>CM032453.1:118883382-118898382 GCA_019049505.1 Pachyrhynchus sulphureomaculatus
CTATGTCAGCAGCTTCAGAGGCATCTTTAATAATTTGTAGGTTATCTCTTAACCACCTTATGAAATGCCTAAAAATATTTTGTTTTTTACTAATTGATCCGATTTCTTATTAAAAAAAAACTTAAGTAAAAAATATGTGCCTTTATTTAAATTTCAAACCAGATCTATCCCAATCAATAAAGGTGCAAAATAACATAGCAGAGAAAAACATTTTTGACGTTTCTTCTATGACTATAAGAGGTATCGTCAAAAATCCTTACTACTAGGGATCAGACTACTAAATGAGCCCAACAAAACACGAATAAAAAATGTATACTGGACCGAGTAATAATTGATTTCCACGAGTGTTGCATTTGGGTGGGAAGGCTCACAGCCAAGTCAACCGACCAGAAAGGTCCTTTTGCCAACTCTAATTAACCTCTGGGAAATGTCGACCAGGCGGAAACTACAATTTATCGTGGGATCCGAACCATATGATCGACAGATGGTACTCTCTTATGGTCTACCTCTCTGAACATCTTCGTGGTGTTGTGGCAAAGTATGTTCATGGACGAGAGCGTTCAATCCCTCCTGAACTTCAGGCCTGCGTCTCATTCAAGAAAAAGCTATTTACTTCGTCCACCTTCCAATTCAAGGAACTGTGGATCAACAACATGCCATTGGCAGTTTCTCTGTCCCAATACGCTCTCAGTCGTCGAACGCCGACTTCAGGTATCCACCCCATCTATACGGGTGCGGGAAGGGGGATGCTTTCATGGTCCGAGCAGTCCTTCAGCAGCCGCAGCAGTTTTTTTGGTTGGAACCGACACTCAGTATTCAACGACCCTCTGCAGGTATCCATCCCAATATGAACACCAAAAAGACAATGCAGGTTTGTCATACATTAATGTGTTCCTTAGAGTAATGACTATCCGTTAAAAAGGATTGTTTTTTAACACATGTTCATATTCTCGTATATACACACAGGTGTATACAGTCTGTCAAGTAAAACGTATCCGCGATAATTCATTTTTTTGGTAGCTGCGATTCTAGCAATTCAATAAAACATCGTAGAGGGAACCTTTGTGTACGACGCATTTTAGTAAAAGTATCAGTCGATTCCGAACTTTTGTCTAAATCACATAAAATCCAAAATGGGTCACTTGTTTGCGCGTCGGTTCGAGGCAGTCTTTCTTTGTTCCCATGCAAAGGGGCCTAAAATGACACATCCTACGGCCGCTAAATATATTAAAAAACTCGGTATCGTTTGTGAAGACGTGGGTAAATCATTTTAACGAGACGAAAAATGTCGACGAGTTGGCAAAAAAACGTGGCTCGGTAGGCAAAGTCACTCTGAAAGTCGAAAAAACGAATCGTGTCTTTGTTTTCACGGGACCCGAAATTGATGATGCGTCAAGGAGCGGCAAAATTAAGAAAATCGGGTTTGAATGTGTCTCATGAGACCATTCGATAATATCTTCGTGTTCATGATGTCAAATTCCGAAGCACGTTGAGGAAACCTTTGTTGGGCGAAAATTACGTCGCGAAGTGGCTCGCTTGAGCCCAGGACAAGATACTAGAGTGTCTCTCGCGCCGGACGCCAAGCCTATTGAAAACGTTTGGTCCCTTGTAAAGAGAAAACTCGGAGGAAAGAGTCTGAAGACTTTGACTCGGTTGTCTGGTGAGACTCGATAAAAATTTAGAGATCATTGCAGAAAATTTCGTCGACAGCATGCTTCGAAGCTGCCAGGCGATTATTGATGCAGGAGGCGATTGAAACAACTTATTAAGAAAATTGCGCCGTTGTTAGCACACCAAAGAATACATTGATGGCAAAAAATATTCTCAAAACACATGTTTTTCTTTTTTGACAGACTGTATGTAGAATAAATTGAAAGGTCCGTTTCTAGTAGATTTATGAAACATAACAGGCAAAAAGTATTGAAAAGAAACAAACTATTAATCCATAGTGACTAAACATCATTACTCGACAGGAAACACTATTAATTATTCTTTGACAATGATGAAACGTTAGCTGGTGAATGCAACTTTAAGCAGCCTAAGCCAATGTGATGGTATAACACTGAGGATGCCTGATGGAATCTGCATATCCACTATCTGGTATATTCTTTTAGTAGCCTTATACAAGTAGAACAGACCGGGCCGTGTTTATAACTTGCACCTCCCAGTGTTAAAATGCTATGATATTCTGCACCCCTGTTAAAAAATATTTATCAATTAGGTGATATTATCGTTAATGATAATTAATGAAAATTACACAAATTAAAAGGTAATGAGTTAAGAACAGAATGCATTACATTAAATTTCATTATTTACAGTTTGTGGCACATTTAAACAATAATATACCTAACAATTCAATAACCTGCTATTGCAACAGACCCTTCTAGGGCGTATACTGGTGACTGATTGGGACCCAATTTATATGCCACAGTGGTTAAAAGACCATGTGTAGAGTATACAATCTGCCAACAAAAAAACGTTCAAATATAATTAAAAATACTAACAAGGTTTGAAAACTTTGTAATGTAAATGTACCAAAAGTGTGTTCAGGTCAGATTTCTATGATGTCTGGGCAGGTTTATACAGACTAAAGGTCCCCACACGTACATAAATGATTATAAGGTAATTGGGCAGATTTTTTCATCCACACTAATATCGGTATTACAGAGAGCCAGTACTTCCTGCCCAAACAAGCAGTTCTCAAATAAATACTGAATTTGACTTTCTCAAACTAAATTGGAAATAATAACCTGAACCAAATATTATAACTCGATATTTTACATGCCTTTTTGGTGAGGTATTAATCTTGGGAAAAAAGTTGAGCAAAGATTTTTACAACTGAAATCCAACATTTGTCTATGATAAATAATATACTTTTTAGATTCTTAAATTCTCAGAATCGTAAAAAGTACATATAGTAGAATATATACGAAGCAACTCCTTCAACCACATCATTCGCCTGTTTCACCCCTTTATGTTCTAGTATACATAACTTTGCAAAAGATTTGTTAATTATTTCAATTAATAACTAAAAAAAAAACTAAAATCCTTAGACTATTAAAAAGACTATAAAAAATGTATAGATCCCCACCTCTTTCGTCTGAATCGATATCGTTCAAAAACTATAATTTCCTTTCCGACTTTAAATATTATAGGTGCAGTAAATTTGAAATTTATACTTTATTCTATTATCCAGTTATTATAGCATTCATCGTCTGAAAAATTCCAAATGTAGATTTTCCTTCGTGATTTTCTTTGTTTCAGTATCAGAAATATTGTGTCAAAAGTCCACTGCGAAATCAAGTCGTTATCAAAGGTCAACGGTCGCGAAAATCAGTGTTTCTCAAATATCTCATGAACTATTGGTTTTACGTGAATTTTGGTTATTATGAAATTAGTTCATCATCAAAATCTGCATAAAAAAACGTCCTATACAAAATTTACATTGGACTAATATTTCTTGAGATATATTTTGGAGAAAGGCGCATACTCTACTATACGTTTACGTATAGTTGTGAATACAAACAATATGACGCATTTATGCGAAGAAAAGCCCTTGAAGTGGACTCTTCTTCATAATAATGATAGGAACGACCTTGAGTTCCATTGTAATCTCATGGGTTGATGTATACCCAAACATATTTGATGAAGCATTTTTCCCTTTTGAAACTCAATTTAACGCTACATATTATAGAGTTCAGATGTTTTATTCATATCAAAACATTCTGTAATTCTATTACAATGGCTGATAACACTTGTTTCATTTATAATGAAACTTTGTCGAGTGGCGCGATCGTGACTGTTGTTCACGGTTTAGAGACAATTAGAAATGTGACTGATGGACATATCGATTATTTACAAAGCGTAAATACTGTGACTGTGCATGTTGAATGTTGTAAAAACTATACGAAGAAATTCAACATTGAATCATATAAGAAAGGTCTCAATGCTCTCCTCGTAAGCATCTCAGAGAGTATCTTTTTCACGAATACAATACTACACTTTAGATTATGCTAACCAAATTTGCTTTTCATAAACGAGAAGGATTTTACATCCTTTAACGTCAGATTTTTTTTTTATCAGCTTGGTCTGTACTTCAACGTAGTAGAAAAATATCTGTATTTCCATTCAACCCTATATATGTAATAAACCAAAAAGCATACTACTTACGCTAGTTCCAGTGTTATAAAGAATAAAACATCCGGTACCATAGGTACTTTTTGCTTGTCCAATTTTAGAGCACAACTGTCCAACTAGTGCAGCTTGTTGATCACCTAAATCTGAAGATACATATGTTATATTTTTAAATGCTAAACGTATGTAAACACAATGGTCCCAGAACCCAGTTATATTAGGTGGTTGCATTGAAACCGGTTTTTCACATGTAGATCGCTGGCCTGCACATTCTGTAGGCACTTAAGCTGTTAGTTATGCCATCTTGAAGTTTGAACATTTCCCATTAAAAATCAGTCAACGGCCATGATCGGTTGTGTACAATGATATTTTTTTATAACCGAATTAAAATGAAACGCGATAAGTTGTTTTTCCAATGGGTGCTTCTACACTACTTTTCTTTGAGCGCGAAAATAAGAAAAGTTTCTGGTGGCGCAGGGCAAAGATAAATGGATATATTTCGACAATCCAAAATGCAGAAAATCCTGGGCAATTATCAACGTCAACTCCAACGAGAAACATTCTCGGGTATAAAACATTCCTACGCATTTGATGGTATATTGGGAGTATAGTCTATTACCAGCTGCTAAAATCCAGGGAAACAACCACGTTATAAACAAAAGTGGAGCATTTAAATGAAAATTTGAATGATCCCTTGAATTGAATGCCCAAAAACTGATTCTTCTTCATGAGAATGCTGTCTCATGTAGCATTAGTTGTTAAAACGAAACTGATGAGAGGTTCTTCGACACATAGCATATTCTCCAGATCTGACCCCATCATATTACCACCTGTTCCGTTCAAGCCAGCACGCTCTGGAAGATACCCACTGATACCGATGACTAATGTAAATGTTCAAAAAATACAAAAAACAGTGTGTTTCAATGTAACCACTTAATACTACTAACATATAGTAAACTTTAAATTTATTATGTTTCTAAACGTGTAACTAATATTCAACAGCTAATGTTGATCTGGAATTCTATTATTGGAATCGTTTGGTGTTTTAGATGGTACGTTAATAAAAAAATGTTAAATCATTTAAAGTATATTTGTCAGGAGTACCTTCGATAAAAAAATGGATTTTCCATAATTGACCACTGGAGCCTTTACAGTCTGTCAAGTAAGAACATGACCGCTTATATTCTTGAAAAAACGGGTTTCGAGAACATTTTTTGCCATCAATGTATTCTTTGGTGTGATAACAACTTACCTTATTCTCTGCATCAATAATCGCTAATATCTTGGAGGCATGTTGTCGACGAGATTTTTTGCATACTCGGTTCGCTGAACGAGACGATTGGTGGCAGTTGTCCAGGCCCTAGGAGCCGTAGCATATCCCCAAAAGGAAGCTTCGTCCGTGAAGATCACGTTGTCCCAGTCACGGTCGATGTTGTCATGGGCCCAAACGAGCCGCTTCGCGACGTGATTTTCGATCATCAAAGATTACTTCAACGTGCTTCGGAATTTCACATCATGAGCACGAAGATGTTGTCGAATGGTCTCATGGGACACATTCAAATCAGATTTTCTTAATTTCGCCGCTCCTAAACGTAGCGTCAATTTCGGGTCCGGTGAAAACAAAGACACGATTCGTTTTTCGACTTTCGGAGTGACTTTGCCTATCGAGCTACGTTTTGGCAAGTCGTCGACATTTTTCGTCGCGTTAAAATGATTTACCCACATCTTCACAAACGACACCGAGTTTTTAATATATTTACCGGCCGCAGAATGTGTCATTTTAGGCCTCTTGGATGGAAACAAAGAAAGACTGCCTCGAACCGACGCGCAGACAAGTGACTCAGTTTGGATTTTACGTTATTTCGATGAAAGTTCGGAATCGACTGATACTTTTACTAAAATGCGTCGTGAATGGTTCCCTCAACCGATTTTTTGTTGAGTCGCTAGAATTGCATCTACCAAAAACGTTCTTACTTCACAGACTGTATATACCCTTTTTAAGATTATAGGATAATCGAGATGGATTTCCAGATGACTAGTATGATAAAATGAAGAAAACGGAAAGGTATAAAAACCTTACACCTTCTTTTATATATGTAATATAAAGGAATTAACTAAGGAAAAGAATATGAATTAATTACAAATTGACAGAATATAAACCCGAATTTATAGTTTTTTTTTTAACTTACTGTAAAATTAGTAACACTATTTGATTACACAGCCCCACAAAAAAAAAAGTGGGGTATACTTTTGATGCGATATATCAGATCCGTAGTATTTTTGCCCGCTGATCACGAATCTGACGTCAGAATATCGCCATCACATCTCAATTTTTTTCTAACCTCAAAAAATAGGTAAAAATTAGTAAAAATTAAGAGAAAAAATATACTCCTAAAAAATTGATTCCAGCTTTTTCATGAATCCAAAGATGTATTAATATGTATTCGGACACGCTAAGCTAATATTCATCGGTTGGATTAAGCCATACAGTTCTGTTTTCTTTCTAACTTCAATAAATCAGACAAATATAGTGCTTCTCGAATGCAAAAACGAATTCAATTTAAAATTCAACCGATTCTTACCAAATTTGGTACACGGGAGTTTTTTGGGTTGCTGATCATGAATCTGAGGTCGGATTTGCAAAATTCAAAATGGCGGATCCAAGATGGCGGACAAAATTTTTGAAAAACCAACCGATTCCTACCAAATTTGGTATACAGTTGGGGAATCCTCAAACCTGATACTCTTAAACCCTAAACCCTGAAACCTTAGACTCCCACACCCTATAACCTCAAAAAATGGACCTCAATAACCCTGTAACTTTAAAAATGAGACCCAATAAACTCAAAACCAGGACTTTTAAACCATATACTCCCAAATAGTAGACCCTTAAGCCCTAGAATTGCGAAGGTTAGACCTAGGACTTTTATTATTTCCCAAAAAGTTTGTTGCGACTTCTTTAAAACTAAGCCAAGCAGCTTTTTCAACTTTATTCATTTTAGTAACAAATAATGAATCTTGAAACAATTTTCTTATTTGTGGCCCGTCAAATACGCCTGCCTTAATTTTAGCTTCAGAAAATTTCGGAAATTTTTTATGCAAATATTTGAAACATGGGCCGTTTGTATCTAATGCTCTCGTGAATTGCTTCATAAATCCAAGCTTAATGTGAAGCGGGGGAATAAGAACTTTTCCTGGATCTACCAATGGTGGAAACAATACATTATTTTCACCAGGAGTGAACGATTCTCTTGTTGGCCAAATTTTTTTCTTATAATGAAGTTCCCTGTCTCTGCTATTCCACAGACATTTATAACAGGGATAAAGTGTAAACCCTGACTGTTGGCCAAGCAATATTGTTACAATTTTCAGATCTCCACAAATTTTCCAGTTATGATCAGCATATTTTATTTTTATCAAAAGCTACTTCATTTTTTCATATTGCTCTTCCATAACTGTGGAATGAGCAATCGGAATGGGAGCGTAAACGTTGGTATTATGCAGCAAAACTGCCTTAATGCTCCGTTTAGACGATCAATGAACAGTCTCCATTCTTCAGGATCGTATGAGTTATTTTGAAATTCATCCATTAGACCTTTTACATCGGTACAATATGAAAGTGACAATTCCTCGTCCATCGTGAAATATTTTCGAAATTCTTTATCTCTGTTTCTATAATAAGAAATCGTAGCTTCTGGCTTAAGTAAATGTCTTTTCTTTAAAAAGGAAGCAAGATGCTCTGAACCATCTTTGGATAAGCCTAAATCTCTGACTAGATCACTAAGTTCTGACTGTGATACGAGTATTGGTTCTGGTTTACGGTTGTATGGTAGAAATTCTTTATCTGTGTCACTAGTATATGATAGGTTGTCACTAGAACATTCATTAGTAACAGTGTTTGAATCTTTTTCGACAGTCTCAATGTTTTCGGCATGAACTGATAAGGTGAAATCATTTGTTTCCATAACATCAGCATCGAGTGGTTCAGGAGGCGGAATTAGTTTAGTTGGTCTTGTTACTGTCGAAACATCGTTATAAGTAATAGTGCTTTTATTTTTTTGGTTATGCCTAGATACAACATTCATACAAAAGTAGCAATCATTTTCACTGTATGGTCTATTCCATATTGCTGGTCTGGAATATTTAATCGCCCTTCTTATTGATGTACAACATTATTTTGCAAGAACTGCAAATGATGTGGGGAACCCAATCTGTATCCTGGTGCTGTATTTCAATGTTAAAACAATCCTTATATAAGGTTTTAATCTTATCCGTTATCGGTGACCCCATTTTACTCAATACGTGTTGACAGCAAATATAACAAAATGAATCACTGTTTTTATCGCACTTATGAAAAGTCCTTGTACCGTGAGACCGTTTTCTTGTAGCATTATACTCTACATGAGCCAAGTCACCCACACATGAAGAGCTACGGTCGCTGGATGACGACGGCTGCGGGCCCGCTTTCCCACCCTGACCAACCGCCGATACTGGGTTTCTGAGTCCCTGCATCGTAATTCTCTTTCTTCTACCTGCCATGACGGCATCTAAGCCGTTATCCAGGGACTCTGCCGGCTAGTGGAGTAACACCGTTGCCCACCGTCACCACGTGGAGGTGCCCTGGATGCAGGTAGAAGAATAAAATAAAAATCGACCGATGAATTTTCTCGGCGTTCAAAAATGGCGCGAAAACATCTGCCATCTTGAATTTTGCAAATCCAACCTCAGATTCGTGATCAGCGACCCAAAAAATCCCCGTGTACCAAATTTGGTAAGGATCGGTTGAATTTTAATTTGAATTCGTTTTTTGCATTCGGGACGCACTATATCTGTCTGATTTATTGAGGTTAGAAAGAAAACAGAACTGTATGGCTCAATCCAACCGATGAATATTAGCTTAGCGTGTCCGAATACATATTAATACATCTTTGGATTCATGAAAAAGCTTGAATCAATTCTTTAGGAGTATATTTTCCTTAATTTTTACCTATTTTTTGAGGTTAGAAAAAAAATTGAGATGTGATGGCGATATTCTTACGTCAGATTCGTGATCAGCGGGCAAAAATACTACGGATCTGATATATCGCATCAAAAGTATACCCCACTTTTTTTTTTTGTGGGGCTGTGTTATTATTATAAAGAAGAAAGGTTATGTTTAAATGACTTCTCATCTTTAAACATCCAGTCAAAATCAGGTAATCGAAGTTCTTGAGAAATAGGTTCGCGCGCTTTGTACAGAGGTAAGGCAAGCCTCGTACATTTGCTACCCTCCCTAGCGTTTATAATTTTTTCAACTCCTTCTATAAGAAGTTGCTGCATGTTCTGTAAAATGATCATGACAATAGAACATGTGTTTTAGCACAAGTTATAAAAACCCACGAATAATGTATGCAGACACTCGGTTGCCCGGAATGGTGTGGTGAAAAGGGCCCTACACCCAATTAAGCGCCATTCACTAACCATAAGTCTCTGAAAAAAAAACGCTACAGATTATCTAGTACAACTAGTTTTGTCAGACCGAACATTCCCGAATTTACCCGCACAAAAATCATAACCAACACGTGTCTACCTAAAGAAATACTCGCAAAAAATCGGATTATTTATTCTCTGTTAGTACCACTTACACGACGACTGAACTTCATCACTCATTAGTCAAAAGATAGCCTTTGAAGAATCGACGCCGCGAAACCTGAGCGAGGTTTTCACAAACGCAAAAAACTCTACATTCCAAAATCTACTCGTAATAATACGAAACTGTGACAAAGAAGTGGTCTAAAATCTGGACAAAAAAAATTGTTGTCTGTTACACCCGATTTTCTCCGAAACTATTTGACGTAGAAAGTTGAAATTTGGTTCTAATATAGGATTGACGGCCTCCGTCTGTCTGTTTGTCCGTCTGTCACACCAGATTTTCTCCGAAACTATTTGACGTAGAAAAGTTGAAATTTGGTACTAAATAGGAATTGATGGCCTCATCAGAGCCGTGTAGTTTCTGAAAGTTAAATTTTGACTTAAGGGGTTAGTTTTGGGGGCTGAAATTGGAAGTGAAAAAAAAAAATTTTTTGCTAGATCGAGTGTGGTGTCAAATGAAAGCTTGTGAAAACACGAATAAAATATATATATATATATATATATATATATATATATATATATATATATATATATATATATAAATAATGTAATCTTTGTATTATTTTTAAAAAATCGCAAAAAAATCGCTGTCCCCTCTTTATCTCAAAAAGTACTGATCCAAAAGTTTTGAAAAAATTCTGGAATATTCTCCACCGGTTGTAGATTAAATGAAAATTATCACGAGTGCATTACCTTTAATAATTCATCTGGTATATAAAAAAAACAAAAATTTCAAGGTCATCAGTTTTCAGAAAAGACCGGAAACAAACTTTGTTGAAAACTCATTTGAGGTGTGTTTTGTGAAGTCACTGATCATTTTTTACCTCCGTAACAAAATTTTTTATTTCAGAAGCAATCAACGTACGGAACACTAATTGCGCAAGTTCAACTTGCACTTGACCAGTTATTTACATTGGGACTTATTTTTAAACAAATTATAGTACTCACTAAAATAAATAACTTCATATGCCTTCTATACAAGAATCAAATAACAAAGAAAATACGGTGTCTCGAAGTTTTTTAGATTCCTATTTGCAGGCTTACTTCCATTATGCTAATTATTTTAATAGATCCTTTAATATGACATAATTACGGTATATACATTCCTTCATGGTTTTGCTTATAATTCTATATTTAGATACATCTGCTGGCATCTAAATGTTAACTACATATAATAAGAGCTGATATTTAAAAACATTTTCTCTGAGGCTGGACTAAGAACAATTTTAGGGTGGGTATGTTTAATAAGTATTACCAACTGGGTAAAAATTCGTGAAACGGAACACCTCTGACCCGACATCTCGGAAATCCAAAAACAATGATTTATTTTAATACTACATATAGGTAGTGAACAAGTTCTGAAATATTTTTAGTTGATGTTGATTATTATAATTGTTATAAACAATACAAGTTTTAGGTAATTTTTTTTTTAAATTCATAACTCGGAAACTGATTTTTTTAATGCAAATTCTAGTTGAGACCAAAATGGCCAGAATTTTTTTTTTAATGACAAAAAATCACTTTGTTATAAACAAATTGGAATTTAATAAGGTTCTGAACCACTTATCGACAAGAGGTTTGATTCCATAGATGCGCCACTGTTTTTTGCAGAAAATGAAAAAAAAAATCTTTTGGCCCTCATTTGATTCTTCTTTTTATGAGGAAAGGCACCGCGTTGAGCGTGGCGCAGTGCAAAGCGGCGTGGCGCAACGTAGTGTTATTAGACGCACGTATAATTCAAGATAATCGCATGTTTATAGAAATATTAAGGGTTAACAAACACAGTAAGTCTTTTAATTTTCATGGGAAAATACATTTTTTAGGAAACCTTCAACAAAAAAAAATCATATTGTAACTGAGAAATCTTGTCATAATGTTAAATTAATGGGTTACATCATAACTAACAAGCGTATCATCTTTCGAATAAATTTACAACTTTTCATTAATTGGCAAGTAACTGTGGAATTGACGTGTGTTTGGAATTGATTGTGCTCGCTTAAAACGAGTTTTCAACAATTTAGCATGAGTTTCATATTGTAGTATTGTACAATAATCAAATTTTATATTTTAAAAAAGTTTTGAGCTGAAATATACATATCTTTGGCATTGAGAAAACTTATTGTCGATAAGTGGTTAAGAACCTCAATCTTTCTTTTTGAAATTCATAATGTTTCTGACTATTTTGGTCTCAACTAGATTTTCATAAAAAAAAAAAAATCAGTTTCCGAGTTACGAATTTTTTAAAAAAATTGACCTAAAACTTGTATTGTTTATAACAATTATAATAATCAACATCACCTGAAAATATTTGAGAGCTTGTTCATTACCTATATGTAGTTTTAAAATAAATCATTGTTTTTGGATTTCCGAAAAGTCGGGTCGGAGGTGTTCCGTTTCACGAATTTTCACCCAACTGTTAAAAACGCTCTAAATTAAAAACATTTGCATGTAGTAAAAGACAATTCAAAATGGTTTATGTTCAACAATAATAATCATTATTTGTAATAATCATTATTTGTCACTAATACATTACTAAACATATACAATTTACTATAAACCCATACCCTGCTCTTGTGTTAATGTAACTAGTTTATACTGATTTTAAATAATAAAAATATAATTATTTCTTACACCAGATATCGGTACACCAGACAACTTCAACCCATCTGCAATGTAACCATAAATTTCTGAGGAACTTCTTATCTCTGGCAGAATATTTATTGGAATGTCAAACACTTTACATAGTTGAGGATCCCAATGTAGAGTTTCTATATTCATGAGCATTGTTCTGGATGCATTAGTACAATCAGTAATATGTAAGCCTCCTTTTGGACCACCAGTAAGATTCTAAAAAAATCCACTGAAAAACTTATCCCCGCTTAGTTAGCGGGGTGAGTGTGAAAAGTACCAACACATGATTAAATGAAGAGTTCATTCTTCGGTGTCGAGTCACCATCTGCAGGTGGCACACAGTCGGATGAAGTACTACTAATTTGGACAAAATTCTATCTGCCTTTTAATTTCGATCGTTTTATAATAATTTTCTTTTTAAAATACTCATAATGAATGGTACTTTAAAATGTAACTGCAAGTTGATTTTTTTTTTTAATTTATTTTTTAATATAAACCGAATATTTATTAAAAAATTATAAATTTTCAGTAAAATAGATATTTAAATAGTTACAGATCCTGTACATTTACGTGGAAATGAAATTTTCCAACGTTATAACAGGTCTTTGGGATCGCAGATTGCGATAAAAATAACCGTTTTTTTTTTTTTAAATGTGTCAGATTTTCAAATATTTTTAGCCGTTTTCAAGATCGTTTAGTGAATATGAGAACGAACATTACATTTGAGATGTCTAACAATTATTTAAAGTTTAAATTCACCAATTCTACCATAAACTTAAACTCAAAATATTTGGACAATGAAAAAATTCACCAAATTTGGACATTCGTCAACATTTTTCGAGTTTTTCTAGTGAATTGAATTTAATCGACTTTTTAGTTATTACCATATCATCTCAAGAAAAATGGTCAAAACTGGTAAATACTTGAAAAATAAACGGTTACTTTTATCGTAGTCTGCGACCCGAAAACCCATTATGACGTTGAAAAATTCGTTAAAGTCTAAATAAATGTACAAGGTCCTTAACTATCCAAATATCTATTTTACGGAAAATTTATAATTTTTTTATAAAAAATCGCTTAAAAAAAATAAATAAATAAAAAAATTAAGAAACCTGCAAGTACATTTTAAACTCCTATTCATTACGAGCGTTTAAAAAATATATTAAAAAACGGTGAAAATTAAAGTGCAGAGAGAATTTTGTTCAAGTCAGTAGTACTTCATCCGACCGTGTGGCAGTGTCCTGTGCGATATTTGTCACTACCTTCAAGGACTTTCTGTCTAATTTCAATAAGGAATTAGTATACTTAGGATTTGGTCTCCCTTATAATGCTCATGGATTTTCTTATTTCTGCTGCCTCATTCAAGTCCCTGGCATACTTGGTATTTAACAGGTTTGTGATCATAACCTGAGGCCAGGTACTCAAAGGGAAGCAGATTGTTTCTCTACCTACTAAACTGATCAACATAGATTTCATTTACTAGTTATATCCTTCATCTAATTTATTTCACACTCACCTTTATGGACTTATTATTATGGGCCCAATGACAATTGTCCATTAATCAGTTTAACAGTTAGTAAATAAATTATAAAAACAAACAAAATAAACCTATAACCATAAACCAAAACAAAGTGGTATCAAGTCATAAAACTGAATATTAAAGGAAAGCTTATTCCTTAATAAGAATATGTGATCTTACTTAAGAAAGGCTGCTGCCCCTTTTAACTCTAAATGGACACAGGTACAGATTGAGCTCTTAAGAAGCTTAAGTGCTGTAGGCCTTTAAGCCACATGTCAGCCATATGTCTACTTATCTACTTAAGATCTACCAAGTACAGAATCCATAATATAACGTAATTTGATAAAGCACCATTTGACCTTGGGTATAATTATATTGTAAACCTACAAAGAAATTTCGTAAAATTCATAACATTAACTTACCCAAATTAACCAGCTGTCAATGTTTCCAAAAAGACATCTTCCCTCTTTCATAGCTTCTTTGACTCCTTTAACGTTGTCCATCATCCATTTTATCTTTAACGCACTAAAATAGGTACTAATTGGTAATCCGCAGGCATACTGCAAAAAGTTCTGTGATCTTTTACCATTTTGAAGAATTTTATCTACCGTACTTGAAGTTCTCATATCCATCCATACTAAAATTGAAAACCAGTGTTAGCTTCATTTGAAATAACCGATCAAGTGCAAGTTGAACTTGCGCAATTAGTGTTCCGTACGTTGATTGCTTTTAAAATAAAAATTTTGTTATGGAGGTATAAAATGATCAGTGACTTCACAAAACACACCCCAAATGAGTTTTCAACAAAGTTTGTTTCCAATCTTTAATGAAAACTGATGACCTTGAAATTTTTGTTTTTTTATATACCAGATAAATTATTAAAGATAATGCACTCGTGATAATTTTCGTTCAATCTACACCCCGTGGCGAATATTCCAAAATTTTTTGATAAGTACTTTTCGAGATAAGGCGGGGGGGCAGCGATTTTTCGCGATTTTTTAAAAATAATACAAAGAAAAGTGCGCGCAAGTATTACATTATATATACATTTTTTCTCGTGTTTTCACAAGCTTTCATTTGACAAC
>CM032453.1:118903382-118915882 GCA_019049505.1 Pachyrhynchus sulphureomaculatus
GGGGTATACAAATTTTTTCTTCACAGATATCATAAAATATTTCACTGTGAACTAATAACACTCAGATAAAAAAAAAAACTTTTTTATAAGGTATACAAAATTTTTCAGAGTTTTATTAAGAATGTATAATAAAATATATACGAAACAACTCTTCTAACTCTCTACACCCTCTTTTATACTATCATATGATTGCCTGTAAATAATTATAATGAAAATTAGTTCATCTTTGCAATCAAAACTCAAATAACACTCACAATACTATTAAAACTATATAAAATTTATTGAATTTCATCCCTTTCTATTCACCTCCTGAAGCCATATCACTTAAAAACTATATATTCATTTTCTATTGTAAGTTTTATATATTTACCAATATTGAAATTAATCTCTTATTTCGTACATTCATGATGCCAACAGACTGACAAACTGATAGGAATGGAAATGTGATAATAATACTTTCCTTAAAAGGAAAACAAAAATGACACAAAAACTGTTAAGAGAAATAAAGTTTTACATTTATTATATAAGGAATATGAAAAGAAGGAAAATTATTAACTTAATCGGATAAATGAACATAGGAAAAGTAAACATTACGAAATAATAAAACTTCTAAATTACTATTCTTCACAAATTTCACATATACAAAGTACCTATTCACACTGAATTGCTATAATCCTCATAAGTTCATTCCAAAGAACTAAAGGTTGCTATATAAGGTTCTTGAAGAGAGTGATACTAGAAATGAGAAGCTCATAATCATACAGATGAGCTGTAACAGCTCAATATGCATTCCTAGCATGAATTGCTCTCTGACGAATCATGTGGGCTACATTGGCAGGACAATGATTAAAAGTAGTAAATGCCAATCTATGTTAGAAACCCATGTAACTATGGTCAGACTATAAACTGATGTATGTGAATTATGATTCCTTTAGTAACAGTCATACATACTGTAATCTTAATTTAAAAAATTAAAGGAAGACATATTTTTAACCTCTGATCAGATACCATATTAGCATCTACTTAGTTCATAAATAAGGCTTAAGCTTCAGGGAATGACTTTTTTTATATATTGTAAAACTTTCTGAATTTTTTTTTTCCTAATTTCAATAAAATCAACTGTTTTTGAGATAATTATCATTTGTAATTAAGGGAGACCACCACTAAACAAAAGCAGCACAATTACTGTCAGAATGATAGATTTGTACCCTAAATGTTAATTAATACTTAAATAAAATATGATTACCTAAACCAGAAATCTTAACCAAGAATCAAGCAAATACTTAAATAGTGATGCCTGAGCAAACTTGTTATTGAATTGGAAATAAACTAAAATTTATTCTTAAATTCAATAGTTAAAACCAAAAATTTGTTAAGTTTGTATAATACATGATATTTATATTTTTTGTGTATTCTTACCAAAAATCTAGTGCTAGACGTTCCTTCATCAATAGACCCAATTAATGGACCATATTTATCCCTTGTTGAACTCATCCTAAATGAAATTAATGAAACATATATTGATAATTTATTACTAATTTTCAACGACCAAGATCAAATTCCACGTCTTATTTACAAAGTCCTGTTTTGAAAAGGTTTTCTAACCTTACAAATCAAATTAGGATAGACGAATTCTTTTATTCAGCGATGGATCCACTGAGAGTTTCGCTGGAATCGAATTCGTTTCTAATTCCACTACGTAACGTCAATCTCTGGTTAAGCACTATGATAAATGCTAAACGGCGAAAAAGTGCAGGTAATAAAAGAAAATTTATGGAAGAGAAAACGTGTTAATTTTAACAATAACTAGAAATATTTTATTTTTGGCACATTTAACACCAAGTAAAATTTACGCAAAATAATTAATACTTTTTTTACAATAATTTTTAAAACACAAACTCAAAAAAAAAACCATCTTCTAAAATTGCTTACAATCAAGTATAAAATTTCCTGACATCAGACTTTCAGTAGCAAGTATTTATGGCATATTTTCACCATCTGACTCATAGACATAGAGGATGGACCATAGACATAGAGGATGGACTGAATGTTCCCTATCTGGCTCTGAAGTAAATATGATCCAAGTGTCTTTTTCTATAATGCCGCTAAGCTACGGCGATCTTGAAAATAATATTTCTAAGTGTTCTATTTGAACAAAATTGGATTGAGGCTTTTCTCGCCTTGAATTCTGTCTCGGGGTACTGCGCCTTGTTTATTACATTTTTTCCACTTCCGATTTCACTCCCCAAAACTAACCCATTAAGTCAAAATTTAACTTTCAAAACTACACGGCTCTGATGAGGCCATCGATTCCTATATTATCACCAAATTTCAACTGTCTATGACAAGTAGTTTTGGAGAAAATCGGGTGTGACAGACAGATACCGAAGTCATCTTATTAGTCTTCCGTACGGAACACAAAAACGAATTCTTAATATAAAAGTTTTTGTTAAGTTAGACCCCTAAATTAGTTATTTCAAGGGCTAACTAAATGATACAAAGGTTTAAAATAAAACACACCAAGTTTTAAATAACGTTTATATTAACTTAATATAAAATTACTTCTTGGCAGGCTTCTTCTTTTCAGGTTTTGCCTTTTTGCTTGGTTTGGGTTTATCACCTCCCTTCGCCATCTTTTTCTTTCCATACAGAGAACCATTTCTTGAGGCAGCCTTCCTTAGAGCAAGGAATGAAGCTGTTCTGATTTTATTTCTGCGGCTTTTTGCTCTTCTTAGTTTAAATCTGTCAAAATCTGTCAGTTGTGCTCTCTAAAAAACAAAAAGTATTTTTTAAATTTGAAACCGAGCTATTTAAATAATGAATGCTTTGTACAGAAGATATGTCAGTACAAGTTCAGCTTCAGTTATGTATCAGCCGGCAATTCCTATCACGATGATGGATCATCATTTTAAATGCTTAAAAAATATTAATGAAATAAAACAATCTAATCCAGTTTGGAGCAAAACAAGCCAGTAAAAGTATATCAAGTATATTAGGGAATTTAAAAAAAAAACATAGAATGTTGGATTAACATTTACATGGGAAAAAATATATATCTTTCATTTAAAAACAATTTTTTTTGGTGAGGAAAATATAATTTTCGGGTTAATAATAGAATAACACAAAATGTAAAAATTAAAAACAAAAATTCTTTTAGATTTGTACATTACACTAAAAAACGCTATACCATAAAAAAAAATCAATAAAATTGACCACGAGACCCATAAGAAAACTATTTTTTTAACTTGCACTACCCTGTACCTACTGAAGTACTTTTCAAAATAGGGTGGGAGGACAAAGATTTTTGGCAATTTTTTAAAAATAATACAAAAAAAAGCGTGTTACATCATACGTACGTTTGAATTCGTGTTTTTACAAGCTTTTATTTCACATCCCACTCGATGACCTGGTAAAAAAAATTTTTTCACTTCTCATTTCACCTCCCCTTAAGTGAAAATTTAACTTTCAAAACTACACGGCTCTGATGAGGCGATCACTTCCTATATTTGTGCCAAATTTCAACTTTCTATGTCAAAGAGTCTCAGAGAAAATCAGGTGTGACGGACGAAACGCCGAAGTGATCCCATAAGTGTTCCGGACCACTAAACACAGCTAAATAATTTATATATTTGTAGTTTATATATATCATCACATATAGCCCGCTATTAAAATTAATAAATATATGTGACAACGCCGATACGTATTTCCAACGAGTTCCACTCGTAGATTATGTGAGATCATTCTGGTTTTTAGCGGCACTACTCGGAGGTGGGATCGGGTAATTTCTTTGCATAAGACACTGTTGAAATTTCGTCCAGTGTTTCCTACTTGTCTTTACCGCCCTCACTGAACTTTCTAATGGATTAGTGATTTGGAGGGAAAAGATGTTATGAATGACACTATATTCTTTTTTGTGTCTGGAATTAAATTTAATAATAGGGAAAATATGCCCATGTAGATGTGGGAAAATAGATACTGTAAAAGATGAACTTAGTAACTGTTTTATTCTTTATAGCCTGGACAAAATAGTTTGATTTAGAAATTTGAATAGCTTAGTTTTTTTTATTATGCAAAAGAAAAATTTTTTAAAAGTTCTGAAACTAAGAAGTTAAAAAGAAGGGAAACTTTCTTTGATACCTTTATTTCATAAATAAATAAAATAAAAGCCTTATATGTTAGCATGATGAAATATTTTCTCTTGTCTAGTTATAGCTCAACTCTTTTCTAGAGATAGTACATATATGCAACAGTGACAGCTGCATTCAAATCCATCCAGGAACTGTCATTCATAAGACAATTTATTTACTTGGAGAGATAAGTAGGGAAGATGATTAGAGAGAGGACCAGAGCAAGTCAAATAGGTGAAGGTAACATACAGAAAAGTAGAAGTAGAGACAAGAGTGGAAATAAGAAAGTTAAGGGTAGAAAGCAATAAAGATAAGGCTAAAAAGCAATAGAGTTACCGCATAGTAAAACAGGTCCCATTCAAAATCAGGCGAGTCACCAATAATAGAAGATTAAATAAGTACAATTGTAATAGTTTCTTTTAAATTCAGTCTACAACAGAATTAAAAAGGTAAGTTCTTGTCTTGAAGTAGGTATTTTCAAAAGCATTAGCTTAGGTGTATAAAATGTCCAAGCAAGTTTTATAGTGCCTAAACAGTCAAATAAAGTTAGTTGAAACCATTAAATTGAATTAAACTCTACTAGCAACTGTTACGCATTTGTGACATAGTTTTATCTGACAACTACCTTTAATGAACATACCATTTCTACTGGGTTTTGTGATTGTCTTGGGGGAAAATTAATATTTTTTATAGAAGGCCTAATTAGAAGAGATAAAAGAACTTTTTATTTTGTCTCATTGTCACAAAATTAAAATTTCCTTAATCTTTTTTTAATTAGGCTTCATATCACAAATACCAATTTACCACCACAGACAGACAATTATAAGACAATAAAAATGGGGCGCTCATTAGTTCTACGCTAAAACCATATGTCCCAAATGCTTGACAATTCACTGCAAGTTAGTGATAAAAAAACCTAATTTTAATTCAGTTTTAGCATCTTTTAAGGAAGAAATATATTTCGGCAGGTAAAAATAAGTCAATTTTTTATGATATTTTGTTATGTGAATGTTATATGTAACAGTGGAATTTTAGGTATATGTTATTACTTAAGACTAAAATTAAAACATTTTTTTTATTTTAATATCGAAAAATAGCAGAGTTAAGTCACTGTCTTTTGACGAGATTGTTTGGTATGCGATAAAATGGAGTAACCTGTAACTTATGCTGGATTGATCTCAAATTCAGTGTGAATAAATGTCAAAAAATGAATAAGTTAAAAATTGTGGAAATTGAATGCTTTTAAAAAAAAAATTTTGAATTTTTTTGAAATTTCTAGAGTTATTTTACCATCAACAAATACTTTTTTTAGTGATTTTTAAAAATATTTGGTTTCAAGTATAAGGACATACTGTTATTTAGATATGTGCAAAATTTCAATAAAATTGATCAAATAATTTCTTCAGTTATTAATTATGTCAATTCTGAAAATACAGTTTTGAGAAAAACACATTTTAGGTTTCAAGAATATTTAACTGGTTTTGTTGAAAGTATTACATAATACTTGAACTTAAATATTAAAAAAAAAATCATTTAAACAAAGTATATTTTATGGTAAAATCAATCAAGATTTAAATGAAAAATGCAAACTTTTTTTGAAAGCATCCTATTTTCTCAATTTTTAAAAATTTCTTAAGATTCACGCACACCATATAAATATTAATAATAAATTTAGAAAAACTCATTATTTCAGATCAATACAGCAGAAGCCAGAGATTATGCCACTTTACCACTTGTAATTCAACTCTGCCATTTTTTAATATTAACAAAAAAAAAATGTTAACTTTAGTCTAAAGTAACCACAAATCATACCTAAAAGTCTGCTAATATTATATAAAACATTCACATAAAAAATTACTTATATTCACCTCACATATAAAGATGAATAAACTAATATACCCAAAAGTAAATTTTAAAAAATACTCTAACAGAGTCAGAATATTAATCAGTCAGAAGAGGACCTTTATATCTAATAAAAAAAAATATAACCTCAATTAAAATTATAATTTTGTTTTAACAAAAAAACATGCAATTATTAAAACTTGCCTTTTCTTTAGCCGCAACTTTCTTTGCCCAGGCAGAATTTTCCCATTTTTCTAAAACTTTGCCATCCGTCCATGCTTTGCGAACCACCCTTGTAGATGAAGTGAAAGGATATTTTATTCTAAATTTGGTTAAATGAAGTTGATTTAACCTTATTTCACCTCTAGGGTAGTTTGTTAAAGGTCCATCAACTAAAACCTGCAACAAATAAGGTAATTTGTCAAACAAATGTATATATAATTCAATATTTCAAAGATTTATAATTTCTATCAGAATAAATTTAGCTTCAGGTATGTATCAGCCGGCAATTCCTATCAAAAATAATGGCTCATCATATAAAATAGCAAAATATAGCAAACAAAAATTTAAGATCTGTGTTGTACAAGCTTGAAAATGTAAGTTGCCAAAATTTTGGTGTTTTTGGAATGTTCCATAATTATTATAAATTTAGTTTAAGACCAATTAAACACAAAAATTTGTTTAATAAGTGAAAATATAACCTATAAACAGTACTTACCCGGGTTTGATCAATAACATCTACAATGCTAACCAGTTTACCCTTATTGGGGCCATCCGATACAACGGCCACACGGCCCGTCTCCACGAACCGTTCAAAAGTCTAAAAAATAATTTAAAAAATGTATAAAATAAACATGTTTCATCAATAACCATGTGGGAACAATAACATTGGCGACTTTATTATTAATAATATAGATTACTTCTAAATTATAACAAAGTCAAAATATTTAAAGTATTTTATTAAAATTTAAGCAAGTTTTTCGTAATAAAAAGTAACATTTTTTTCTTAATTTTAAAAAGTTTTATGACAACCTTCTTACCATGCTCAATGAAATGCGAAAAGAACGATGGCGGACGGTTTGCCGGAAGTTGTCAGTTCTGTCATTATGACAAATATTTTGAGGTATAATCAGATTCAAGACTTTTCCAGATATTTGACATCTAAAGCAAATATATATTCGCCTGATTTTTTTTGTCATAATTCGTTGTTACTTTTTTTCAAATATTAAGTACAGATTTTAAGTACATTAAATTTATTTTATTGTATTTTCAAATGATAAAGTATGGAATGTCTAGTATTTCGGTACTGGAATTTTAATATTTGCTAGACTACACGAACATTTTTTTTTGCACGGTTTGTAACTGTTTGTAATAATCATTTTGGTATATAATGGTCAATTGCATCACACATCTATTAGTAGCAGAAATACTATAAGATTATTTGAAGCTAAATTTTATCCAACAAAATAGCTGTATTTGTCAACTCGAGAAATACTTACTCACTATCCACTTAAAAGAAGAGTTGTGCAATTAGCTATGCAAGTAAACAATAATTAATCTAGCTCGAGTTTCGTTTTCTCACATAATTTTGTCATTTGTTAATTAATTTAAATTAATTATGACTGTTCCGAGAGGTCAAAATGCCATGAAAATAGCATGAGTATGTCGTTGCTGAATAGGCTCTAGCACGATTCCGACCTGATTCCGATATACATGTGTTACAAATTTTTGAACGTTTCATCTTTTTCCAGAAACTAGAACAGAAATACACCAAGGATAATTTTAGGAAATCAACGAATAATTACTCCGTCTAACAGACTCTTGACATGAGACATACAGTCATTTGAATTTTTGCTATCAATTTTTTATAATTTGTTTGTTATAATTTTTGTAAAATACTATGCTAAATTTTCATATAAAGTTTTGGTGAACATTTTTCTGCTTATACCAAATTTCCTTTTGTACCGGCATCGGAATTATTCCTCTAAAAACAATCTAGTTTTGTCGGTTATGAATGTTGGACCCGCCGTTTAATTCTCACAGTATGTTACGAACCTTGTGATATGGCCTTACTTGACAATGGCGACGATGAGTAATATAAAAGTGAAAAAAGTTTTTGGTTGCTTTTAACTCTTTGCGTTGTAATAGGTCTATTTATTTTAATTTTACAATAGAGTAACCTAGAAATTTATTCATGTATAACATGGGTAAGTTGGATTTAAAAGATTACAAATAACTTTATTTTTAACAAACTTTTTTTAGCGTATAGTGGTATGCCTCAAAAGTATCAGGATCTGGCTTATATTTCACAGGACCAGACAACCGCAAACCGTTTTATTTATGTTAAAAACACCTCTAGTCATGCCCCATTAAATGGATCTCAGAAAGTACTGGTAAACCCTCATTTTAAAAGTAATAAAGTCTTTGTCAATCCTCAGTTCTCCAGAATTCATTCTAACACAATCCATATAAATCCCCAAGTGAAAAAGTTAAGTGTTTCAATATTAAGTGATCAACAAACTATAAAGAAGGAATCTCACCAAATAAATGTTCCTTTAAAAAGTCTAAAAATACATATTAATCCTAATGCCAAAAGTGTTCAGATACCCTTAAATATACCTCAAAATTCCACAAAGTCTGTCCATATCAACCCTAATTTTAAAAATCCAAATGTTTTAAGTAACATTACTTTAAATAATCCCTCACATAATGAAAGAAAAAACAATATGTCATCAGAAGTAATAAATAAAGCTCTTGTTTTAACAAGAACAAAGTTAATTCGGGCACCAACAGTAAACAGAAAATTAAAAAGGAGAAATTCAGTCAAGTCAAATTATAAAATTGTAAAATCCTCTCTTTATTCTTCAAAAAATAAAATCGATCTGAAGAATGGTAATGAAGAAAATAGATCTAAAAATATATATAAAATTGACCGTAGAAGAAGAACATCCCTTAGTATACTTGCAAAAAATCAGAAGAAATATGTTTATGTCAATAGATTTTTCAGTATTAGTGATTTAGCTAAAAATTGTGTAATAAAAAATCCATCTACAACATCCATTAAAAATAGAACTGTTGTAAATATCAGTGGGGTTATGTATAAGAAATCAAGAATGTCTTTAAGAAGAGCATCTAACAGTTTGTTAACAAGAAAATCTCCAAATAGGCCTGTTCATTTGTCAAATTATAAATTAGTGAAGAAACCAGCTATTTTCAAGAAGGTTACTACTAATAAAAGTAGTGTTGAAATCAAAGAGAAGATTCATAAAAATAATTTTGTTGTGAAGAAATTCAAAATTATTAGGTAAAGAATTTATAGATATTATATATATATATATATATATATATATATATATATATATATATATATATATATATATATATATATATATAGATATAGATAGATTTTATCGATATTGAAGTGTTCATTTTAAATTGGAGATAACTATAAATTAAAATATTTAAATATTTATTTTTGTAATACTCGTACTAATATTCATTTAAATTTTTTTATTCTAGAAGAGTGAGCCCTAAGAAACATAAAATTACTAAGGTATCACCGAGAAAGTTAAGGACATGTAACATACCCTGCCCTTATTACAAAAAATATGGCACATGTAAAGGGAAAGAAAATGGAAAGTGTTTTAGAAAACATGATCCTGACCAGATTGCTTTATGTACCAGGTAAAGTTATTGAAAACAATCGTCTTATATGTGTTACCAGAGTCTTAAGTTCCTTTCATTTTTTGGAAAAAAGCTTAAATTGGAGTTTTCAACTAAATTTTTCTGTTAATACTTTGGGATACGGAATGACTTCTCCATACTTTTAATTTTTACATTGAATTATTCTTTGTTGACAAATTAAAAAATAGAAATGTCTCTCGACAAAAACACAAATGAGATTGGATACTTCACGACGTAGTCGTGTACATGCAGTGAAGTAGTAGGTAATGGTGCCAAGATGTTTCAAATTTGAATTTTGTTATATTCTAGATAAAAAGAAAAATAGTAAGCAATGCTTCAATAAATATTTTGGTATTGGCATTAATATTTTGTTGCTTATGACTTTAGAATTCATTTTTAAAAAATTTTTTTAAAATTCTGTGCCCAATTTTTTTAATATTGGAAACGTTACATTTTTATTTCCAGTTTTGGTAAAATGTTTTTAAATTTTGAGGTTAACTAAAAAATTGTGCCACAAAAAATTGAGAAAATAGGAATAAAAATAAGCAATAATTAATAAGTAGAGCCTTAAAAAGGTATTAATAATATATTTTACTTACAGTCTTGCTTTGAAGCAGTTTTTTTACATACTGTTAATATTTCACTTATAAAAATTGTTTAGTTCCTATTGATGATAAATTTTGATTTTGAATAGCTTCTCTCTTCATAAAATATTGTCTATGTTTAGTTTTTGAATGAAATTTGTAATATAATACTCTTCACAATATCTCTATATTTTTTTAATTTAAGATATTTTGAAGCTTTTTATTGATAAAATAATAGCTTTGACATAATAACTTGGCCTGTCTGCATCCATGGCTCTGATACCATCGCTGTCTTGAGTACTGATCAGTATGTTTATTGAGAATTGCTCTTTCTTGTTGCTTGGATATATTTAAAGAGGATTCAGGTCCTGGAGCCTGGCAAGTTCATCTGCTGCCTTGTTGCTCAGTACCCCCCCAAATCAAGAAGCCATATCAAGTGCTTTCTCATCCAGGGCATCTCTGTACTCTTGGATTAGTGTTGAGTTCATATAAAGTTCACAAATACCTTAAATGCTACCTGGTTGTTGGCACAGATGTACACATAAGACAAACATTTTAAAATTTATTCCCTGATTTTGTTTATATAGATTTTTACAAGGTGCATGTATAAAAGAAAACTGCCTCCTTTCACATAATGTTTCACCTGAAAAAATGCCAACCTGCAAATATTATTTAGAAGGTTCTTGTTCAAAGGAAAATTGCCCTTATTTGCATGTAAGAATAAGTCCAAAAGCTGAAGTGTGCAGGGATTTTCTCGAGGGATTCTGTAAAAAAGCTGCTGAGGTAAATGTATTTAGTATTTTATGTAAGGTAGTCACTAACTTATTTCTTTTTTTGCAAAAAAATACTGAACATTTTGGAAAGTTGTGTAACAAAACAATATGTTTATCTCAACTAAAGTCTACCGGGACTGGAATGCTCTTTCAGATAGTTAGTTGATAATGATTAACTCGTTTAAAAATAATCATGATAGTTTAACGAATTAATATAAGAAATAAATCAATACTCTGTGTAAATAGTAGTTTACACCAGTTCACCACCTAAATTAACAAAATTAGTAATAATTGGCTGCAATTGTACAGGTACAAATAAGAAAATTATTCTCCTGTTGTCATTAGTCCTGACATGCTTGAGGTCTCATAATACAGGGCATATGAGATTGTACGTTACCCACTGAGAATGATTTTATTAAATCTTATTTTTATTTGAACAATCCTATATATCAGGAAAATACTTGATGGTAAAGACAGAACTACAAGAGAATTAAAAGAAGTTTCTCAGTGCCAATGGAACTGAAACCCACGATCTCAGGGTATACGTCCCAGCACTTTACCAACTAAACCACAGCACCAGCATATCTTGACTCACTGGTCAAATATCTGTATCATCGTCTTCCCTATCTTAGTTGAGAACCAATCTTAATTCCCCTGACGTGATGCACATTTCCACAAACGGAGCAAACAGTAAATTGGTGGCTCCGAGATTGAGCTTATTTTCTGACAATGCTAATTTGCTTGACAGCAAGGGAATTAAGATTGGTTCTCGACTGTGGTGGGGGAAACGACGAGACAGATCTCTGATCAGCAAGCCAAAGTTTCGTGGTGATTTGGTTTAGTTGGTAAAGTACAGCACCGAGACACTTTTTTAATTTTCTTATGGTGGTGTCTTTACTTTCAAGTATTTTCTTGATTGTTCATGGTTTCGGTACTCTTAACTGACCTTCTCTTTCATTAAAAAAAAAAAATTATAATATAACATGTAGGCTGAAAAGTTTTTGGTCTGCCACATAGATGTCGCCCTTTTCAAAAAATCCATGATTTTTAGGAAGTACCAACCTTCAAACGATACGTGTCAAAATTGTGACAGTTCGACGATGAGTTTACAAGTTACAGTGGTGTTAGTGACGCTACTTTTGATATTTTCAAGACAATGGAAAAAATCGAATATTATGTGTTGATTAAACACTGTTTTTTGATGGAAAAAAAAAAAACCGTTCAAGCAAAGCAATGGCTTGATAAGTGTTACGGGGACTCTGCCCCTGAAAAATCACTCGTCATTTACTGGAATGCTGAATTTATACGCGGTCATACAAACACAAATGATGCTGAACGTTCTGAATGCCCAAATGAGGTGGTTACACCGGAAAACATAATAAAAATCCACAAAATTGTTTTGGATAACCGTAAAGTGAAATTGCGTGAGATAGCGGACACCCTAAAGGTATCAAAAGAACGTGTTGGTCATATTTTGATTTGGGCATGAG
>CM032453.1:118920882-118923382 GCA_019049505.1 Pachyrhynchus sulphureomaculatus
TTCGTTAGGTCCCATTAGGTAATAAAGGTAACAACTGCTTAAAAAAATATTTGTTTAGATTTGAGTCCAAGAATACGTTTAATGTATGTTAAAAATATTTCACCGTAATGCTAAAATGGTCAAAAATGGGCAAATTTTTTTCCGACATGATTCCTATTATTATCACTGCTTATCGTTATGTTACCTAACGTAATACAATATATCCATCCTATAACCTGGCCAGAGAACATATGTATGTTTTTTATTAAAAAAAAGTACGTAAATCGGAAAAGTGGTTCCCAGTGGTAAGCGCACTAACGGACAGACAGAGAGACGTTGCATTATATTTATATTTATACATACATATATATATATATATATATATATATATATATATATATATATATATATATATATATATATATATATATATATATTAGACTGACCACAAAAAAAAGTTTTTATATTGTGTGTAATGGAGTTCTCTGAAATTTTGGTTCGAAAATATTTAAATTTAGAGGGTGCAAAAGACGATTTTATTAGTAATATCGCTGTATTCTTTAACATTACTTTTTTTGAGGTTTCAGTTGCATAGATATGTAGAATTGCAATTACGTACAAATTTAGACCACGAGCGACCAAGTGGAACTATGTTAGAAGCAATTAAAAGACGTTTAAAATGGACAGATAAGCCAAATTTCGTATTTAATGGTTACTTTTTGTCGAGCACCTTATTTTTTTGAGGGGTAGAAATTAGAGAGATATCCAGGACTGACAATTACGAACAAATGTAGATCACGTGCAGCAATGAGCGACCAAGTAAAGTCAAGTTATGATCAATTAAAAGGCGTATAAAATTCAAAAATCGGCTACTATTTATATTTATTGATTTATATTATACATTTATTTATATTATATTTATATAGGCTACTAAACTATGCAATTTAAACATAAAAAAAATAAGGTGAGCAACATAAATTAACCAATAAATACGACCCATTTGTGCATTTTATACGTCTTTAGTTGGTCATAACTTGAGTTTACTTAGTCGCTCCTGTCCTCTCCTTAGCCAGTCCTGGATATCTATATAATTTATATCTCAAAAAAATAGAGTGCGAAACGTAAAGTAACCATTAAATATATTTGGCCTATTTGTGCATTTCCAGAATATATCCATGCAATTTATACCTGAAAAAAATAACGCGTGCAACGTAAAGTAACCATTAAGTTCGAAATTTGGCCTCTTTGTGCATCTTAAACGTCTTTTAATTGCTCATAACTTGAGTTTACGTGGTCTCCCGTGGTCTAAGTTTGTACATAATTGTTTTACACGTCTATGCAATTGAAACCTTAAAAAAGTAATGTTTTCAACATACAGTTACGTTTTTATCCTGTAAAATATACAATACACTGATGTTACTGTGATCTCAATTTACACCTAATAGAAGGCTTTTAGCTGGTAGCACCGCCAAATATAAAAACTTTTTTTGTGATCAATCTAATATATATATATATATATATATATATATATATATATATATATATATATATACATACACATTCTTATAAAATATTAAACAGTAACTGCGCTTGTGAAACTGGCCTGACGTTTAATTTTTGATAGTTAGAACTTTTTAAATTTCCACTTTTCAAATGACTTAATTTCTACCTTTCTAGCAAATTCTTTTGTATACTATACTGATACAAAACTAAAATAATAACTCTTATAATCCTTTCATTTTTCCATGAGTTAGTTTGATGGTAACTTACAAACTTCCTTAGGAGACTATCACACCTGTGCTCCTTAAATGAGCTCACATTACCAATTTTGTATGAAATCGGAACTCGCCGAGTGTGACCCAAGAAGAAATGAAATGAATGGGTTTATTAATGAAACCTGATAAGGGTAACATATGATTTATGTTAATCCCATCCCTACCATAAGGATTGTTACTGCCATCTTTAAAAGAATACTGTAAAAAAAAAATAAATATGGTTAGCAAACTGCATTTTTTTAGTTAAATTTATTAAAAAGTTTCTGTTGAGCATTACATTGTCGTATTAGTTTTTTTGTATCCAATACACCAAAATTGGTCTGATATTGAATGATTTAAGGTTTCATATAACCATGATTAATGTGCAGATGAAAACATAAGCGAGATTGACATATTAACTTATTCAATGCTGAAAAAATCATTTGCCAATCTTTAATTCAGAATCCTGCATATATTGGAGGCATTGGCGTATTACACACAAGTTCCATACATTCTCGATGCAAAATTGGTCATGGTATTGTCATAAAAGAAACAATATCTAATAATCTAAATCGACTTTTGTATATGTATCACCATTAGCCGCATTTTTAAACACTTCACGGGAGTTCGATCTTTTTAAGAGTATGAAAGTCTTATTGTCTTTTCTTTTTCTTGACAGTCTTTTGGCCAGTGGTGGTGTAAAAAGATTTGGATCGTAGTCTTCATGCTGTATTCCTCGCCCCGTAACTTTTCTAACAATATAACTT
>CM032453.1:118928382-118978382 GCA_019049505.1 Pachyrhynchus sulphureomaculatus
TGACATCTTTAGAAAAGGTACAGTAACAGATAGATATATTCCTAATGATTCATTTCACTGCCAACAACATAAATTAGCCGCATTACATTTTTTAGTTCATCGTTTGGTCACTTTTCCTCTGAATAGAGTAAACTTCAATAATAAAAGGAGTCGTATTAGAAATATAACTAGAGTTAATGGTTATGACGATGACTTAGTAAACAAGTTAATAAATAGACATAAGTTCAGATTAAATATTCAGAATGCCACTTTTTTTACACACATGTCTTCATACCGTATAATCCGAAATACAGCAGGGGATTCAATAGGGTATTTAATAAGGTAGGCCTCACCTTAGTCTATAAATCATCAGACAATCTGAGGAATATCTCAGGAAATCCCAAAGATAAGATTTCTAATTGTGAGAAAAGTGGAATTTATGAAATCAGTTGTAATGATTGCGACAAAAAGTATGTTGGGTAAACTAAAAGGCCAATTAAAACACGATTTAAAGAATTTAAAATACAGTAGATCATACTGAAACATTAGATAATCTAAGATTAATTAAAAATGTATCCGATAAGAGATTATTGAATGAATACGAAAGTATGGAAATTATAAAATGTAAAAGTAGTTTAAATAAAGACAGAGGGCCTATTCCTTATAGTCCCCTCTACTGGTTACTTGACCGGAACTGATGGCCTCGCCTATGCCATTAGTTCCGCCTGAATAATTCAGGTGTTAGGCTAAGTATAAATAGGGTAGATTTGTAGTTTAATTTTCGTCAATCATCGCTCCTAACGAAGCTAACATGTTTAGCGAAACGCGTGTCGAGTGCAAAAATAAAGTGTTTGGTGTAGTGGTGATATATACTGAGGAGTACCTAGCTAATATGAAGCTCGTTGAAATAACTTGCACATTATCATACACCATTTCTGGAAATATTTAAGACTATTTTAATGATTCATAAGACATACCTTTCATTTATTTGAGGCTTCTGCGAAAATACTGTGCTGTTAAAAACGTTTCTTGTACAGTTCTCAATTGAAGTTGGTATAGGTGTTGGTGGTGGTTTTGGAACAAACGCCAACCACAAAGAGATAGTGAGTCCAGAGGCAAGTCCAGTTACTGAACCCTGTAATATTACCATAATGAATTTAACTAAACACAAGGATGCGTATTTAATTCATTTAAACTAAGCACCCGATGAAAAATTATGATTCTTGGGATCAGATCGGGTTATAATGGAGTGACTTCGACGTTTCGTCGACGATTTGACGAGGTATCTATCCTTTTCGCAATTGGAGCATTAAATTCAACCGAGAACTGTGATCTCTCATCTGGCCAAAGCTTTACGTTTAGCATCCTCTCACTACGAATGCGACAATTTTTTCATTTAAAATAAAAATATAAAATGCTAGTTTAGGCGACACACAAACAAGTCCCTGATATCACTTTTAATTTAAAAACTAAGAAGCCTAAAAACCCTTTCATTTAATAGTTTTGTAGAAATATGTTTACTATTCCCTGGTTCTAAGTATTTTTTTTTATTTTTTACTGATTCCCAGTGTTCAGCAAACTCATCGTAAGAATTTAATTATATTTTTATACTCTAAAAGTTTTGAAATACTAACAGCTAGATTCATCAAAAAGGTCTAAATAACAAAATTTTCTGCCCTTGAACAACTCGGTTTCATAACTACTGGTGCTCGTGTCAAGTTAAACTCTTAATTCCCAAATTAGATCAGTTTCAAACCTTTTCAGGAAATACGGCAGTTAAACTCTTAAAGCAACAGTGTTACCATAGAAAGTTAGAGACTTTCCAAATACAGTAATTAAATAAAAGGAGATAGACGAAGAAGGAGATCCCAGAATTTATGGAGATGTTGAATTTAGTAGACATTAACCGTTTCCATTTATTTATTTGTCCATAAGATGATAGGAATGATATAACACAAGTCGAGTCTTAACAGTAAATTAACATGTAGAGATAGTATAAACAAAAATGTAAAATATAAAACAGTGATAACAGACTCCAAGAAAAAAGAACAATAATTCCCTCCAAGTCCCTATGCTCAGGCGTGTTATAAGATACTACAATATTCAATTTTTGGTATATTTACATAGCCATTAATACTCAGAATCATGATGAATTATGAGCTTCGAAATATATCCAATCGTTTAAGTTAAGAGATTTTTTATGAGCATAGCACAAGCATTACAGTAGCGACGCGTCGCGATTCACGTTGGTCTTGAATCACTTTAAATTGCGCTCGCTGGGAAACAGTCTTGAGCAAATCATTCAAAAGGGATGATGTTCTCCATATTTTCTGGTGAATTCTGGGTATCCAATTAGGCGAATAGCTTCTGAATCATCATCATCTTTAGCTTATTCCATCCAGATATAAGCCTCCCCAAGTTGTCTTCAATAAAATTTGTTGTTTGCTTTTTGTATCCAGTCATGTCGTGCTAATCTTTTTATGTCGTCCGTCCATCTTGTCTGTGGTCTACCTCTGCATCTCTTGTGTTCTCTAGGCCCCCATTCAACTATATGGCGTGTCCATTTGTTATCATTCGTCCTTGAAACATATATATATAGAGATCGGTCTAAAACGTTCTCCGACGTCTTCCGATTCCTAGACTCCATTGTTCCCTATCATTCCACAAATCGTCCTCCAGGTCTCTCTCTCTCATTTCCCTGTCAACTCCTTCTCTCCAACTAAGCCTTGGTCTACCTCTCTTTCTGCGGCCGTATGGTTTCCATCCAATAATTTGCTTGGGGATTCGATGATCTTCCATCCTTTGGACATGCCCAAGCCATCGAAGTTGTTTAGTTCTTATGTCATCTACGATGGTGTGTTTCACGTTCATAATTTCCCGGATTCTTGTGTTTCTGATCTTTTCTCGTTTCGATCGGCCTGCAGCTCTTCGCCAGTAGTCCATTTCTGTTGTTTCGAGACTCTTCTCCGTTGTTTGTTTGAGTGGCCATACTTCACTTCCATATGAGATTATGCTCTTAATGATGGTGTTATATATCCTATGTTTATTTGTTTTTGATATCTGCTGGTCCCATATGATGCTATTCATTACCGATATTGCTCTTCTTCCTAAGGTGTTCCGTTCTTTAATTGCTGTGTCTAAGGGTCCATCATTCGTAATTATTACTCCCAAATACTTGTAAGCTGTGCAATGTTTAATGTGTTTGCCATTTTCTAAGATAAGGTCTCTGTTTTGTCCTCCAATACACATGTACTTGGTTTGGGCTAAGTTTACCTCGAGGCCCCAGATGTCATATTCTTCTATTAGTTTTCTGCTCATGTATTCTAGGTCGTCATAATCTTGTGCTATTACTATTTGGTCGTCTGCAAAGCAGAGAGTATATAGCGTTTTCTCATTCAATGGTATACCCATTCTCTCACATTTCCGTTTCCAGATAGATTTTAAATAATGTTGGGGAAAGGGGGCATCCCTGTTTAAGACCTTTGGTGACGTTGAAGCCGTTGGAAGTTTTATTTTTTACTTTTACTTTTGCTGTTAAATTGTTATATATGGTTTTGGCCGCCTCTACTAATGTCGTTTCTATGTTGGTTTGCTCCAATGCAGCCCAGAGTTTTCTATGGGGGACGCTATCATAGGCTTTTTTAAGGTCCACGTATAGACAGTGTACTTCTTGGTTTACTGACACTTTTTTTTTCTACGAGTTGTGTTAGGCAGAATAGGTGATCTAGAGTTGATCTTCCTGCTCGGAATCCCGCTTGCTCTTCTACTTTCATATCGCTATATTCCATTTCTTTTCTGATCTTTAACACTTTACCATATATTCTACTAATGGAGCTTGTAACGGCTATCCCTCGATAATTGTTACATTCGGTTCTACTTCCCTTCTTATGTATGGTTGATATTATTGAATTACTCCATTCTTCCGGGATATTTCTTTGGTTTATACATTTTTGGAAAAGTGAGGTGAGGTGTTTAAATAAATTATCTGTTCCATACTTTACAAGTTCTTCGGGAATATTGCCTGGACCGGGGGACTTCCCATTCTTGAGTCGTTTGCATACTTTTCTTATTTCAGTAACAGTTAGTCTTATGGGTGAAGAAGTCGTGTGTATATTATCAAACTCATCGTCACGGCTCCCTAAAAATTTTTCCCTGTCCTCGTTTAATAATTTTGCGAAATATTCATTCCATACTTCTGGGGTTATGGGTGATATTATATCTTTTTTTTGTTTCCTGTCTAGTTGTCTTTAAGAATTTCCAGCTCTCTGAACTTTGTCTTCCTCCCAGATATGTATTCAGTCTATTACAATTCTTTTCCCACGTGTCGTTTTTCCTTTGAGTGATATGCCTACGAACCAAGGCCTGTGCTTCTTTATTGCAACATGCCCCGCCCAATTCCACCTTAATATACATAGTCGTATTACATCTGTCACTTTTGATCTTCTTCGTATCTTGATGTTAGGAATACGATCTTGGAATCTAATATTTAGCATTCTTCTCTCCATTGCTCTTTGGGTTACCAGGAGTTTATTTATTATACTTCTATTTAAAGCCCGCGTTTCAGTGCTATATGTTAATACCGGCAGTACATATTGATCGAATACTCTGGCTTTTATTGTATTTGGGATGTCTAATTTAAAAGTAGATTGGAACCTTCCGAACGTAGACCAAGCTACCAAGACTCTTTTATCCAAGTCAGCCTTTAAATTATTTTTTGATATTTCGATTTTTTGCCCTAAACTTCTTCTGAATAGAATCCAACAAATACAGTGTATGTTTGGGAGCAGAGCTCCAAACATAGCAGCAGTATTCCATCGTTTGTCGAATCCGAGTTGACGCCCAACCAGTGATGATGCTAGAGGGAATGGAGGAGTATCCCGACATAACTAAGTCGGTTTCAACAAGGTTAACATTAAAAAAATCTGCCGTCTGTGTTTTTGAACTACTGTAAATTCTACTTGGTTACTGTCACCCCAGGATAGAACTTCTTCCAGGTCTTTGCAGATATTTGCATGAGTAACCGATATTCGAACGTTCAAAGTGACTGAAGAAATAAGCGTACTGTCATTTGCAAAGATGTAGATTGAACTGTTAATCCTTTTTAGGAGATCGTTAATGCAAATGAGAAAGAGAGTAGGAGACAGTGTAGAGCCTTACAGATATAGAACCATACGTACATATATATCATCAGCGTTGAAAAACATTCCCCTTCTTGTTTATGTAGCTTGATGAAAATAAATAAAATTATGTAAATTCGCGAAATAACCCAAAAGAATAAACAGTGAGGATACACAATTATCACTACGATAACAAACACTTTGTTTTTGCCCTCGATGCGCACTTCGGTAACTATATTAGCATCACCGGGAGCGATGATTGACTAAAATTAAGATTAAAAGCTAATACTAATACTAAAATTGCTAGTTACTTGACTGGTGATTGATCGGTTCAACTCGAGTAAATCACAATTTTAATATAAATAGTCTAGTTTTTGATTTTAGATTTGGTCAGTCATCGCCTCTCGTGATGCTCATATGGTTAGCGAAACGCGGGTCTAGTTCAAAAAAAATGTTTGCTGTTGTAGTTATAACTGTTGTGTAGTGTCATTGAGCCAAAGATTCCCAAATCCCAACGTAATATCTATATTAATAAATATGATATGATATACAGTCTGTCAAGTAAGAACGTGTCCGCGAAAATTCATTTTTGGTAGATGCGAACCTTTGTCTATGATGCATTTTAGTAAAAGTATCTGTCGATTCCGAACTTTCGTCGAAATCACGTAAAATCCAAAATGAATCATTTGTTTGCACGTCGGTTCGAGGCCGGCTTTCTTTGTTCCCATCCAAAGGGGCTTAAAATGACAGATTCCGCGGTCGCTAAATATATTAAAAAGTCGGTAAATCGTTTTAGCGAGATGAAAAATGTGGCTCGGTAGGGAAAGTCACTCGGAAAGTCGAAAAATGAATCGTGTCTTTTCCGGGACCCGAAAGTGACGGTGCGTCAAGGAGCGGCAAAATTAAAAAAATCGGGTTTGAATGTATCCCATGAGATCATTCGACATCTTTGTGCTCATGATGTCAAATTCCGAAGCACGTTGAAGAAACCTTTGCTGGGCGAAAACCACGTCGCGAAGCAGCTCGCTTGGGCCCACGATAAGATACTAGAGTCGCCTTCACAATCGCCGGACGCCAACCCTATTGACAACGTTTAGTCTCTAGTAAAGAGAACGCTCAGAGGGAAGACTCCGAAGACTTTGACTCAGTTGTCTCGCGAGATTTGAAAAATTTTGAGATTATTGCCGTAGTATACAGAAAGTCTCGTCCACAGCCTCGAAGATGTCGGGTGATTATTGATGCGATTGGAGGAGATTGGACAACTTACTAAGGTAATTGCGCCCTTGTTAGCACACTAAAGAATACACTGAAGGCAAGAAATGTTCTCGAAACATATTTTTTTAAGAATACGAGAGGTCACGTTCTTACTTGACAGACTGTATCTACTAATATATATAAAAAGCAACGTCTCTTTGACTGTCCGTTAGTGCGCTTATTACTTGAGAACCACTTATCCCATTTACGTGTTTTTTTTTTCAATGCATACATATATTCTCTGGCCAGGTTTTAGTATATATTTTGTTACGTTAGGTAACAGGTAAAATAATGTCTGCTGTAATTTTTCCTCCACGTTCAGAATACTTTATCCTCATGCACTTTAAAAAAATAGTAGCAATGTTTACTAGATATGTTTGTTACAAATACAAGTTTTAAGGTCAATATATTTTTCTGAAGCTACTCAATCATATCCCTTTACATACCACTTTTGCTGAGATTGAAAATAATGAAAAATAACATAATTTTTAGATTCCTGACCGATAAGAACCCTGAAAAGGACATATAATTAATATTTTTGAAGCAACACCTGTAACCCTCTCTCCCACCCCTTTAACCTCTTATCTTTGATTGTAAAATATTATGCTTAAAATTCGTCCATTATCACAACCAAAAACCACGAAAAATGATCAATATATTAAAATTACAAACTTATCGACCCCAACTCTTTTCGCCCCCCCCCCCCCCCCCCCCACCCTGAGGCTATATGACTTGAAGAGCGTGTTTAAAGCCTTATACGTGTACCAAAAGTGAAATCGATATCACAATTCGTTCCATAGTTATTTGGCCAACAGACAGTCCAGCGGAAATTGAAAACTATATTTTTGGTCTTCTGGAACGTAAAAAATGTAAAAATCCTCGAATGTGATTTTTTCACGAATATAATACTTCCTAATTGAAGTCGAAATTGTGGTTTTATAGAAAAAATAAAATGTTTGGAAATGTTTTAAACAAGCCGAGCTTTTTTGGATTCATGTGACGACGCGCCTTACTAGACTACCGATGATGTAGTAATTAATTGTTTTCTAAGAAACTTGTTCGTTTTTAAACTAAAACGATTATATAGTTACGTTTGATTTCGTGTTACGATTGCTAAGCTTCCACAATGAAGACATACGTCTTCTCATAGTTTCCACAACTGCAACGTTTCCACTGCCGTAGCACAAATCAGCTTATACAATTAGTGTTTCTACTTACCGGTTCGTTTGCAGTTAATGTAAACATTCCTAGTGAAAACAGCCCCAAAATAGGACCGCCAACAGCTCCAAAAATTATTAAGGCAACGTTCAAAATTGCTCCTAGATACTGTACCAAAAGAACAAGGCATAAGCAAAGAACACCATACGTGACGGCAATAAATTTGGATTGGAGTGCTGCACTTGTAGAAGAGAGTTCCGTTTTGGTAAAGTACCTGCGAATCGGCTAAAAATTTAAATATATCTATCATGTATGTAAAGAGTGAAATTAAAATTAGTTAGTACTAACTACAACGTACAAAAGCAAAACAGGCCAAATTAGCTGTTTGCAGGTTTTTACATTTATTTGATAAACATTCAGTGTAAGGCTACTATACTTCTCGGTAAAAAAAACACTCAATCTTGATGACCTTGCTGATCATTCAAGACAAAACACCTTAATAAAATAATTTTGTAAAATATTGCAATATTGCAAATAATATATCAGTATCATCTCGTGCATAGAAAGTGGCAGAACAAGTTAATGTGCATTAGCACTTTACCTTTATATGAACCTTCCATTTCAGATTATTTAGCTGTAGTTCATATCAGAAAGTCAGAACAATATATTAACGTTGCGACATCTATAAAGCTATTTTAAAAATTAATAAAAATCTCGCAAATAATTAATTAATGAAGTATGATAGAAATGGCAGAACGTCGAACGTATCAATATTTTTACTTCCCTTGCTAAAGGTATGCATTGTATTGTATACTTAACGACGAACAAGGTCGTGAAGCTGAATCATTCTCTTTTCAATTAGTTGTGGCTTAACTCAGCTTATTGACGAACCAACACGGATCCCTGATCGAGACGGGGAGTTCGCCAGTCTCCTTAATCTGTTTTTAACCACGAATCCGGAGATTTACACGGTCAGCGTAATTTTGCCGTTAGGTTCTTTCGACCATAAACTCCTTTCGACATCGAGTATCCTACCAATCAGTGACAGAGAGGCGCCTAGGCCGCGCAAGATGTGACATTACAAACCTGCTAAATGGGAAGATCTCACGGAATATTTTCGAACTTTCCCTTGGATAGACATTTGTTTTCGATCCGACAACTCACCTGACTGCTCCAGGGAAGTCTCCGATGTTATTTTTGGCTGGTATGGAAGCTTACATCCCTTTTTCGAAGAAATGCCCCTCCAACGGCAAGCCTTGGTTTGACCGAAAATGCAAAGAAGCTGTTACTGCGAAACATCTTGCCTACCGACAATGGTGTGAAAATCTTAACACCATAAATCGTAACACCTTTGTTAGTGCCTGGAACAGATGCAAAGGAATTATCGACGAAACCAAGGAGGCACACAACCAACGAATTAGAAACAAACTTTTCGCTTGTCCCAACAATTCCAGGTCCTTTTGGGCAGTCGCTAAGGCAGTTAGTCAAAATTTCACACTGCCAGATAATTCTATTGCGACGATACCTGCTGAGAAAGCCAACTTGTTGGCTGAACTCTTTGCTTCACATTCTACTGTCGATTTCTAAGGAAAAACAACACCTACTATTCCCATATTGCAGTCAAGGATGCCCCATGTTGTCTTCAGACAGCGTATCATAAAGCGCATTTTAATGAAGCTAGACACCAAAAAGGCTTCTAGCGCTGACGGAATACCTGCCATAGTTCTCAAAAACTGTGCGAGGGAACTAACACCAGTTTTCTGTAGACTTTTCAACCTATCCTACAGAAAGCGAATATTTCCTTCCTGCTGGAAATGTGCTACAGTTCAGCCGATACCTAAAAAAGGCAAGAAGACCTTGCCAAATAATTACCGACCAGTCGCACTGCTTTCAATAATATGGAAAGTCATGGAAAAGGTTATTAATCAGCATCTTCTAAAATATCTTGAAGGATTCAACATTATTAGCGATCTCCAATATGGCTTTCGTAAACATAGATCAACAGGAGATCTTCTGACTTATGTAACACATGTTTGGAACAACACAATTGAACACTTTGGAGAATCTCGAGCGGTTGCTCTTGACATATCCAAGGCATTCGACCGTGTTTGGCACGATGGACTGTTGGCTAAGCTACGCTCTTATGGTATGTCTGAAAAGTTCTGTTTGTGGCTCTTATCTTTTCTCAGAGAGCGTTCTTTACGAGTGGCGGTCGACGGATTTCTTTCTAACACCTTCACTATCAACGCCGGTGTGCCCCAAGGCTCCATACTGTCTCCTACTCTCTTTCTCATTTACATTAACGATCTGCTGGAAAAGATCGGGAATCCAATCTACAGCTTTGCAGATGACAGTACGCTTATCTCTTCATTCACTTTGAACGCTCGGACATCGGCTACTCAGGCGAATATCCGCAGACAGCAGGAGGTCGACCTGGAAGAAATTCTATCTTGGGGTGACAGTAACCAAGGGGAATTGAACGCTATAAAAACCCAGGCGGCGGTTTTTTTTTAAAAAGGTTAACGTTGCTGAACCCGACATAGTCATGTCGGAGCACTCCATTCCCCTAGCATCGTCCCTCAGTTTGTTGGGCGGTAATTTGGGAGCAAATATGTCCTGGTATGAACATGTTGCAGGATAGCAAGGAGAGCTTCTCAAAACTTGGGAATATTATTTCGAACCAGAAAGCTTTACACTCCATAACAACTGTTAATTCTTTACAAAACTCAGATTCGACCAACTATGGAATACTGCTCCCATGTATGGAGTTCCGCTCCCAAACACACACTGCATTTGTTGGATTCTGTTCAGAGAAGAGCTGTTCGTCTGATTGGAGACCCGGAACTGACCGGCGGCCTTGATTCGCTGGAACATCGAAGAACGGTTGGCGACTTGAGTCTGTTCTACAAGTATTTTCATGGAAAGTATTCGAAGGATGTAGCCTGTTTAATTCCTCCCAGAGCGGTGCATGTTAGAAATACACGTCGCGCTAATACTTCACATCCATATGGGGTTCAGCTTGTTACTCCGCTTTTCAAGCAGTCTTTCATATGGAGAACTTCATCCCTTTGGAATAATTTACCCGGCGCTGCGTTTCCCACTGAATACAATTTACAGCGATTCAAGAACAACGTGAATCGCTTTTTCCGCACACGTGCCGCTCCTGGTACACTTTAGGGACTTCCCTGTAGCACCTGTGCTAGACCCATAAAAAAAAAACAAAAAAAAAAACTTAAATTTCGAAGTGTGTCGAAATTGGTCCTGCAACTCCTATTGCCAACACGAATAGAATTAGAAGAAATGCTGATGGAATTAAACAATAAATCTCAAGGAATAGGTCTAAAAATAAATGTCACCAAAACCAAATATTTGAACAACGAAACTGATGTTAACAGCCATAAACTGTTGGTGGGAAGAGGTGAAAGAATATGAAAGGTACAAATATTCATATATTTTGGACAAAAAATCGAAATATCAAAAAATAATTTAAGGCTGACCTGGATAGAAGAGTATCGTTAGCTTGGTCCGCGTTCGGAAGGTTAGAATCTACATTTAAATTGGACATCCCAAATACACTAAAAGCCAGGGTGTTCGACCAATATGTATTGGGGGTATTAACATATGGCACTAACACGTCGGGTTTGAATAAAAGTATAACATATAAACTCCAAGTAACCCAAAGAGCAATGGAGAGGAGAATGTTAAATATTAAGACTCCAAGATCGTATACCTAACATCGAGGTACGAAGAGGATCAAAAGGGACAGATGTAATACAACGAATATTTATATTAAGGTGGAACTGGGCGGGTCATATGGCAAGGAAGAATCATAACAGATGGACACGCCGTTTGGTAGAATGGAGGTCTAGAGATCATAAAAGATGCAGAGGTAGACCACAGACAAGATGAACGGACGACATAAAAAGATTAGCGGGATAGCAAACAACAGAGCTCATCGGAGACAACTTGGGGAGGCTTACATCCGACTATGGATGTAATAAGCCGATTATATATATATATATATATATATATATATATATATATATATATATATATATATATATATATTTTAAAACTGAATAGTATATGTAAGCCTACTGTTCTCTCATTTGTCAGTCCATCCCGACACATTTTACTGTATTACTTGAAGTACTTATTCCCGTATTGGCGTAACGTCGAGGTAAGATACAACAAATTGTAGCTAAAAATGAAAGGGATGTCTGCTTTCAATCGAAGGCAGTCTACAAGCACAGGCCGAAAGAGAAATGGTCAGCAAATTGCCAAAATTCACCACAAGCAGCGTAATTCGATAAGATATCCATATGTGTCGACACTCTTTATAGTGCAATTTTTTCAAGACCTAGAATATCTTACATATATAGCAATATATACGGATTTTTTCTTTATATAGTGAAAAACTCTCTATAGTGAAATTTCGGTCAACATTTTGGTCTTTCACTATATAGAGTGTCGACTGTACATATATATATATATATATATATATATATATATATATATATATATATATATATATATATATATATATATATATATAGATGTATACTATATAGAGTGTCGACTGTACATATATATATATATATATATATATATATATATATATATATATATATATATATATATATATATGTATATATATATATATATATATATATATATATATATATATATATATATATATACATACATATATATGTGTATATATATATATATATATATATATATATATATATATATATATATATATATATATATATATGTATATATATATGTATATATATATATATATATATATATATATATATATATATATATATATATATATATATATACATTTCCACATTAAAAAGGCCACTATTTTTTTGACATTTGTTATTAGTTTACTTCACCTTGTAGTAATCTTCTATGGTGACTGCTGCCATACTGTTAAGTGCGGCAGAGACAGTCGACAAAGAAGCACTAAAAATCCCAGCCACAAATAAGCCTGGTAGTCCTGGAAGGTGTTCCATTGTGTCTACTACATAATATGGCATCAGCTAAAAAACAAACAGATGTTTTAAAAGTGTTGAATAAATAAAGATAGTACAGAAGCTCTCTCTTCTTACAGTGCCATATCCGACAGAGACGTAGGCGACCTCACGCCTTTGCCTATGGTTGGTGCCTTTTTTAAGTGTTCCACAGACAAAGGGGACCTACAGTTTAATGCCGGTTCCAAACGGCCAACGTGAGAGGGCTTTACGAGGCATATTACGAGTGGTCACGTTGTAAAGGCGTTTTTTTTATTTTCCCGAGTCAAGATACGAACCCGGGTCGCCGGCGTAGAAAGCAGACAATTTATTCACTACGCTATGACCGCCTTTTAGTATAGAATTCTAGCATGTTGGATGGAGTGCAGTTAGGAAAGCAGCATTCAGCAATTTAGACAATTCGAAAGGAAATAATATTATATATATATATATATATATATATATATATATATATATATATATATATATGTGTGTGTATATATATATATATATATATATATATATATATATATATATATATATATATATATATATATATATATATATATCTATATCTATATATATATATATATATATATATATATATATATATATATATATACATATATATATATACGAGGGTAGTTTCATAAGTCAGTGGCTTTGAAAGGAAAGAAAAAATTTTTGCACAACAATTTTATTTATTTTCAACATAATCTCCCTTTATGTCTATATACTTTGTCCAACTAACTTTTTTAAACCTTCCAAAAAATATGATTTTTCAACGTCATCAAAATACGCATTTGTTTCATCGATGATCTCCTTGTTTGATGCGAACCTCTTTCCACTGAGCCAATTTTTCAGATTTGGAATGAGGAAGAAGTTACAAGAAGCCAAATGTGGAGAATAATGTGGATGAGGAAGCAATTGGTACTTCAATTCCACAATTTTGGCCATGGCAATTGCAGCCGTTGTGCGTTATCATGATTGAAAAGATTTTTTTTCTTTGCTAAATGGGGTCGCTTTGTCATCAACGCAACATGAAATCGATCTAATAATGAAGCATAATATTGCCATGTGATAGTTCCTTTTTCCATGTAGCCAATGAAGATTAAACCACGCCAATTCCAGAAAACTGTGGCTAAGACCTTTCCAACAGACCGAACAGTTTTTGCTTTTATCGGAGCACTTTCGCCAGAAGCAATCCATTGTTTCCACTGGTATTTAATTTCTGAAGTGTAATAATGGATTTACATTTCATCTGCGGAAACATATCTCTGCAAAAATTCACTTCGATTGCGCTTGAACATGTCCAAACACTGCTTCGAAATGTTTACGCGACTCCTTTTTTGATCGACCGTGAGCAAACGCGGCACCCATCTTGCTGACCGTTTCCTCATGCCTAAATGTTCACGCACGACATTAAAAACACGTTCATTTGAGACGTTTACCATGTTGGCTATCTAGCGTATCTTTAGTCAAAGTCTTATTTGGAGGTCCCGGGCGATCAAGATCACTCGTGCTTGCACCACCACAACAAAATTTAGTGAACTACTTGTGTACCATTCCATGTGACGGAGCAAAGTCCCCATAATACTTTTTTTACCTTTCGTCAGTGTCCTTAATGGTTTTTCCACGCAAAGAATAATGTTTTATTAGAACACGAAACTTACTTTTTTCCATTTTAACAAACCTATTCGCTGTAAAAAATTTTCTGTTGGACGCGTGTACTTGAAACTTGGTGTGTAACCTTAAATGAGGTTATAAATAACAACAATAAAAAGAGGCAGCGATTTGAGCTCCATCCCTTAGGAAAGTCACTGATTTATCAAACAGGCCTCGTACATATATATAAATAAATAAATAAAATAAATAAATATATATATATATATATATATATATATATATATATATATATAAAAATATATATATATATATATAAATATATATATATATATATATATATATATATATATATATATATATATATATATAAATATACATATATATATATATATATATATATATATACAGGCATATATATATATATATATATATATATATATATATATATATATATATATATATATATATATACATATAGGGACTCCCATGTCGCAAAATTACTATATACTTGTGTATCTTTCCAGTTTTTTTAGTAAAAAAAACAACGTAGTACCAAAATAAGTACTGAATTTGAATTTCTCACACTGAAGAATAACAACAGGTCGATATTTTAAATGATACCTATCATCTATGATAAGATATTAATTCCAGTGCAGAGGCTTCAGAAGTATTTATAACTGAAACCTGACATTATTTTCTGCATTTTTCTATTAAAAATAAAGATCACAAAAAAATTTCAGATTCTTCGAACCAAAAACCCTGAAACATATAACCCAACATATTCGAAGTAAGCTCTTCCACCCTATTTATCTCTGATATATATATATATATATATATATATATATATATATATATATATATATATATATATATACATACATATACATATATATATATATATATATATATATATATATATATATATATATATATATATATATATATATATATATATATATATACATACATATACATACATATATATATATATATATATATATATATATATATATATATATATATATATATATATATATATATACATACATACATATCTATAACTTTACAAGATATTATTCTTAAAAAAGTTAGCAGAACTAGGGCTTCAAAGATATTTACAACTAAAAACTAACATTATCTTGTACATACTAATTCTGTTAAAATTGGAAAAACATATTTTTCAAATTCCTCGACTTTAAGGATACTAAAAAAGGACGTATACACGGCATATACGAAAACTCCTCCGCCCCTTTAAGTCCTTATATATGACTATAAATAATTATTCAATAATATTGACACTATACAAATTTTATCAACCCACCTCCCTTTCCATGTACCGATATCGTTTAAAAACTATAGGTTGTTTCCCTAGTTGTGTTATATTTCGACGCAATTTGAAATCGATGTTATTTCGTTCGAGAGTTATTGTGTCAACAGGTGGGTAGATAAACTGACGGATATAGGAAACTTTCTCTTGTGATCTAAGTACCTTGAAACGTGAAGAAATGCAAAAAATATCGGAGGGTGATTCTTCCCTTAACAAAGAAAGTAAAAAAAATAAAACTTTGTATCTGATTAGTTTATGGAGCGTATAGAAAAATTCAAGCACCTCACTACACGTAGTGACTTAACAATTGTATCGCGTCGAAGACAACCCACCCAGTTAAGGGACATTTTTCATTATTTCATTTTATTCCTGTTGTTCGTGGATTTTCGATTTTTGGCCATACTAAATTGATAGCAGATTTTCATTAAGTATCAAAGGATAATGAAAATAAATTATTTAGATTTTAACTTGAGATTAGCACTATAAAGTAATAATTGTTAAGAATTAACAATTAATATTCCGTTGTTCAAAAGGCATTTTCCAAACTAATTGTCATAGAGTAATTAATGAAATAATTTATTTTAGTAAGGGCTATAATTTGTTAAAAGGGCTATAATTTGTTAAAAGAAAAATCGCATCCTAAAAAAACACCTTGTGTAGAAAGTTGTTAAGAGATGTTTCTTAACTAAGCGGAACGTAAGAAATCAGAAAACACTTCCTTGTAAAATAACGTAATCTTACAAATTTAGATTGATTTAACATAACTTTTAGATGACTCTGGTGACTCAACCACTTAAGGTTTGCGGATAACATTGTCATTATTAGCGAGACAGCAGACGAACTTCGAATCATGTTGCAAGAACTCCGTGAGGCTTCCTTAAAGGTCGGACTAGAAATTAACTCAAATAAAACCAAAATAATAAGTCCCCGAGACATAGATGTGACTGTTACCAACCAATTGCTCGAAAACGTGCCTTCGTACATATATTTAGGACACAGGATCCAATTGAGAAAAGAGAACCAAGATGCGGAAATCTCCAAACGAACAAGTCTTGGATGGGTAGCATTCGGTAAACTAAGACATATAACGAAGTCGCCAGTTATCTCAATAATTCTTAAAAGGAAAGTCTTTAATAGTTGTATAATGCCTGTTCTCAGTTATAGTCTAGAAACTATGGCACTAACTGGCAAGTCGGCTAACAAGCTCCAAATCACTCAAAGAGCAATCGAAAGAGCCATGTTTGGAATAAGCCTTCGAGACTGAATCAGAAACCAAGATATCTGAGAAAGAACAAAAATACCGGACGTATTGGAAAAAATAACACACCTAAGTGGCAATGGACATTGCGAGACAAGATCCGAATAGATGGACTGATAAATTGTTAACATGGAAACCACATTAGACCAAGAGAAGTGTGGAAAGACCACAAAAGCGATGGCGAGGCGACATCCAGATGATTGCAGGAACGAACTGGACCCAAGCTGTAATGGATATAAGGGCATAGAAGGTTTTTGGAAGAGCCCTATATTCAGGAGTGGATGAATACAAGCTGAGAAGGAAGAACTTTCAGATTATACAAAATAAAATTATATATACTTACTTGATCCATACTAGTAATATATCGCGCCTTGACTGGATCACATTGATAATATTTAGAATATATACATAATCCACTGAAAGCAGTTGACAGACCTAGTAAAAATAGTATTGGCCAATTTAACCAAAGGGCTTTTTGAGCTCTCTTCACATCTCTAACTGTTAAGTATCTTTGTATCTGAACTTGATTTACTGCATAAAGAGAGAGATATATTACACCTCCACCGAGGATAAGTGAAAACCATGAATGGCGTACTGTTGGATCAGGATCAAAACTGAAAAAAAACATAATATTTTATGGTTTTAGTCAAATGAATGAAATCATGATTCTTGGGATTAGACCCTGTGACTTTTCAATGGTTCGCCTACCTTGCGTAGATTTAATAGATGCATATAGGTCGTCTACATACAGGATCTCCGTAAAAATGTTCAAATTTGGTTGGCTTATTGGCTAAACGTACCGAGCGGGAAGGGTCAATTGGAACAAAGGATATTAAGAAGCAATGTTCGTTACAACGCATTCCTCGTAAACATTGATGTCTGCAGCATTACAAGATACAGCTGGTGCAAGACCTAAAGCTAAGACCCCGGATGTTTACGTCTAAACGCGATCCAGCATTAACTAAGTGTTGTCAGATTTCTAAAATTTTAAATATTCCATGGTTTATCGGCTTTCGCAATATTATTAAAACTCTAATAACCACCAGTGCGCATTCTCAACAAGTTTTACTACCAGACCAAGTGCGATGATTCGGGTCTTTAATGGCACTGCACGGACGCGAGATACGGTATTTTTTGCATAAGGTAGCGTTGGTATTTTGTCCAGTGTTTTCTATTTGTCCTCACTTGCACTCAATGTAGTTTCTAATGGTGTGGGCTTAAAGCCAACTGATACTGCCGGAAGGCACGGCTTTGTTAATGAAATGTTTGAATACTTGTTAACATTTACCAACAACTTATTATCGAGTGCGGCACTTTTCTACCTTATCGGCAAGATCAATAACAGGATTGCTGACATTGGGTTCTGCCAGATCCAAAACAATTGCATGAAAAGCTTTTACACCTAAAATAATCGTCTTCGTATTTAAATCCAGTTACACTAATAATTGATGACTTGAATGCCAAAGTAGATGTAAAGCAGGATGAAAATGAGCGTGGTGTAGTCCCTTACGGCTTAGGAGTGAGGAATGAAACGGTTAATAAACTATGTAAAGGAAAATGACCTCCATTTCATGAACACGATCTCAAAAAGAAGGAAGAAGGTGAACATGGAAAAGCCCCAACGGAAAAACAGTAAACGAGATCGATTATATAACATCGAACAAGAAGAACATAATATTAGATACGCAGGTTTTCAATAACTTCAAAATGGGAAGTGACCATCGAATGGTTCGGGCAAAAATAGATTTTAACATAAAGATAGAACGAAGGAAAATGATGAATCAGAAAATGAAAATAATAGAAACAACACAACTAAAATACACGAAAAATGAGTATGAGGATACCTCATCCCTAAACGAAACTAATAAAAAAATCGTTCAACATATCGTAGAATCCGCGAAAGAAATAGCTCTCAGAAAAAATATTAAAGAAGAAAGGCTCTCAAAAGAAACGATCAACCTAATACAAAAACTAAAATCCATGAAACAAGATACAGTAGCTTATGGAAACAAGTTACAGACTTTGAACAAAGATATAAGGGAATGTTTTAGAAGAGATGAAAGAAACTATAATGAGAAATAATAAGAAACTTTGAAGAACAGGAGCGGTATATAAAACTTTTACGAAGATCACTAAATGAAGGACATCTGTAAATAACAAAATTAGTAGATGAGAATAACGAAATATTAACCAAACGAATGAACTAAGAATGACTATTAGAGAGATTCTACAACAGGGGTGCTCAAACTTGAACTGCTGGCGATCTACCTCAATATTGTTAGACTACGATCGATCGACTCTGAGAGGCTGCAAGTAAGTGTGATGCAGGATTGTCGTCTAGGTAGGGAGTATCGTGGCATAGATATTAGTTTTCCGCACAATATGCATTTTTTTAGTCAAGGTAAGTGTAGGTCTGCTCTAAAATGTCAATGAAAAAACTCATAATTATTCAAAATTGCGAGTTTATTGGTTCTTACAAAACAAACGAGTTCTAGTGTCTAAACTTAACTAAAGAGTGACTTTAGATGTTGAAGCGTGGGACTGCATGTCCTCAGCATACTTTTCATAAGATGGTACGTAATTACCGAGTGCTAATCGCAAGCATGATGACATATGTTCGTCAGTTAGTCGATTGCGATATTTTGACTTAATTATCTTCATTTCAGAAAATGCAGACTCGCACATGTAAGTTGACCCAAACATTACCGTCAGTTGAAGGGCGATTTGCCTTAGATTCGGATATTTATCTTCAGATATAAAACACCAGAATTTTGTATCAGATGCTGTGGCTTTGAGATGTATATCTGATATAATCTGCACTAACTCATTTTTAACAGAACATGAGTCCATGTTAAACTGACTTGCTATTTCAGTAGCTAATTCCTCAATGTTTTTACACGAAAAAAGGATAACTCATAAATGATGCGATATTTGCCAATTTACTGAAATCATAAAAACGTATTTCGAATTGGCCCAAAATATTTGATAATTCCGCCTCATAAATATCATAATTCAATTGAGGAATCCTTGCTTTCAAAGACGGAAAATTTTTCAGATCCTTTCTTTTCAGTTGATCTATCATAAGATGCAATTTACTTTTGAATGCGTTTGTTGCGCTAATCATCTCAATAATAGTTTTTCGTTTACCTTGAAGCTCCAAATTAATGGTGTTTAAATGCATTGTGATGTCTGTCAAAAATGCCAAATCAGTCAGCCATTTTCCGTTTTTCAGCATCTGAGAGTCATCACTTCTTTCGTTCAGAAAAGCTCTTATTTCGGGCAATAATTCTTGAAACCTTTCTAGGAATTTTCCGCGACTCAACGACCTGACGTCCGTGTGAAGAACTAAATCAGTGTGTGTCAGCTGACTCACTATCTTCCAACTGCAATTTAAAGAGCCGTCGTTGCGAGCTACGTGCACGGATAAAATTCACAATTTTTATTGCAATGCCCATAATCTCCTCCATGTTTAGAACTTTTGAACACAAAACTTGTTGATGTATAATGCAATGGAAGGAGAAAAGTTAAGGGAAATCATCATTAGCTCGACACAATGCCACCAAACCGTTTTTGTTTCCAGTCATTGGGAACTGGTGCTCCATCGGTTGTAATACACACTAGTTTATATATTGGTAGCTTGTAGTTTGTTACAAAATTGAAGAAAACGTCATATATATCTTCGCCACGGGTCTTTCCTTTCAGAGGAATCATTGTCAAAAACTCTTCCTTAGCCGACATGTCATTGAATACCATTCGAATAAAAATACACAGCTGGGCAGTGTCTGTCATATCGGTGGATTCGTCGAACTGTAAAGAAAAGTATGTACATTCCATGATATCATGTTTTAGTTTATCTGCCATTTCCTGACTCATGACTTCAACACGCCTTGTGACGGTCGGACGAGATAACTGAAGTTCTCTAATAGCAGACATAATCTCTGTTTTATTTTTAAAATCTCCAAATAAAGTCTCACCCGCTTCAATAAATGCTTCCTTCACAACCAATCCATCATCAAATAGTTTCTTGTGTTTCGCCAATATATGAGATATTTTAAATGATGCGATCGTTGCAGCTTTTGATTGTTTGGCTGGTCTTGTGAACATGGTTTGTTCTTTTTTCAAACAAGTTATCAAATCACGTACTTTTCGTTTTCTTAATTCACTCTGTGACGGAAAATCCTTTTCGTAGTTTTTATGAACCGTTTATGATGCCTCTCTAAATTCCCACGCTTAGGTATTGCAACTGAGGCACGGCAAATGAGACAGATGCACTTATCCTTTACCATACAAAAGAAAAATTCTTCCTCCCAATCGTTATTAAAATGATAAGTTTTACTTTTCTTCGCCGCACTCATTTTGGACTATTTATTAATAAACTTTGTATCGATGTATCGCCTTCAAGTTACAACTCAGATTGACTCCTATTTATACATTTATATCGGCGCGAATGAAGTCTCGAATGTTCCCGTCAAACACTCCGCTCGAAGTTTCTAGAAAAATCGGCGGGAATCAAAAACGTGGCTTTTCTTTGACAAGTACCGCGCGTTCCTTTGATAAAGCCGCCTTTTGCCGCTAGCAGGGGGTTATTACGATAGAACAAAGTGATGAGGGGGTTATTCTGGCCTAATTGTGGATCGAATAAATTTTAGTAGTTTATTCATTACATTTTGTTTTAGTTACCTAAAATCTGTGAGTAGTTCTATATCGGAATTTTTTTCTCGAGATCGACTCAAAAAGCACTCGCGATCGACTTGTCGATCGCGATCGATCGTTTGAGCACCCCTGTTCTACAAGGATCTTTATGAGAGTAAAGTAGAACCACTCCCAGACCAAAGCGACTCAGTTCGCATATGAGTAATGAATGAAGGATCTGAAGATATTCCCAACTTCACAAAATACGAAATACAAGATAAATTAAATAAAATAGCAAGAGGAAAAGCAACAGGTGAAGACCCAGATAGTTGTAGCAGGGCGGAGAACCCATACTAAAGATGCTGGATATATTGTATAAGTGCCTCGATATGGTCGATGTGCCTCAAGACTGGAATAATGCTGTGATGGTTCTGTTGTTCAAAAAAGGAGATAAGTGTAAGATAACCAATTATCGATCGATTAGTCTGCTATCTATAATGTACAAGTTATTTATGAAAATAATAACACAAAGAAATTGCCATTACCAACCCAGAGAACAAGCCGGATTGAGTATATTGGACCACCTTCAAGTATTAAGAACTCTAATAGAAAAGTCAAACGAATATAACTTCAAGTCTGAGTGGCGAATGTGGATTATGAGAAAGCGTTCGCCCCCTTGAAATCTGGACAACATTGAATAGTTTAAGTAACTGTAGAATTGACAGCAGATTATTCAAAATATGTATAAAAATGCAATATTTCAGATTGTATTGAGAGAATACATTGACAAGATAGAAATGAAAAGAGGTGTACGTCAGGGAGACAACATATCGCCAAAATTGTTTACGTTGGCGCTAAAAGATCTGTTCGAACAACTCTCATGGAGAGAGGAGAGCAACCGAATCAATTGCGATTCACGAACGATATTGTGCTTAAATCTGCCAGCAAAGAAGAATTGGAAGAAATGCTGAACAAATCCAGAGAGATTGGTCTAAAGATAAACACCGCCAAAACCATGTCATGATAAATGTAACTGTGTTAGAGAAGCAATACTGACCACTAAAATCGCGAAAAATCACAAGAACGGATTTATATATATATATATATATATATATATATATATATATATATATATATATATATATATATATATATATATATATATATACATCTTGGACAAAAAATAGTAATATCCAAAGAAAACATAACATCGAACCTATCAAGAATATCATCAGCTTGGTCAGCGTTTGGCAAACCTTGGAACATATTTCTTTAAAATGTTCCAAATACACTAAAAGCGAACACATTTGACCAATGCATATTGCCAGTACTGACATCCGAAACGTAAACGTGGGCCCTGAAGCGGGAATTTTTAAATTGCCTACAAGTAGCTCAACAAGCGATGAAAAGGAGGATGTTGGACGTATCACTGAGGACTAGGCTGACTCATGAAGAAATTCGAAGAAAGTCCAAGATAACTGATGCAGGTGGTGAGCAGATTGAAGTGAAGCTGGGCAGGCCACATCGCTAGACTCTCTGATCATCGATGGATACCTAGAAGAAGCAACTAGAGGCCCTGGTATGAAAAAAAAGAAATAGAGGACGCCCGATGGTCTGACAGTATCAAAAAACTAGCGGGATACAACCGGATAAACAAGGCGAAGAAGATGGACGTATCTAGGGGAGGATTATGTTCGACAATGGACTACATGGCTGCAGTGATGATGACTTCTTTGAGGATGGCAGAGGCATCACAGAAATAATTTATTTATTGATTAATTTGAAGCGAGACGTGGAAATGATTCATAACTTTTTCACACTTCTATAATATATATAAAATGCAACGTCTGTCTGTTTGTCTGTCCGTTAGTGCGCTTATCACTGGAGAAACACTTATCCGATTTACGTACTTTTTGTTTTTAAAACATACATATGTTCTCTGGCCAGGTTATAGGCTATATTGTATTACGATAGGTAACATAAGGAATGAGCAGTGACGATAATAGTGAATGAAGTCGGAAAAAAGTTTGCCGATAGCGCGTTCCCTTGCAATACACATCCTAAACCATTAAATATGGAACAATATTATATAGCAGAGAATATCTATCATCTATAATATATATCAAATGCAATGTCTCTCTGTCTGTCTGTCTGCCCATTAGTGCGTTTATCATGCGAGAACACACGTGTCTCTGTCTGTTTGTCTGTGCTTTAGTGCGCTTATCCCTCGGGAACCACTTAACCGATTTTTTAAATTCATACATTCGTTCTCTGACCAGGTTATAGATATATATTTTTATTACATCTGTAATATATATAAAATACAACGTATCTCTGCCTGTCTGTCTGTCCGTTAGTGCGCTTATCACTGGAGAACCACTTATCCGATTTGTGTACCTTTTTTTGAAAACATACATATGTGCTCTGGCCAGGTTATCTATAATTTTCTATCTATAATATATATAAAATGCAACGTCTCTCTATCTGTCTGTCCGTTAGTGCACTTATCACTGGAGAACCACTTATCCGATTTACATGTTTTTTTTTAAAACATACATATGTTCTCTGGCCAGGTTATCTATATATATATATATATATATATATATATATATATATATATATATATATATATATATATATATAGAGAGAGAGAGAGAGAGAGAGAGAATTCACAATATTGTGAGGGTAGCGGTCAAAAGATTTTTGGCAAAATAAAACTCTTAGTTAATAGTCTAGCTTTCGGAATATATTTCTTCCTTCATCAGGACACTCTACAAGCAAAATGGACAGTAAATATATATATATATATATATATATATATATATATATATATATATATATATATATATATAATGCAACGGCTCTCTGTCTGTCTGTCCGTTAATGTGTTACGTGCTTTTTTTTTAAACATACATATGTTCTCTGGCCAAGTTATAGGATACATTTTATTGCGTTAGGTAACATAAAGAATAAGCAGTGACGATAATAGTGAATCAAGTCGGAAAAAAGGTTACTGTTAGCGCGTTCTCTTGCAATACACTGCCTAAACCAATAAGTATGGAACAATATCATGTTGCAAAGAATATAATATATAAAATGCAACTTCTCTCTATGTGTCTGTCGGTCCGTCAGTGCGCTTATCATTTGAGAACCACTTATCCGATTTACGTGTTTTTATAAATTTATACATATGTTCTATATAATTCGATATAAGCCTAGATAATCGGAGATAAGTATAAATAATGGGAGATAAGGAGAAATAATGGGAGATAAGGAGAAATAATGGGACATAAGCAGAGATAAGTCTAGATAATGGGAGTTATGGTGAGATAATGGGAGATAAGGAGAAATATTGCGAGATAAGTCGAGATAAGCCTAGATAATGGGAGATAAGTCGAGATAATGGGAGATAAGGAGAAATAATGGAAGATGAGCAAAGATAAGCCTAGATAATGGAAATTATGTCGAGATAAGGGGAGATAAGGAAAATAATGGGAGATAAAGGGAAATAATGGCAGATATTTTATTACGTTAGGTAACATAAGGAATAAGCAGTGACGATAGTAGTGAAACAAGTCCACGCGAGCGGAGCCGCGGGCACAGCTAGTGCTTTATAAAATTTTGATTGCCATTAACAGAGACAGTAGTGGTGAGCGATATCACACACTTAACTTATCTTTTTCAGTTATTTCAAAAATTAATCAATAAATTAATTTCTCAAAAGTAACAATTTTTAGAATCGTCATCTGGTAAATGATAAACAAATTTGGTTTTTACCCTTTGTTAAACAACTTATTGGTTAAATTTTTATCAGGCCTTCTGTAAAAATTTAATACCGGTCAATTTTTAGTTACATTTTTTCTTTTACAATTAATCATTTTTGAAATAGAAAAATAACAGAATAATAGTTTCGTGGACACTTACTTCCATATATTAGTCCTATTTCCTTCCTCGGCAATTCTCCAAATTTCAGCAAAACTGCCCCGCTCCATTAAAGCTGTTCCAATTATGCTAAATACGCCCATAAACATAAGGATTGATTGAAACAGATCAGTCATCAAGACAGCTTTCATTCCTCCAATTGTTGAATAAAATATACAAACTAGTCCTGAAAATAATTTTTAAATAATCTTAAAATATGTACATGCAATAAACTCATTAGGTGTAATTAAAAAATCGTACTTAGACTGGTCTTAGCAATTATATTCAATACATTTTATCATTGAGATTGGCTTCGATCGAGCTAAATTATCATCTTTAGAATTTGCAACTATGTTAACATCATCAGGAGCGATGTTTGAATCACATGATTAGCGAAACATGCATCATGTGCAAAAATAAAGTGTTTGGTATAGTAGTGATAACTATGGTGTAGTGCTCTTTTGGTAAACTATGCAAAACCGATGATATACAAGGGGAACAACAAAACTAGGTATTGTTGCCTGTGATCCTTACATTGAAACTCTTATATGAAAAGTGAGCAGAATATCACACGTTCACACTTCAGATTACCGCCATTCCACGATACGTGACCACAATTTTTGTCGATATTTACAAAACTTTCTAGATTAAATTTTCCATTGATAGCAATTTCTACCTTTTTACTTTATTAATATGATTTTTTAGGACTATTCGATGTTACCTTTTAATTAAATATTAAATTTACATAAAAAACAACACTATGTTTTAATTTCCAATATATTTAAAATGACTTGACAATTGTTTCACCATACAATAGCTTCTTCAGAAGTGAATTAGAAAGAAAAATGTTTGGTAATATTACTGGTTATATAGTGCTTAAAACTATCCTTAATTACATAAGATTATGTTAATCGTTTTATTATATTATTTACTGACAAAGTAATTTTAAAGATGCAAATCTGTGGTACTATTTCAGAGATAAAGATTAAGTAAGGGTGAATGGTTTAAGTCTACCTGTTCGTTTAATAATAGGTTGGAGTTTTTCCGTTTGTTAATTTCAAGACATTCAAGCATATTTAATTATTTAGATTTATTTTCTACATGCAGCATTTTGAATGTATCATAAAATTATGGGATTCGTTTATTATATGGTTTGCGTAATGTAAATTGTTCTTGTTTTTTAAATAACTATGTTCATGTTCTTTAATGCGAGTTTCAAAAGATCTACCAGTTTGTCCTACGTAGGTTTTAGTATAAGATCTACAATTTAATAAATAAACTCCTGATTTTGTGGATTTATTAGATTTGCTTTTGTTATTCAAAATTATTGCCTTATTGCAAGAAGGGCATAGCTAACGTGAAGTCGCTGCGCAACTGTACTTGAGCCAGTTAACTGTCTCCAAAGTCTACAGACGTTATTAAGACGACCGCTTCATTGTCAACACGACTCTAAGAAATCGTCAGTTGACCCGCCTTGAAGTCCCGCAGGAGCTTCGACAAGTTCGTGGTCGGGCTGTCAGTCATTGGATAGTCAGAAGAAGACTTAAAGAAGCTAACCTAACTCCGATGTGACCAGCTAACGGACCCAAATTGACAGCAGCCCATCGACAAGTGCGACTCAGATTTCCCCGAGAACATGTCGACTGGACCTTAGAGCAATGGCACTCCGTTTTATTCTCCGACGAGTCCCGAATGTACCTACATTGCAATGATGGAAAAAAACGAATCTATAGGAGGCCTGGGGGCGCTATGCGCAGTGCTGTATTACTGAAACAGTCGCCTACCGAGTTGGTTTTCGTGACTGATGAGACTCATAGCGGTTGATTAACTGCTCACTGGTACATTGAGGAGATTCTGCAGGAACACGTCGTTTCTTACGTTGGGTTTGTTGGCAATAGCTTTGAGCTAGTGCACGACAATACGCTCACCAGTGTAGTTTAGGTATGTTGTTCTATGTTTAAAATATTTCTTTTATCCATATTTTGAATTAATTTGGATTTATTTTGCTCATTTTGGCAAAGTACTCGGCCAAATCAGCCGGGTACCCGGTTGTGGCCGGGTATCTGTTACATCTCTAGTAAATGAGTAATAATAAATTGAAATTAGACACACACAGCTGAACTGTAGATAAACTAGATTTGTTTTTTAAAATCGAGATAAATATTTAGGTGATTATTATATTTTTATAAGCGATTATATATTTGTAAAACTTGACTCAAAATAATAGTAATTATAATTATTTATGACGGAATCTTTTCGTATACACGGCAACTCCGCGTGGCGCAACGTTCCAGTCGTGCGTTCGGCTTACAGATTAGGTTCTAGAATGTGACATCTGACACAAGTGAGAAATAAAGGAGAGAGTGAGAAATACACAATAGCGATCAATAACTAAGAAGTTTCAATTAGTTCTGCTTTCCGTATAATTCGCGCTTCACGTCATTATGACGTACTGGCAAAGGAGAGTATCTATCTATAGTATATGAAATCACCGAATATAACGAATTTTAAGAAATTCATTTTTCTAAACTTATCTTATTATCTTACCAATTGTTAATACTGCTGTAACTCTATAAATACCGGTAAGAGCTTCTAGTGCTAAAACTGGAGCATATATTACAACTGCCATATACAGTAACATTTGTAGGGTGTAAGAAAGAGATGCAGCCAATCTCGCTGTCTTGCCAAAACGTAACTCCAAATACTGAAACAATTTAAAACAGCAAAAAAACTTAATAATTTGAAACCGTATCACTAACAGGAAAAATTCTGAGGAATTATATCTATAAGCTCAGTAACATGTGGAAGTTCCCTACCAAAGTTAGTTAGTAATGTTACTGTAAACTTCGGTTTTGAGATATCCCAAAAGAAAAAATCTATCCGCCTCAAATCGGGGCTCTACTTATGACGCCTCTTTTGGAAATCAATTTAGTCAGGAAAATTTCTCGAGCGACTAGTAAAAATGTGAGTGAAAAGTGTAATTCTGCTAAAACCAGTTTCTCTGGTTATAACCAGCAAAATTTTGGTAAATTAGCAGTTGTTGAGGTCTATCACCTTGAAAGCAGTACAGACAGATTATTTCATGCGCCGACATCGCAGCCCAGTTTTTCAGGCTTTAGTTTTGGATATGTCGAGCTATGCGAACAGTAATTCCGTTTATTGGTGTAGTCATTGATGTGGTAATACGCCTCATCCGAAAACAAGATGTTCGTAAATGTTAGGACACGTTTAAATATTTGATTAACGAAGTTTAGTCTTTGAACAGTATCAGTTGACTTTAATTCTTGCACCACCTGTATTTCGTAGGGGTGCAGACATAAATCATTACGAGGAAAATGTTCTAACAGACTCCTGGGCAGATTAACGGCGCGTTTGCGTGTTAAGAGGTCAAGCTTCTCCCGAATGTAAGACTTGAATGTATTCTACGTTTGCCTGGCCTCTTTATATCCTTGTTCGTTCTCTCCGGGATTTGCTTTATTTTGCACCCATTTTTTAATCAGTTTATTCGGACCTAATTTGAGCTGTGTAAATGATGAACGCGGAATTTTTCTGCTCGACAGTCACAGAATTATTGTTTTTGTGAAACTCTCACATACACTAGGGCACACTCCGCCACGATGAAATGCTTTATAGCCACTTAACGTCCCAGGACTTGGCATACGATCTATGCTCCACCGTCCCCATTAGCGTGTATTATTCGCGCAATCAGCCATCATTTGTACTCTGCTGTAATTTAGTATTTTCTTTATTAAGCTAAGAAAAAGCAAGTGAAGAAAAATAGTTACAAACAGCTTAAAAAAATAGGAATATCTTCATTTTTATATCCAGATAATCCTATAGAAATTAAAATAACCAAAATTGGAAAAATTCTAGATTAATGCAACGATAGTGTACTCAAAAATTGTGCTGAATACGTCAGATTGGTATTTATCTAGTAATAGACAGCCTTCAGGCCCTGACACAACTTTGTTGTTACGTGCGAGTTTCTCTTGTACACACCTATAAAACGTTAAAGACACTATTTATTGCGGTGATAAAATTGTATATATATTTTCATTGTTGTATGGGTGAATTGTGGGTGTGCAGAAGTAAAAAAAGTGATGACTACTACACTCAAACGATTTTGCTTCATTTAACATCGATCTTTGAATTTAATTTTCAAACAGTGGTATTATTTTTTGGTGTCATTAGAATGCTGATTTTCTACTCTTTTCCAATAATACCAAAAACATTTGGATTTACAAAAAGTTATACAAATTAAAACGGTTTTACTCAATAGAACCGTTTTTGCTCGCTCAGCAACGTACTCGTTGCGCGCTATTCATCCTTGAACCGTCAACATCTCTGCTATACCTGCTCACTAATTACGCCATCGGAAAATGGATACCACCCCGGAAGAAACGGCACAAGTCATTGCCCTATTGCAAGAACGGAATATCCAATGTATAGTCGTTGCGTAACTGCACCTGAGCCAGTCAGCTGTCTCCAGAGTCTACAGACGTTACCGAGAGACTGGCGCCTTTACACAGAGACCAGAATCAGGAAGAAGAAGGTGTACCTCGGAGAGAGACGACTGCTTCATTGTCAACACAACTCTAAAAAATCGTCAGTTGACCGGCGTTGAGGTCCAGCAGGATCGCCGACAAGTTGGTGGTCAGGCTGTTAGTCATTAGACAGTCAGAAGAAGACTTAAAGAAGCTAACCTAACTCCGAAGAGACCAGCTAACGGGCCAAAATTGACAGCAGCCCATCGACAAGAGCGACTCAGATTTGCCAGAGAACATGTCGACTGCACCTTAGAGCAATGGCGCACCGTTTTATTCTCCGACGAGTCCCAAATGTGCCTACATAGCAATAATGGAAGAAGACTAGTCTATAGGGAGCGTAATGCACAGTGCCGCTTTATTGAAACGATCGCCTACGGAGGAGGTTCTATCATGATGTGGAGAGGCATCTCACTGGATGCAAAAAAAGGTTCCATGAAAAACCTGCTGGAAGCAGTAATAAAGGCTAGAGGGGGATAAAATAAAATATTGGTTTTTATCAATAAATTAAACTTAAAATTTGATTATTTTTTTCTTTTTCTCCTTGTTCTTCTGTTTCCCCTTTCAATCAGTAAAAAACATGAAGTATACTATGGAATTTGGTATCATTAGAAAGAGAACAGAATGGGCTCTCAAATGATACTAAAATCCGTAAAAACCTATGAATACTAAATTCTAGGATCCGTGTTAAATGAAGCCAAATAGTTTCAGTGGATTTTTTTGGGCACCAGTATAGTTGCTGCAACGAATAGCGTCGACTTAAATTAATGTCCGAAGAATATTAGACCCTATTTTTAGTACCCAATGGATGGATGGTTGTATTTTTTACATTTAAAACGTAATTTATACTCACCTCATATGCGCTCGTAAGCTGCAATTTAAAAAATACTGGTAAATACAAGTATACAGCAACAGGAGTAAATACCAAATGGGAGAAATTAATCACAATAAACTGAAATCCAAATGAATAGTTTTCACTTGCTACTCCCAGTATTGTAATTGCTGACATGAAGGAGGCCATAAGGGAAAACGCTACGGGATAAATCGGCATGTCTTTGTCGGCCAATAAGTATTCCTAAAAACATAAAATTCGTTATATTGTTTGCTTAGAAGTAGGCATTAGCTAGCTATAAAGTAAGTCACCAACTTAAGGTATTTCTTACGAGAAGACATAGAGAGACTTTATGTCAGAGAAAGACGCGAAATCACTTGGTTTTCAGGATATAATAAATGTGGCAACGTAGCTTCTTGCTTGCTTCTCGCCGCACGCAATCACGTGTTATTTATAATAACCTTGATACTTTTACATGATATACAATAAAAATTATATATAATTAATTAAAACGGTACTTTGGATTATTGATTAAAAATACATTAATTATTAAGTATTGATGACTGAATAAATGTGAGGCACGCGTTTATTCTATTACCTTTTAAAAGAAAGTCCGATCAGTGCAATGCATATAGGTGATTCAAAATCTGAAAGAACACCCGCTTCCGCGCGCGCACCTTTCTTCAAGCTACGTTACCACGGCGAAAATTCACTTCATAAAATACATGAAGAAGTAATATTTACCTAATATTTTTGCAACAACTAGGAGGTAAACTGCCTTCATATTTTAACAAACGACAGTAAAGCAATTTTTTTATGTATTTTTTTGTGATTGTTTACTTTTTAATGTACAGGGTGGTCCAAACTGGACACTTTTAAAGGTAAACCCCTTTATCTAAGATAGACCAAAACTGATGTCGGTGTCTGAGGCCCAATTTTTATGATAAACTCAATGGTGAAAACCGCATATCAATATCTAGTACCGTTTCAGATATACAGGGTGTTTTTCAAAAATCTGCATTTTGGAAAAATGTTTGTAATTCTGTTCCTATTGAAAATTTTTGATTTCTGTAAAAATATTCTCACAGCACGTAGTTACGAGTCTTAGAGTCACGTCTGGGAATTTTTTTTTACGCTTTGACTGCTATCGGTAAACAATTGATATTGCCGCTCCGTTCAAAGCCTACTTCACAAAATGTGCATTTAAAACTCGCGTAAAAACTGAAAACCTTTATATTTTGAAGTAGATTTAAGCAAAATAAAAAGTGTGCTATATTTTTAGAATGGTAATTTAAAACTCTATACGGATAAGGAAAAATATACAGGGTATCCCATTTAAAAAATATATTTTTGAGTTAATAACTAATAAAATATTAGTTGTAAAAAATGTAACTTACACTGTTGAAATCCACGTGAAAAAGTGGTTTGAGAATGTTTTTACAGAAATCGAAAATTTTCAATAGGAAAAAAATTACAAACATTTTTCCAAAGTGCAGATTTTTGAAAAACACCCTGTATATCTGAAACGGTACTAGATATCGATATGCGGTTTTCACCATTGAGTTTATCATAAAAATTGAGCCTCAGACACCGACATCAGTTTTCGTCTATCTCGTTTAGATAAAGGGGTTTACCTTTAAAAGTGTCCAATTTGGACCACCCTGTACATACGACAACAAAAAATTGTAAAAAATGCGTGCCTTTGATCGAAGAAAAAGTATGGATTCCTATCTTTTACGTGTTAAATATCTGAAACGTTTACAATTAATTATGGCAATACGGCGTGGTAAACCATATTTATATTGAAGCAGTGAATGCATGATATTAAAATCTATTATTTCTCAAAACTACCTTTAACAGTTACTCTTAAGAAATACCTTAACTCTTTTATTGGTATCATTCACCGAACCTACATTTTAAATTATGTAGCGGGTAGCTGAAGCCGGTGCCTATTTTTGTTTAATTCGGAACCTAGGGCCGAAGTCCTTCACAGGCCCTGATGTACATTTTAGTCCTAATTTTAATTATTATTTAAAAATAATGCATAATATGTCCAGTTGATATAATTTAAAACATCTTAAAATAAGTACTCACTATCGGAATAGGATACCTAGAGACAAGGAAAACGATAAAAAATATAATAAACGGAGTTACTGCGTAAATAAGTTTGGTGACAAATCTGTCACTCACTATCATTATAAGCCTAATTCTATTCAATGCTGAATGTAGGCCTTCCCCCTGAATTTCTATCTCAATCTATTTGCAGCTGTTGCGATTCATGGCCGTCATTTCAAGTAAATAATTGTGCTCTATCCTCCAAGTGTCACGTAAAACTGTTCAATTCGTCAGTACATTATATATATATATATATATATATATATATATATATATATATATATATATATATATATATATATATATATATATATATATATGGTACCAGGTGTACAAGTAAGAAATGCGGATTTTTTTTCTAAAAAAAACATGTTAAATTCGGAAGAATGATAAAAAGTGCTTTATTTCAAGAATGCTCCATCGCTTCGGGCAATTTGTGAATACCACGCCAGTAAAAATCTTCCCCTTTTCCTGCGAACTATTCATCGAGCCATTTTTTCACATCTTCGTACGAACCAAAGCGCTGCTCAGCAAAGTGCGTGACCCATCGATGCAAACAGGTGATAATCGGAAGCAGCCAAGTCTGGTGAGTAAGCCGTGATGGAGCATTGTCAGGAAGAAAAATGACTTTGTGTTAGGTCTTTCGGTATTCTGGCTTTTTTTCAAGCAGTGAACGGTTTAAATCGGTCAATTGTTGTTGGTAACGTTTAGTATTAACCGTTTCCCCAGGTTTTAACAGCTCATAATAGACCACACCCCTCTGGTCCCACCAAACAGAGAGCATCGTCTTTCTGCCAAAGCGATTCGGTCTTGCGGTCGATGTGGATTGTGCGCCTGACGATTTTTTGTGCTTGGGATTCTCAAAAGAAATCCTCTTTTCATCCCCTGTAATTATACGATGCAAAAACGACTTCCTTTTGGACCGAGCGAGCAAAATGTCACACGTGTTTTTGCGCTTTTCCATTTGCCTGTCGTTCAACTCATGTGGTACCTATCTGGCGGTCTTCTGAGTCTTTCCCATCTCTCGTAGCCGATTGGAAACAGATTGTTGACTAACGCTCAATGGCTCGGCGAGTTGTTTTTGTGTTTGCGAATTATCTTCGTCCAACAATGCTTGCAATTCCACATCTTCGTATTTTTTTGGCGGTTTTCCACGTTCCATGTCTGCAATATCGAAGTCACCACTTTTGAAACGCCGAAACCATCGTTCACACGTATCTTGCGATGGAGCATGTTCACAATAAGCTTCTCGAAGTAATCGGTATGATTCAACAGCAGTTTTCTTCAAATGAAAACAAAAAATTAGTGTTGTCCGCGAATGCTCTTTGTTCGGTATAAATTTCAACATATTGAACACAACAGTACAACACTATGCACACACTTGTTGATGACACAACAAAATGGGGCAGTGTCAAACCTTTATAGCACAAACTGCATTGGTGCACCATCTGTTGTCTGAAATCCGCATTTCATACTTGTACACCTCATATATATATATATATATATATATATATATATATATATATATATATATAGATATATATATATATATATATATATATATATATATATATATATATATATATATATATATATATAGATATATATATATATATATATATATATATATATATATATATATATATATATATATATACATATATATATATAGGACGTTTCGTGTTAATGGGGTCAGCCCATACCCAAAAATAGAATTAACGACGTGACCCTTTTAGCCGCTCAGTATGGCAGCTAGAAACAAAAAAAATCAGGATCAATTACAAACGAATGATGATTTCTAAGCGGAATTAGTTAACTGACCTTCAAAACTGAGACAAAAATGTAATATTGACGTAATAATTACACAGCCCCACAAAAAAATGAAAGCTTATTACTAAGAAGCAAAATACCTGGATCTAGTGTATTTTTCCACGCTGAATTCGAATCCGTAGTTAAAAAAGATTTGTCGTGTCATTTTTTTTTGCCAAAAAAATCCCTTGAAATGGACTAAAACTGTAGTAATAATGTAATGAAGTGTAAAAAATGGTAGATATTTTGTACTCTAGAGAAGAGAATATGCATTCAAACCACAGCAAGCTACTTCTATTAATTAAACCAAAATCCAACCTTATAGGAGGTAAAAAGTACCTCTAAAACTCAAATAACGCACGTGAGCTTAAATAAGGACAAATTCTTGTAGTTCTTAGGTCAAAATATCTGAATATAGTGTGACAACCAGGCATTACTCTTAAAGGGTTGGGACTCACCCCTATAGGATGTAAAAAACCAGCTCCACCTACGGAGGTATCACACATAAGTTTCAAAAAAAAAGTTCAGGCTTTAAACTCACCTGCGTTATTTGAGTTTTAGAGATACTTTTCAGTCCCTATAAGGGTGGATTTTGGTTTAATTAATAGAAATAGCTTGCTGTGGTTTGAATGCATATTCTCTTCTATAGACTAAAATATCTATCTTTTTCACACTTTATTAAGAGTCATTACATTATTACTATAGTTTCAGCCCATTTTAAGGAATGTTTTTGACCAAAGAAAATGACACGATAAATCTTTTTTTTAACTACGGATTCGAATTCAGCGTCGAAAAATACACCAGAATCATGTATTTTGGTTCGTGGTAATGAATGATTTTTTTTTATGGGGCTGTGTTAGTAACCAACATAATTTTATGTAACACCAACATGGCGGATCTAATATGGCGCAAAAAACTGAAAAGAATACGAAAAATGAGCAATTATGGAGATTTCGCCGTGAGGTATTACATTTTGTCTCAATTTTGAAGTTCAGTTAACTTAATTCCGCTTAGAAATTATTATTCGTTTGTATTTTATCCTGATTTTCTTATTTCTATCCGCCACAGCCGCCATCTTGTTTTTTTTTAAAGGGCCACGTTGCATTTGAAAGGTTACGTCTCAACGAAGAAATTGACACTCTTGAATTTTTTTTTTCGTTAATTCTATTTTTGGGTATGGGGGTGGCTCCGTTGACGCGAAATGTTCTATATATATATATATATATATATATATATATATATATATATATATATATATATATATATATATATATATATGTGTGTATATATATATATATATATATATATATATATATATATATATATATATATATATATATAATGAACTTAGAGAGGCTTAAGAAGAAGAAGGAGATTAAGAAATTGTGCTGATTTGGGCTCAATACCGACCCAAATCTGAAAATGGATTTCAAAAAATTTCAGAAAAACTGAAGTAAAAATGTAATTTTCCAATATAACCCAAAGTAATCTTATGCTACCCCAAAAAACTTACAAGTTTTGTAGGAAAAGTTTTTTCTATAGCCTCAATTTTCGGAGATATTTATCATTGGGTAATTGCCATATTTTGGCAATTTTTTACTCGAAAACTAAAACTTTCAGAGAAATAATGTAGAAGATAAAAATACTTCTTTTTATCCGTAGAAGTATTTTTTTGTCTCTTACATAATTTCTCTAAAAGTTTTAGTTTTCGAGTAAAAAATTGTTGAATATCCGAAATATGGCAAATACATTGTGATAAATATCTCCAAAAATTGAAGCCATAAAAAAACTTTTCCTACAAAAGTTGTAGGTTTTTTGGGGTAGAATAAGATTAGCAGAGAAAACTTCTGGTTATATTAGGAAATTACATTTTTACTTTAGTTTTTCTGAAATTTTTTGAAATCCACCTTCAGATTTGGGTCGGTATTGAGCCCAAATCAGCACAATTTCTTAATACGCCACTCAAAATTAAAAACTAAATATCATACGCTTTAATCTGGAGCAGATTGTGCCTCAAAAATTCCGTCAATTTATGAGGACATATATATAATATAATATATATATATATATATATATATATATATATATATATATATATATATATATAGTGTGTCCAAAAAATCTCAATACACCACCTTCTTTCTATACTATTTTTCTGTTTCATGTTTAAACTCGGTGTAAGACAATGTATGTAAATTGGATTATTTATGCCCAAATTAAAAAATAATTGTTATAAAAATGTAAACAAAATTAGTGTCCAAAAAGTCTCCATACACTGAACAATTACCAATAATAGTTTAACGGAATTTAACGGAAAATAACAACTTCGTTTAAATAAATATTTCGTGGGGCCGTCGTTGGCCTTGATAATCTCCCGTAACCTTTTTGTCATGCTTGCAACCAGCTGTCTAGTAACTTCTGCTGGCATGTTCTCCCATTCCTTCAATATTCTGTTTTTTTAATTCTTCTCTATTTGAAACATTATGTTTGCAAACGCGCCGTTTAAGTTCCTCTCATAAATGTTCGATGGGGTTAACATGGGGTGATTGCGGAGGTGTATGAAGCTGCTGTCACACATTATGGATCATCCATTCTCGTACCAAATTTGCGGTATGTTTCGGATCATTGTCCTGTTGGAAAATGTATCTTTTTTCGAGTGCTAATTTTTGGACACTTTCCACCCTTTTGTCTCACCGGGGAACAAATTTTTTTAATACTGAATGCGAATATTTTTCTTTCTTCAAACTTTAGTTCTGCTATTAGACCCAAAAAGGTTAATTTTAGTTTCATCACTAAAGATTACGGATTCTCAGAATTCAGGACGTTTAGTAACGTATTCCCTAGCAAAAGCTAACCGTTTTTTGCGATTAGCTTCCGAAATTAACGGCTTCTTCCTGGCTACACACCCCTTATAGCCTGTCTTGTGTAAACAATTAGCCTGTCTTGTGTAAAAAATTTCTCACTGAATGTGAACAAACATTTTTAGAAAATAATTCCCGTACTTCTTCTTTTAATTTTGGGATCTATAATTTTTGTCTAACAATACTGTATATATATATATACACACATTATATATATATATATATATATATATATATATATATATATATATATATATATATATATATATATATATATAGTGTGTCCAAAAAATCTCAATACACCACCTTCTTTCTATATTATTTTTTGTTTCATGTTTAAATTAATATTTGAAACTTAACCAACGAGAATTAATATTAAAAACAACTACGGAACATTTTCTTTAGAAGTTACATCATTGTTATAAAAATGTAAACAAAATTAATGTCAAAAAAGTTTCCATACACTCAAGAACTGCATTGAAAAAAACACGTTATAATCAGCCGCATTTTATCAAGCTATCTGTTGCTCGCTAAACTGAAAACAAACGAATAATTTTCGGCCATACTATATAATCTGTCACTCGTTGTTAGTAATTCTGCAGTGGGTTTTCAAAGTAGCGAGAAAAATTGTGAAATTCCATTTCAAGTTCGAAAGATCATAACTGATTTGTGGAAAGATGGAAGTCGCATGCTACTGTTCAGTACATTGTAAACCAGTATACCATAAATCAACGGGTTCCTATAAAATTCGACTACGCTCTGGTCGTCCCAAGAAACTGACTCCACTTGAAAAGGCCAGTATTGTTAGACAAAAATTATAGATCCCAAAATTAAAAGAAGAAGTACGGGAATTATTTTCTAAAAATGTTTGTTCACATTCAGTGAGAAATTGTTTACACAAGACAGGCTATAAGGGGTGTGTAGCCAGGAAGAAGCTGTTAATTTCGCAAACTAATCGCAAAAAGCGGTTATCTTTTGCTAGGGAATACGTTACTAAACCTCCTGAATTCTGAGAATCTGTAATCTTTAGTGATGAAACTAAAATTAACCTTTTTAGGTCTAATAGCAGAACTAAAGTTTGGAGAAAGAAAAATATTCGCATTCAATATTAAAAAAATTTGTTCCACGGAGAGACAAGGGGGTGGAAAGTGTCCAAAAATTAGCAGTCGAAAAAAGATACATTTTCCAACAGGACAATGATCCGAAACATACCGCAAATTTGGTACGAGAATGGATGATCCATAATGTGCGACAGCAGCTTCATACACCTCCGCAATCACCCGATGTTAATCCCATCGAGCATTTATGGAAGGAACTTAAACGGCGCGTATGCAAACATAATGTTTCAAATACAGAAGAATTAAAAAAACAGAATATTGAAGGAATGGGAGAACATGCCAACAGAAGTTACTAGACAGCTGGTTGCAAGCATGACATAAAGGTTACGGGAGATTATCAAGGCCAACGACGGCCCCACGAAATATTAATTTAAACGAAGTTGTTATTTTCCGTTAAATTCCGTTAAACTATTATTGGTAATTGTTCAGTGTATGGAGACTTTTTGGACACTAATTTTGTTTACATTTTTATAACAATTATTTTTAATTTGGGCATAAATAATCCAATTTGCATACATTGTCTTACACCGAGTTAATTACCTGTGTAAATCTGTAACCTCACCCTTTTTAAAAGTTAATTAAAAAATACATGCCCAGTGTAACAATATACATGGTTACCTTTATTATTATTATTATATATTTTTATAGACTTTGGATGAAATTAACACTTTTGACATACATGTACATTAATGTATCATTAATAAAATAAGTTATATTTATAATTATTATTATAACCTGAACTAAAGAATAACACAATAAAATTAAATTAAAAAACATTAAATAATAAGAGTATTTTTGCTTACCTGTACAGTTTTTTGTTTACCTCCAGTAAATCTATAATAAAGTCCAATGCAAGTCGAAATGATTAACACTATTATTAAAACCACATAATCCCAAATTCCAAAAGCAGGTTGCACATCCATTTTTTCTCACTAGATTTTATTATTTATTTATTTGTATCACCTTAAACAGTCACTGTTTACAATCTTATAAATTATTGCCTATTAATAACGGTAGATATTGACAATAATTCACGGTCAGACACCTCTGTGTAAAAATTCGTACATGTTACGTCATTCGGGACTGCCAAAATAACCTATATGACTTGTACACAACTTGTCTAGCCAAGACGCGGACATATTCTAGATATTCATGGGGTATTCTTATTGGCCAGAAATAATGTGTTGTCAACGAAACATGTTTCCAAGTATTGCTTTTCTTTGAATCCAACTAGTTAAAGGGAACAATAATAACATATGCAAACATTAACCGCATGTCTGGCAAATACTGGCTCCACAAAACATATTAATCACCTTGAACGAAGATGAAAACATATCTTCTCAAAATCTCTATCAATTTGCTGTTATATTGCCTACATGTATATTCAGGCATGCTAATATAGCCCGGCACTGTTTAATACTAAGAATTTCGGATTTTAATAATAAATAAAATTTTAAAAAAATATTGTCGTCACTCTTGATTTACGCTTGAGTTGAAATGGTCATGGTCACACTGCAAAAACTACTGTTACTTTTAATTACATTTATTTTAGCAACGTACAAGATAATGACAAATATTATTATTAATTAATTGCTTTTATCGATTGAGTAATATTATTTCTATTGTATAACAAGTTTACTCAACTTCTGATACAATTTAGATTATCAATGACTGACGCTTGAGAATATGTACTTTGGATATGGGACGTAGTTGTGAAAAAGCACAAAAAAATGCATTGTCACAATTGAAAACGTGTTATTTTTGTGTGGTGATGTTTCGATATTTGAGTACATATATAAATTATTGCACAAAGAGTTGTAAATAATGACGATCAATTATGTGCGATTACGTTATTAGCTCAATATTTTTCTATCACAACCCGATAGCACCCGGCTGCTAGTCAAAGAACTATGAGAAGTCTTAGGTTCTCTCTATCCCATCTACCCATGGGAAAAGCATGTCAAGATGTAAAGATATCACCTATTTTTTTTAGAATAAGAAAATACAGGAAACTGAAGAACGGTCTTCTCACCGTTAACTAGCGGAAAAGATATAAGATCATTAGAATTATCTTTTGTATAAATACGAGATTTGATCCTATGATATTCATCTTTTTGCGTTTAAAACCTATCAATGATATAATAAATTTCACATTATCACTCGTGACCTACGGATAAATTCGTAAACACGTGTTAACAGTAGCCAATATTCAGATAAAATGGGTTTATTTGGTTTATATTTAAATACACGGAAATTCAGCGCGACACGGCCTCTTAACAGTAGAATTTTATGAGATCCAACCCGAGCAAGATTTAACTGAATTAACTATACCATCACTTGTAAATATCTCTGTGGCCTCTCGACTTAACTTTTTCTTGTGCCTAATATCTCACAATAAAGCATACAAATTAGGACATATTTATTTTATATAATTTTATAGAGTTCATATGCCGTCAATAAAAATGTCCGGGTTTTGAGTGACCGAGACTGTAAGAGTTTTCCAAAAATATCTAGCTTGTCACTTTTATTTTAAGCGAGGTTAAACTTAAAATTTTGGCCTGTTTCAATTATGTCGATGTGCTTTCAAATGTATTTAAACAATGGACTTGGCCATGTTTAATCCTGTGAAGTTTCAAATGTTCTTTTTAGTGTTCCGTACGGAACGCTTATAAGATCACTTCGGTGTCTGCCCGCCTGTCTGTCACACCCGATTTTCTCCAAAGCAATTTGACATAGAAAGTAGAAATTTGGTACTAATTTAGAAATTGATGGCCTCATCAGAGCCGTGTAGTTTTGAAAGTTAAATTTTGACTTAAGGAGTTAGTTTTGCGGGATGAAATCGGAAGTGAAAAAAAAATTACCAGGTCATCGAGTGGGGTGTCGAATGAAAGCTTGTAAAAACACCAGCTCAAATATATATATAATGTAATAGTTGCGCACACTTTTCTTTGTATTATTTTTAAAAAATTACGAAAAATCGCTCCCCTCTCTTATCGCAAAAAGTACTGATCAAAAAATTTTTAAAAAATTCTGGAATATTCTCCACAGGGTGAGGATTGAACAAAAATTATCACGAGTGCATTACCTTTAATAATTTATCTGGTATTGACCGACTTATAACAATTTTTAATGTTGTTCAGGTTTGCTTCATTTCTCATTACTCATAACTTTGGATATTTTTTTCAAGGAAGGTAAAGAAATGAAGTGTTTAAAAAAATTCTCCCAATTGAAGAATTTTCACATAACAATGCTTTTTTTCTTGAAAGTCCAAAACTTCTTTACTTACTGGAATTGAAAATAATTAATTTATGGGTAATATGGTGGCATGAATCTCAAGGGATCATACAGTCGGTTGATGTCGATTTTCTATACTGTTTAAGGTCAATAGTGTCGTCTGTTCTGTTAATAGTAATAACTACCTGATATATTTTATTTCGATTTTCAATTTCAATAGTAAATTTTATGTTTGAGTGAATAATTGTTCGTCACTATAACATAATATGTTCCTAACGAATCGATATCGATCGATTCGTTCGAGAGTAATCGAAAAGACACAGACAGACTATATTTTTCGTGATCTACGGACTCTGGCGCATAAAGAAAAGTAAAAATTTGGAAAAAGTTGAGTGTGTTTACGAATACCACACCTACCTTGGCAAGGTTAGTTAAAAGTCAAGGTGAAGGGTCCGACGATTTTTTTAATCATCAAACATTCTAGAAATATTTTAATTTTTTCAGACTTCATCAATTTCTGTATATGAATTCATATAAAGAAAAGTTAATATCATTCATTTATTTCAAATTTGAAAAATTACAGCTACCTACTCGTATACGACGATAAACTGATAAATGTAGTTTTTACATTTAAAAAATTGTTTCACTTTTATTTTATCATAATGACCTCCACTTAAATAGAAAATAAAAGGCATAAATTATACTAGTTATTTTAATGGAAAAACATGTACTTTAGATTGTTTTTACTCGTATACTTAAATAATTTATCCATATCTTCATTTAATCTTGTATATACAAACCGTTTCATCCTTAATTTTATGATTTCCCTTTACTCTTTAATCGGGAAAACCAATATTTTTCCGTTTAAAACTTGGACCACAAAAAGGTGATAAAAGACATCTTAGGCACTGCATACCATATGAATTCCAGCTGGAGAGAAAAGCACCGGATGCTCTGGAAAACTTTCGCGGTGCGTTTGGTAAAGGTGCTAAAGACGGTCGACAACACAGAATATTAGATCAAAAATATCAAAAAGTTCGTAAAGGAGATTTTTTGTCAAAAATTGAAATTGGTCGTAATGGTGTATTCAATTTCGACTTGTGCCAACCAACCAATTAATCACCACTATCACCAGCCGGGTTGGTGATTGGAGATACTTCATCAACTTTGAAGAGAAAATAAACTCGCACTGCTCGATAGGAAACGTGTCATTCTTCAGCCTGACTCTGCCGGGTCATATATGGAACCAATCATTGCAGAGATCAGTTGGTATGCAAATGTCTACTACTACTATCGTGAACAAATGAAACATATAAAGATTAGAAAAGAAGAAAAACTAAAAGTGATCGATTTTTCTTTCATTTTACGTTATCAGGTAATGAGATAAAAAAAACTTTCGTTTATTTGGTTACGGACCAGGGCCGGCTCTAGGCGGTAGCCAAGGTAGGTAACGGCGGCAAAATTTAGGGGCGGCAAAACCGCCTGAACTACTAGAGCGCAAAAAAAAAATAAACACAACCCACAAAAATATATTTCAATTAGTTGAATCTAGAAAATAAATGAGTAGTAAAATCAAATACAACAGAAATAGACAGGCTTCTGCCAGAAGCAGAATTTACGTATAGAAATACCCAAAAGTTCTGGGTATTTCTATACGTAAATTGTAAGATGCGCCCGCGCCGGCACAGCACACAGGATTCAACAAGCTGTTTCCACTCACGTATAAGAGAGAGTCAGATTTAAAACAATGCTTTATTTATGCATTAACGTCCGGTTGTGGTAGTGATACAGTCTGAGTTAGTTAGTTACAAGTGTAGTGGATGTGGAAAGTAGCGATTTTATTTTGCTAAAAAGTAAGAGAGGCTTTAGATTCGTATTTTAATCTTTGTACTTGAGATTTTTCTACGCTAATAATACCTTGTAACTTTTATGGTGAGGTTCCGCCTTCTGTTGGGACGATTTTTATACTTTGAATCGTGCCTTAGTCGTATTACGGTATCACATACTTAAATAAATTGTTATGTTTTAGAATGTCTGACGGAAGAAAAAGGCTATCTGGTAGTCAGTATAAAAAAAGAGATTGGAGAAGCAAACCCAGCTTCAAAAGCAGGCAGGAGCGTTGCATAGCTCCTTAAAACATGCATATAGTTCCAAACAAAACAAAAAGCCAAGCGGTTGCCGGGATCTGAACACTACCGTCAATTCTCATTTGGATTTGGATTATCAAAACACCAACAATAAAGATGAAATGGCGAGTTATCCCAAGCAGGAACAGAATTCAACAAGTTATAAGACAATGGATACTACCACGGGAAATGAAGGAAGCCTCAACCTAACTCTGTCATCAGACCCAGGATTATGGCCCGATCGTATAAGCAACTCAGATCGAATATTTTTAGTTAGAAAAGGTCCATTATCTCCTTTATTCCATTACAATTTCCCGTTTGACAATCAAAATCCAAATCGAAGATTTAGTGAAAACACTATTATAGGATTTTAAAAAATGGAGAACAAGTCGCGAGAGATTGACATTGATATATTCTGTGTTTAAAGATTCCGTGTTCTGTTTTTGTTGAACACTTGTTGATTAAACTGGAAAAATATTGGTGAGGTATTAAGAAAGCATGAAGACTCAAAGATAATTTGAAATCATGGATAGAGCTAAAACGAAGGTTGGAAACTTGTCAAACAGTTAAATATTGACATGAAGTGATTTTACGTATATCAGTTACTAAATTGCTTGGAGAAAGTTCTCTAGCATTCCGTGGTACAAGGGACAAGCTTTACGAACATAATAATTGAAATTTCCTAAAGTTAATTCAATTACCAGCTAAATTTCATCCAATAATGAAGGAACACGTTCGTAGAATCCTCAACACTAAAGAAAATAGAGTGTCATATTTAGGGAAAAACATCCAGCATGAAATTATTGGATTATAACATGATAGCATAAAACAAGTGAAATATTATTTGGTTATTCTTGATTGCACTCCCGATGCGAGTAAGGTTGAAGAAATGACATTTTTAGTAAGATATGTTTCTATTGATCAATCAGAATCGGGATTTGAATGTAAAATTAATGAACATTTTTTTGGTTTTCTTTTTATTGAGAGATCTACTGGTAAGGAATTATCTCAAGTTTTATTGGAAGAGTTAGGGAAAATGGATTGAAAGTGGAAAATATGAGAGGTCAGGGTTACGACAATGATTCAAATATGAGAGGCGACAAATTGGGAGTACAATCAAGAATTAAAACTTTAAACCCTAAAGCATTTTATGTACCTTGCAGCAGTCGTTCCTTAAACGTAGTAATTAATGATACGGCAAAATCTTCTTTGGCGGCGGCGAACTTTTTTAATATGGTTCAAAAGCTATATACATTTTTTGCCTCATCGACTTTTCGGTGGGCCATATTAAGAGAACACCTCAATACTCTTACATTGAAAGCATTGAGCGACACTCGTTGGGAAAGTCGTATAGATTCTCTAAAACCTTTATGTTTTCAAACAGGAGATATTCGCGATGCTTTATTAAGTATTTATGAGAATAGATAATATGATTCGAAATGAGGCCAGCGGTTTATTGACCACAATAAAAAAAAATTAAGTTTTTATGTTCAATCGTTATTTGGTATAAAATTTTGAATCGTATTAATCCGATAAGTAAGCTACTTCAATCCAAAGATTTTGATTTATCGCAAGCCACTAATTTATTAAATAGCTCATTAATTTTTTTTAAAGAATTAAGATCAGATGAATCCTTTGCCAACATTATCTTAGAAGCTTAAAATTTAGCCAGCGAAATCGACGTAGAAAAAACTTTGAATTAACTACGTTATCGTATTCGGACTACAAAACGAAATTTTTCATATGAAAGTTTAGACGAACCTATACAGGATCCAAAACAAAAATATAAAATAGAATTTTTTTTCTTTACTATAGATCAGGCGATCAGTGCATTGGAGCTGAGATTCAACCTACTGAATATTCATAATGACTCTTGCATTTTTATATGATGTTTATAAACTTGAAGACATGTGTATAAATGAATTACTGGCACATTGTAAAGATCTCGAAAACGTCTTGACAGATGGTGATTCGTCCGATCTTAACGCTTTAGATCTGGCTGACGAAATCGGCCTTGTTTCTTCATTTTTAATTAAGGAAGAAGGTCCAGTTGATGTTCTTAAATTCATTACTTCCCTTAAATTGGGCCAAATTTGAGCATTGCTCTAAGAATTTTGTTAACGCTGCCCATAACTGTTGCTACTAGCGAAGAACTTTTTCTAAATTAAAAATAATAAAAAATTATTTAAGAACTATGACTACACAAAATCGTCTTCATGGGTTAGCAATGTTGGCCTTGAGTTTGCCTACGGCGGCAAAAAAGCTAGGGCCGGCCCGGTACGGACCCGAAACATTTTCAGACAAGGCTTTAAATGTCAGTAAGAAAGGGATAAAAATTATATACAATGAATATAAGGACTTCTTCAAATGCAGAGTGGTCTTAGTTGGTATATTACTTTGACCTGGTTATATATAGTTACTTCACCTGGTACTGCCTATTTAAAACTCTTCAAAAAAAATTATTGAACAAACCCGGCCTAAAATGGTATTAAACCTGGGTTCTAACGTAAATGTTCAAAAGCGTTACCATTTTTTGGTATATATGGTTGTCATTTGCATGCGAGCCCCTAGTTTTTTTATTGCGATATTTGCGGTAAAAATTTTTATGTCTCTAGGGATTGGTGTCTGGTGATCTTGGCGATCAAGAAATTAGTTCGTTAGGCCTATTCACCTGTTCGAAACCTCGATATTTAAATAATTGCATACTTGTCGCCGATAATAGGAGGGTGTCCAGTCAAGCAGAGCTCATTTTGTTTGCCTAATATGTAAAGACACGTTTTCCGGTAATCTAAGCAAATTATTAGAAACGAGATACAGATAAAATACGCTATTTATACAAGGGAATTAATAAGCATTTCGTTAGCACAATAACGTTAGCATTTCGAAAATTATTTACACCATTTCTGGTAAATGTTGCCTTGTCAGAAACTGATCTAGCTAAATTTTCTTTCCTATTATTTTACTGTAACAGTCACTCGCGTAATCTGACTCGATAGCGTCAAATTAGACAAAAAACATTTTTTTTACATAGAAATATTATTTGTTTTATATCTTTATGTGAAGATTCATGTGAAGTATATATATAAAAAATATTTTAAAGGTTTTCAAGTGAATAATACAAAATAATGGCAATTATTTATTTACTTTAAGTTATAAGATTTTTTTTGTTAAATATGTTTTAAATGTTTTTTTATCAGGGTAAATGGACACTGATAAAAACTATGACGTCTCCTTGTCTGCAGGATAACTTCACAAAAAATAATCCAGTATGCAAAAATAAAAATTAATATTGTAAAATAATGTAATAGTTAAAAATTGTTTTTTTTTCAAAAATAAAAAATTTACGGTGTTTGAAACTATAGTATGCAATTTTCGACCAAAAATTTATGTTTAATTATTTATAAATTATCTATTACAAAAATTTAAAAAACCTCTCGACATTTTTTGTAATTATTAAGATTTTAAAAAAGAGTAAAATATATTAATATTGACTAAGTAATATTGCAGATAGTGTCTGAACACAGGTAGCGGTCCCAATCCGCGCCAGGTCACATTTAATGCTATAACTTTGTAACGGAATGGAGTTTTCGTAGATTTTTTTTTTCAATAATTCTCAGAAGTCTAAGAATCCGTAAAAAAAATGGAATTTTGAAAATTCGAGGTGTATGTAACCCCTTAAGTGCAATATGTAGTTTAATTCGGATATTAAAAGATTTTAAAAATGCACTGAAAATACAGGTACGTATTTATGAAACGAAACCTCGTATAGAAAAAATAATAACTGTTTCTGAAAGACAATAAAATATTGCCCAAACAAGGGATTACGAAGTATTAAGTAGGTAACTTAACTCCGTTTAAACTTTGCATTTCTTATGAACTACGAGATTTTGTTGTATTGTATATAATACAAATTTATCACAGTCCAATGAATTTCAGTAATTAGTTTTACACCATTTTTATGAAACTTTCTGGAATGTTTCAACATAAACGAATTACTTGATATAGACTTGAAACTCAAATGTTAAGAAACAAGAAATAAAAATCCTCAGAACGGAGATCTTCAACTGTGCCTATGTCATTAGCACATCTTGTGGTAAATTCTACATACTATTGATATATACTCTGTTGTTGCAATCACTTTACCTCCTACTTTTAACACATAGGCTGCAAAGTTTTTGGTCTAGCTACTTAAAACACATTTTTTTTGCAAAATTCGATTTTGTACATCAGCATAGTCTCCTTCAAGAGCGATACAATCAGTTCAACGCTTTTCTAACATTTCCATACCTTCGTTGTAAAAGGATTTGTCTTCGCCTTCAAAATAGACCTCAGTTTCGGCGAAACTTCTTCATTGGAGCCAAATCTCTTTCCCGCGAGCATTTTTTGGAGGTCTGTAAATAGATAATAATCGGTAGGGGCCAAATCTGGGGAATACGGTGGATGAGGAAGCAATTTGAACTTCAATTCATGCAATTTTGCCATCGTAACCATTGACTTGTGACACGGTGCATTGTCTTGATGAAAAACCTCTTTGTCTTATTCATTTGGAGCCGTTTTTTTGCGATTTCTGCCTTCAAACGGACCAATAACTTTATATAATATTCGCTATTGATGGTTTTTCCAGCATTATTTCATGCGCATTCCAAAATTAGAAGCCAAGACCTTCCCAGCCGACTGTTGTGTCTTTGGTCGCTTCGGGCGGCTTTCGCCGGCTGCTGTCCACTCAGCTGACTGCCGATTTGTTTCCGGTGTGCAGCGGTGGATCCATGTTTCCTCTAAAAAATCCTTTTTATTGCGCTTGCACAGGTCCAAACAGCGCTCAGAATCATCAACACGTTGTTGTTTTTCGTCAGCAAACGCTGTACCCATTTCGAACAAAGCTTTCTCATGCCCAAATGTTCATGCAAAATATGACCAGCTATCTCACGCAATTTCACTTTACGGTCATCCAAAACAATTTTGTGGATTTTTTTTATGTTTTCACCTCATTTGGACGTCAAGAACGTTCAGGTTCAGCAACATTTGTGTCTGTGCGACCGCATTTAAATTCAACATACCGTTAAGTGATGAGTGATTTTCCAGGGGCATAGTCCTCGTAACACAAGCCACTGCTTTGCTTGAACGGTATTTTTTTCCCATCAAAAAATAGTGTTTAATCAACACACAAAATTCGATTTTTTCCATTGTTTTGGAAATATTAAAAGTAGCGTCACTAAAATCACTGTAACTTGTAAACTAATCGTCGAAATGTCATGACATTTTGCCACGTATCGTTTGAAGGTTGGTACTTCCTACAAATTATATGGATTTTTTTAAAAAAGGCGATATCTATGTGTCAGACCAAAAACCTTTTAGCCTACATGTTAGTTGTTGAAAATATACGCTTAGATACATAGTCTGATAGAAATAATTCTTTTGTGTGTGTGTGGTTTTATTTTTTAAACATAAAATGCGAAAATTGCACGAGAGAAATCGTTTTCATGAATACAAAATTCCCTTAGGAAGTATTGTATTTTTTTATTTAATTTTTCCATTTCCGCACGTTTCAGCACCCTAAGATAATATCTTCCAATTTTTCGCTGGTCCGTTTGTCTGTTGGCACGATAACTCTCGAACGAAATGAGATATCGAACGAACCTTTACTTTTTATACTGTAGTGCTTGAATACAATTTGAGCCATTTTTCAGTGTTTTGAGAGGATAATGGACAAATTTTAACATAATTTGGAGGTGGGGTTAAACGAGTTGCTTCAAATATATCCTGTTAGACGTCTTATCTAAGATTTTTAGAGTCAAGGAATCTGAAAATTGTGTCATTTCCAATTTTATAAATATCTCTGAGTCCTTCCCTCTGCTTAATTACTTTTATTTTTAATATCTCACGATACAGTACTTGCCATATCGCATATCGAGTTGAAATGCTTGGATAAGGTTATTCCTTAGTAAAATAAATTCAAATTTAGTATTTACTTTAGAACTGTAAGTAAGCCACACCGATTTTTCTTATGTATTTTCAAGCGTGCTGCGCTAAAATAACCGGTCAAGTGCAAGTTGGACTTGCGCAGT
>CM032453.1:118983382-118988382 GCA_019049505.1 Pachyrhynchus sulphureomaculatus
CTTTGCATCTGTTCCGAGCACGAACAAAGAAGTTACGATTTATGAAATTAGGATTTTCATGCCATTGTCGGTAGAAAAGATGTTTAGAAGCAATAGCTTCTTTACATTTTCGGTCAAATCAAGACATTCCTTCGAAAAAGGGATGTAAGCATCCATACCAGCCAAAATAACATTGGAAACTTCCTTAGCGCAGTTAGATGGGTCATCATATTAAAAACAAACGTCTAACTAAGGGAAAGTTCGAAAATATTCCATGAGTTCGTTCCATTTCGCAGATTTATAGTGCCAAATCTTGCGCGGTTTAGGCGCTTCTGTCACTGAGGATACTCGATGTCGAAAGCAGTTTATGGTCGGAAGAACCTAACGGCGGATTTACGGTGACAGTGTAAATCTCAGTGGTTAAAAACAGATTAAGAAGACTGACAAACTCTCCGTCTCGATCAGTTGGCTCGCCAATAGGCTCAGTTAAGCCACAACTGACTGAAAATGATTCAACTTCACGACCTTGTTCGTTGGTAGTATTTGAATACTTAAGCCAATTGATGTTGTGGACATTAAAGTCGCCCAAGATGGCAATTTCGGCATTTGGATAGTTAAACTGTAAATGATCAATGGTATCTGCAAGACAAGCGAAAAGTGATCCAAAGTCAGTATCACTTGGTGGTCGATAGAGGCAGCAGATAAACCTTGTGGGTTGTTAAGTTGTTATTTTTAACCACATAACATCGAAATTTCGGGGCTCCAGAGCCTCCTCTCGTTAACAAGAGTGGTCGCTTCTGATAAAGTGACGCCTAAACCGAGAATAGAAGTCGTACCCAGGATAGAGAAAGTTGACTGTGCTGGTCGATGAACTGATCTTGGTTTCATACAGATCGAGTACATGAGGTTTATTTGATTGCAGATGTTGGTGCACTGAATTTATGTTCAAGTTTGAACCTCGTATGTTGCAAAAATATATTTTAAAGTTATGATCTCTGCATGTCGACGCCTCTGGATCAGCCCCCACCCGAAGATCCGAACGGGAAGCTATTTTACTTGCGGAATTTTTTGTATCCAGGTGCATCCTCATGCTATTTGGTCCCACATTGTAATTCTTGTAAGCGTAAACATGGGAACAAAAATATCGGAGGCAAAATAAAAGCAGTAGTAACAATGTTCATATGTCTGATTTTTATCACACAAGAGTGCATTTCAATTTATAGAACAGGAGTAATATTTTAAGGTAACTAAGTTATGGAAATCATATTTTAATATCTAGACAATACCAGACAATACTATACACTTATCACAAGAATATGACAGTTTCAATTCACTAATATTGGGAAACACGAAATCTAAATAAACTTCATTATTGTTTGGAGGCATGTTTGATTCTTTGAATTCTAAAAAGGAAAAGTAGTTTAAAATAATGCTGGTATGAGAGCCAAGAAAGCACTAGGCGAATAAATCAGAACTAGATCAGACCGGTAATATCCACCAGCCAATATGAAATTATGAGCTATATATTGATCGAGTAGTCCTCTATAGTTCTACCATAGAAGAACGCAATGACATCGATTTGAAATTCAAATGACCCCTACTCAACGGGATCTAAATTTGCCTAGAACGCGTATGAAGTTTAAATGCTTGCATATTTTATTAGTACAACTTCTGATGAATTCGACATACTATTAAAATACAGAGTCCGATCTTGTGTCTGCGCGGTCTCTGTTGTTGCAATTCACTTACCGAAGGCTTTACCTCCGTTTGTCTAAAATTTACAAGAAGTTACAAGGTCTTTTAAGAAATATTGATCGAAAATATTGAGCATGAATTCTTTTAACATGAAAAATACATCATAAAATTCTAACGTAAATGACCTAGAAAGTTGTCGCTATTGAGTGTGTTTTCTAAAAAAATCATTTTTTTTTTGCAAAAAGTCTATTAATTCACTCTGAACCTACATAGACTCGAAAAATAATATTCAGCTGTTATTTATAACTATAATGTTATTTACTTTCTACTTGATTGGCTAAAACTATGCACTTTATTAGATCAGATTTTTAATGATATTGAGAAAGCCAGTGCACTAAGGAATTTCTTAAAATTTGGTCCCACAACACTCTCCATTTAACCGATTCGTCAGCAGTCAACCGAATCTATCAATTTTCGGGACGAGTTAGATATGTGATCCTGTTGTGTAAACATGCTGAGGCATGTTTAATAAAACACAGCGGACATTCCAAAGGTAAAGCGCACCAGGTTAGTTAACGATACTACTATTACTGCTGCGCCTAGAAGATGAAATACAATGATCAAAAGGCTCCAGGCATAGATGATCAAATATCGATCATCATTCAAGCGATTTTTCTCTCTAATTCGGGACGGATTCCGCCTGGAATTCTTTCACTTAGGGGCACAAGGCTTGCATAGGAAAGAAAGTCAATTACTTAGGCCTACTCTATAAGAAGAAACAGATATGGAAGGACTAGGCTACAGCTGCAATAACTAAAGCCTTACGTTCCGGGTTCTACCCACCGCTGAATCATTCGCATAAGCATATCTCTGCGGAACATAACGACAACTTACAAGATGACTGTCAGACCAGAACTATTGTATGCTGTCAGACATGGATTCAAACATAGAAGACACGGTGAAGTCTCGTGCAAGCTTTGCAGAATACCCTATACATAGTAACAAAAACCCCGTGGTTCGTGAGAAAGGACCAACTACACTGGGATTTGAACATTCAGATGGTGCTACAGTTAGATACAGCAGAAGTTTTTGGGTAAGGTAGCTTAGCATGCCAATCTACAGAGTCGGGACATTTTAAGCCGAATCAAAACGTTAGCGGTAGGTACCTGCGACCTAGGGACCTCTTACCAGTCCCTAGTGAATGAATAGACTTTTGCTTGGAAAGTCGATTAAGAGTACTTACTTTCATCTTATTTACCAATTTTAGAGATCTTATATGTTCCAAGGATTTAATTGCACATCCTTATCTTAATATTAATTCTGTCAACGATAAAAAGAAAAGCTAGTAAATTGTTAAAATAACGTGACTGATTGTGCCTTGCACGCATATGCGCACAATGACAATATTCCGTTAGGGATTTTCAAAATGGAAAATTGTTTCCAATTCTGTACAATTTAAGGGCTTGGTCGAATGATGCAATATTTAGCCTCTGATTATAAAAAATCCATATTTTAACACATTTATTTTGGTATTGTTTAGGATACTATGATAATGTAGCCAATGTAAAATTTGGCCTATTTTAGGAACAACCCTGATTTTAAATCCCATATGAGATACATCATGTAATTATGCCCGTAAAACAGTAATTTTGATATCGATTTCTTTAGGAGGAATGACAGGTTATGAGTGCCCATTTTCTTTCCGTAGTACTACTATTATAGTAAAATAATATTATAAGGAGACCCCTTATACTATGGTAAAATAATACGAGTCGGGATACTCACTTGTGCCGATTTTCGAATTATAGGCCCGTATCTGGCCCTCTCCTTAGACTTCAAATTGCTATAATCATCACAGATGTTTTTATATTTGATGAAAAAGTATTATTCTTTTAACACCACTCGTAGGACAGGCTACTTCAAATACATATTTAGTTTCGCACCATTTCTAATTATGCAACTAAATAAACAGGCACGTGTATTTTTGGTAGGCTAAAATCTTGGCGTTAAAGAAGTTATATTTTATAGGAAACGTCAAATCAATTAAATTAATTTTGTTTATTTACCAGGTCTATTTTTAAATTAAAATTATTTCAAACTACGTAAGAAACCCGCAGTTAAACTAAATTAAGAAGTTGCAGTTATCATGGCGACGTTAGAAGATAAAATTTTGGGTGAGAAATTGCATAATTACTGTAGTAGCAGCGAGGGAAGCGATAATGAAGATTCTGGGGATGAATCCAGAAAGCCCAAGGCTCCTGTTAAAGAGCCCAAATCTCATACTGCTCTTAATAAGTGGGAAGGGACCTCTACTAATACTGGACCCAAAGGTAATAATTAGTTTTGTCACAAAATCAGCTTTTTTCATTATTTTCTTTTTATCTACTAAAACACACATCACTGTTAAAGAAATCTCATAATTCAAAATATTTTAAATTATTTTCATTATTATTTAACAATTAGAATAATTTTTAAATTAATTGCACTTTTGGGAGTAAACTACCTCATTCACTAACTTTGAAAATTGGTCTAATTTAGCAATTAGGGGTTTAAATTGATAAGAACACAGGTAAACCAATTAAAATTATGATGTTCAATACAACTAACTAGAAACTTCGTTTTTATTTATAATTAAATTGATAAAAGGGTTTATTTATTAGTTTTTATTTTAAAATTTCTTATCTTTTGTGACATTTACTATATAAAATATAACATTGTTATAAATGAAAGCAAACCTCACAACTAGAAGTTTTAAATTCTGTGACAACTAGATTGGGGTTTAGACCCCATTATTGGATTTGGCTAGTCCATTGTATGCTTTTTCTCTCAGCCACTTATGTCATACCTTTGCAATTTCACTTTTAGTTGTGTTGTGAGTTAAATCGTGTGACAGAAATTTTCAGCACATTCTTCGTCACCTTTATTACCATATGCATAAATTGTGTTTCTCTTAGGTCCTATGATGACATAAGTAAAGGTTGATTTTAGAAGAACCATAGCTCCTCATAATATTATTTGAGGTGGGCAAAAGGGAGAATCTGCTCCATCTTAGTCTTTTAAAACTAAGTTACAATAAGTATAGTAAAATTTTTACCTGCAATTTTTTCTTCAAATTGACTTATTTCTTGACTAAAAGTTAAACCTCTCCTAATTGCCAATGTAAAAACCTTTATCGTCCAATTGACAGGGTAATATTTTGTTATTTCAATATTACCAAATAATTGTTTTTATAAGAAAATTTAATGTGAATATCTAAAGTTAAGGCTTTGGGACAGGTAGGAATCATAGGAGCTTTTATGATATTTTATTTTTATTACAATCAAATT
>CM032453.1:118990882-119102983 GCA_019049505.1 Pachyrhynchus sulphureomaculatus
GTATCCATTGCAAATGACAAAGATTAGCTAGACTGTAGACCGTTTATAATTTCAATAGATTTTCATGACTAATAGGTTTCCTTTTAGACTAATATTGTTAAAAAGAATGTTCAACCGTACATAGTTTTTTTAATGACTCATTGTACAATGCTACTGCTTTTAAAGCTGTTCATTTTAATTTAACAATGTTTAATATTAATATAATGGTTTTATTTAATACTGTAAGGATTTTGTAGCATTTACGATTATGTTGTAATTGAATAAGTAAATAAATAAATAATAAAATTCATATTTCCTTTAAACTAGGTGTTATAGAAGATTGGAGAAAATTTAAACAACTCGAAAATGAAAAACGCGAAGGAAATGAAAGAGAGAAAATCGAACTAGCTAAAAAACTTACCATGACTGTTCGCACAGCGTTAGATGAGGAAAGAGAAAAGGCAACACTAGAAGATCCAGAGTTGGCAGAGTTATTGAACGATGACTTTTTAGTGAAATATCAGAAGCAACGGATTGAAGAATTGATGCAACAAACGAATCTTAAAAAGAAGTTTGGTGAGTACATTATAATTGTTTAAAATATGGAGATAGTTTTTGGGCCTGATTATCAATCCCTATTAACTTTTTGTATTTCATGTAGTAAGAATTAGGAGAATGGTGTTTCAGCTCTACATTTCCCAGACATAATTAAACAACGCATTTAACTTGTAATAGTGCCCGATGTGTAATTTATTGTTGATTGATTTTTACTTGTAGTGAAATTATTAGAAACTTGTAACAAATCACGACTCACACACTCTGAGAATTTTATGTGTTCATAACAGTATGATAGTTGCTTTTGTGACACTTAAGAGTTATGACAGTGGCATTTTTCAAGGTTTTATGATAATAGTAAGCAGTTAACAATGAATTAGTAAGTAACGAATATGGTGGACACTTATGCACATATAAACAGAATAGGATTTTTATTCCAGTAGGTCTTTTTGTAGACTGTCAGAGAAAATCAGGTAGTAACACATAATTGAAAAGTTACTTTTATATGGGTCTAATTATTATTGATATATGCAGCAAGCATAAAGTTAAAAATTTTCCTAAGTCTTGGTACATAAATTACAAGGTAATACGGTTCTTAAGTGATAGAAAATCATGCCCAAAATTATTTTATTTCTTAGACTATAAGATTTTTCGAACTTTTTACTAAAAAAATATAGATTTCTGAAAATGAAACAAAAGCATCTTTAGGTATTTTTTATGGGCATAGTGGAAGTGCTGCAGGGAAAATCCTAAATAGCTACAGGAGTGACGCGTGTGCGGACAAAGCGATTCACGTTGGTCTCGTTGTAATCAGAGAGAAATATCGCCCTGGGCAAATTATTGCAAAATGATGACGTTCTCCATATAAAAGACTGCTCAAAAAGGGTTATATCGGAAATGACAAGCTGAACCTCATAGCATGCACCTCTCTAGGAGGAATTAAGCAGCATTGATTAAACACTGCCTAAAAGTACTTCTACCATGTTTCAAGCAATCAAGGTTGCTAGTGAGTTCTGAATCGCCAATCAGGCGAATAGAATCTAATAAATTCAGTGTACGTTTGGGAGCAGAGCCTCAAGCACGGGAGCAGTATTTTAATATTGGTCAAATTGTAACTTTTTACACAATTAGGTGTGTAGTTTAGCCAACAATGCATTATGCCAAACATGGTCAAATGCCTGTGTTGTTCCAGACATGGATGATATAAGTTAGAAGATCTCCTGTTGACATTTGCTTACGAGAGGTATATTAATGGACGCTAATAACATAGAAGCCTTTTTTTAAGACGCTGATTGATACCCTTTTCCATCGGTCCATTTTTGCCTTTTTTTAGGTATTGGCTAAACTGTACCGTATTTCCAATAGAAAGAAAATGTTCACTTTCTGTAGGATAGGTTGAACAGTCTACATACGAGGCTGGTTTGGAGAGTCCGTGCAAAGTCCGAGAGATGGCACCACCGGCGCGTATCTAGGTCATGTTTAGTTAGTAGCATCTCTTGAATGAACGCACACCAAGTTTCAGCCATATTGGTTTATTTCTTTGTGTTTGGCATTCGTGTGAATCAAGGAAGTCGAGTGATTTTCAAGAAATGGACGAAAAAGAATTTCGTGTGGTGATTAAACATTACTTTATGAAAGGCAAAACGCCTCAGGAGACTAAAGAGAAGCTTGATAAACATTATGGTGACTCTGCACCTTCGATTAGAATAGTTTATAAGTGGCTTCAAAATTTTCGGACTGGCCATATGGGCACAAGTGACGCTGAACGTTCTGGACGGCCTGTGGAGGTTACGACTCCAGAAATCATTGATCAAATCCATGATATGGTGATGGATGACAGAAGAGGTAAGGTGCGTGAGATTGCTAGTGCTGTGGGCATCTCGACTGAACGGGTACATAATATTTTGCATAAACATTTGGACATGAGAAAGCTATCCGCAAGATGGGTGCCGCGATTGCTCACGCTTGACCAAAAACGGAATCGTGTAAAGTGTTGCAAGGATGGTTTGCAGCTGTTCCAGAAGAATCCGGAGGACTTTAAGCGTCGTTTCGTCACTGTGGATGAAACATGGATACATTACTATACTCCTGAGACCAAACAACAATCTAAACAATGGGTTACCAAGGGAGAATCTGCACCAAAAAAGGCGAAGACCGTTCCTTCGGCCGGAAAGGTTATGGCGACTGTCTTTTGGGATTCGCAAGGGATAATCCTCATCGACTATCTGGAAAAGGGTAAAACTATTACAGGTGAATATTATTCATCGTTATTGGACCGTTTGAAAACCGAGCTGCAAGAAAAAACGCCCGCGATTGGCCCACAAGAAAGTCCTTTTCCATCACGACAACACACCAGCACACACCTCAGCAGTTGTGGTCGCAAAATTAATGGAAATAAGATTCCAACTCGTTTCACATCCCCCCTATTCTCCAGACTTGGCTCCCTCGGACTACTATTTGTTCCCCAATTTGAAGAAATGGCTGACGGGACAAAGATTTTATTCAAACGAGGAGGTGATTGCAGACACTAATGGATATTTTGCAGACTTGGACAAATTCTATTATTCGGAAGGGATCAACAAACTAGAACATCGTTGGACGAAGTGTATAAGCCTAAAAGGAGACTATGTCGAAAAATAAAAAAGGTTTACCCCAAACACATAAGTAGTTTTTATTTTTGCACGGACTTTTCAAACCAGCCTCGTATAATATGTTTGAATTGAATTTGAAACGTAATGTTGGGGGAACTTTGTTAAAGAGAAGACTTCATAATTTTATATTATTGTTAAATTTTTCATATGTTTCACATGTTAAACTGTAGTAGTATAGTATCTTTTAAAATTTTATTATTCTGTAGTGTCCTTAAATTTCTAATATTAATCAAATATTACTCTTAAGAGGCGGTGATGTCATTCAATTTTAACAAAAAATATTTTTTAGAACGGCAATACCTATAATTATTTAGCAGTTTTAAGTTAACTTCTTAAAGTTCTTCTCCTATTTTTATCTTTTCCTGCATTATCATTCTATTCACTTGTAGCAGAGCATATTTAATATTACTTGGCTGAAGTACTCAAGTTTTCGCGTTTTTATAAGGTTGACTATTTTGTATTGTTTGTTCATCTTTGCAAGGACTTCATGGTTTGTCATTTTATCGGTCCAAGGTATGCACTACATCTCAAAAGCTTGCAGTTTATCCAACTGTTTTTTTTTTAGTGTCCAAGCCTCCACTTCATACAATAACACGGGGAAAATGTAACATCGAAGCATTCGTATCTAAGTCTAATGCTAACATAACAGTTTTTAGCGACACAAACGATATTCTAGGGATTTCTATTCTTGTTCGTATTTCCAGAATTTGATATCCCGTTTGTCTCATCCAGATTTCAGGGTATTTGTAGGTTTGAACTCTTTCTATCACGGTGTTTGCAATAGTTAAATTTATATTATTTTGTGAGAATTTGGTTATTAACATCCATTTAGTTACATTAAGATTCATCTTTAATCAATACTCAGTACAGCTATCATTTACTTTTTCCAATAGATGCTATAATTCTGAAAGATTACTTGCTAGTAAGACTGTGTCGTCTGCATAACGAGTATTATTTATTGTCTCTTGATTTATGATAACACCGGCTTCCTCCTCTTCCGAAGCTTCATTAAAGATAACTTCACTGTCCATATTAAACATGAATGGAGAGAGAATGCAACCTTTTCTTACTCATCGACGTATTCCGATGTCCTCGGTTAATGTATTTTCTACTTTTATATTGGCTCTTTGTTTCCAGTATAAGTTCTTGATAATTCTAGTATCCCTCCAGTCCAAGTTTTTCGTTTGAAGGATTTCCAGTAATTTATTACGTTTAACTCTGTTAGATGCCTTTTCGAAGTCAATGAAATAGATAGACATGTCTTGATTCATATCTGGGCAGCGCTCACCAAGGACGCGGACCTCAATGAGAGCTTCTCGTGTTCCAAGAACCGATCGAAAACCGAACGAAGTGGAACTTAAATCCTTTCCCAACTTTGTCTATATTCTTTTATGAATATTTCTTAAGAACAACTTTAACATTCATAAGTGCAATGGTTCTATAGTCGGAGCATCCCCTTTCACTAGCCTCCTTTGGTATCAGTACGAATGTAGATGTCAGCTATTTTTTTGGGATCATACCAGTTTTGTATATAGTGTTGAAAAGATTCAGGAGGATACCAGCCTCTTCCTCATCGAAAAGATTGAACATCTCTACAGGTATGAGATCACAACCAACAGCTATAGAGTTTCAGTCTCATGACAAGTTTTCAAGGAAAATCATTGAGTTATTCCTTCACAAATTATTTTAAATTTTAAAAAGTAACTTCGTTGTTAAACAAAAATAGATAGACAATTCATGGAAAAAAAAATTATCTTGATGTAAGTTTTTGTAAGAAACACCAGCTATAAGTAGCTGTTTCGTATGAATCACTGGTGTTTTGTACGTCTTTGTTCATAAAAAGATATATCAAAATCCAGTGGTTTAACTTTAAAATTCCTCATACTATATAATCTAAATTTTATAGGTGAATTTATAATCTTAAGAAATAGTCAAGAATTCTTAGATGCAATCGACAAGGAAGACAAAACAGTAACCATAATTATTCACATCTACGAAGATCATGTAGAAGCTTGTAGGATGATGAATCAGTGTCTTAAACAACTTTGTAAAATTTATGGAAACGTAAAGTTTGCCGCTATAGTCGCATCGGAAGCCGGGGTTAGTAGACAGTTTAAGGTCGACGGAGTTCCAGCTATTTTGGTATACAAGGCAGGAAACATAGTTGGAAATTTTGTCAAAATAACAGATAGTTTGGGTAATAATTTTCAAGTGGAGGACGTACAAGGTTTTTTGGTGGAGCACGGACTATTGGAGGACAAAAGTTTAACGCCAGCGCTTATACGGAGTTCTGCGGACTCTGATAGTGATTAAATTGGTTTATGGTAATCTTATGCTGAGTTTCTTAAAATTTTTTAATCAGTGATTAACTAACTAAATATTTGGACTATGATGTAAGAGTTAGAACATATACTGACAAAACTCAAATTGATTATATGGTTAAACGTTTTAAGAAACCAGCCGTTAATATTTGAGCCAAATAACATTTTTGTTTCAAAAACGGACGTTTTGAATTTTGCATCTTTAAATTTTTGTTATTATTTTTTATTAATTTGTAAAAATTACTTTTCTTTAGGGTAAAGTACCTGAAAGATTTAAAAGGGGAACTAAATTCGATCTAATTATTACATACCATTATATACTTGTGCAATAAGATTCCCGGTACGGAAATATAGGATTTGAGAATTCAGTTCTAGCAAAAAGAAAAGTATTTATTATAAGAGCTATATATAGGATAGAATATTTATATAAATAACCTTGGTTGAGTTACCAATGAGTTAAAAATGCGATTAATTTATTATAACCATAATTGTTTTTTTGAGTCAACCGTTTTAGCTGTTTAAAACATTGTTGACCAGAACATTATTGTATTGTGACAGTATTGTTATCATGTATCACTGGTGAAACCGTATTAAAAACGTCATCGACGCCCTGTGTTGGGTTGTAGATAACGTACGTGTAACGTGTTTTCTTCTTAAATATCACCATTTTACAATGCTAACTTTTTGCGACATAATATAGTGATTTCGTCTGTTTTAAAAATGTTTAAAAGCGTTTAAAATTATTTCAGATAAGAAGTATACTTCATAACAGTTAGTTCATGGATCGATGGTTAAATAAAATATATTTTTTATTACTGAAGAATACTTCAATTTTTGTAGAATTTTAATGGACGTTTTCCATTTTTGCCTTTTTGTTTTGCATTCAAAAAACAGATTTCAGTTTTTAGTCACATTTTTATATATGATTTTCTATTAAAAACTATTTTTGATACAGTTTATGGTTTCATTGGATGGATATGATATTGAGTATTTTTCATCCTTTTTAGATCTAAATAATAATGCTTTTCGGTATTACCAATTTTTCATTAATCATTATTACTTCTTTCAGAACAATCATAATATATATTTAAAAAATAAGTGAATGTTATTGTCCACGTTTTTATATTTATTTATTATATAATTAAACACTCTAGTAAACCAGCCGCAGTATTCACCAGATTTTGTCAAGCATCTTTCCCTCGGATCGTCCTTAAGTGACAATCAACCAATTTTACCATATACAGTACAAAATATTTCATTTGCATTAATCGATTACTTCATTTCACAAGTCATGGCAACAAACAAGACCACTTAATGTCTAACATTTTTGAGCCAAGTTGTTACATAGTAGTAATTGTAGTAGTTATGGAGAGGCTCAGTGCCAAGCAAAAGACCAGCGGATCATTTCTACCAATACGGAAGAAACTCCCCCAATTATTTTTACCACCACGATCGCGAAATCTGTTGGACCTGACCATAAAAGTCAGGATGTCACTCCATGCTAAGGTGCCCGCCCCCTCCCTTCACAGTATCACCGCTCTGAAGATCTCACATTTGAGTCTTCTCAGCGTCTTACATGCGCAAATAAAGTGCGTCTCTTTATTCCCGACAGCCTGGATACGATACCAGATCCTCGGCCTGCCTGCACCCTGACCGAGGGTACCATCGCTCTCTCAAGCATCGATCGGCCATTCCTTAAAAACAGCTCCCATTTGTTTTTTGTAACCTAAACGGGTCCAGGTAGTAACCTGAAGCGGATTCGGGTCATGTTCGGCTGCCGCATCGTTGTTCTGCACTCTCTGATGCCCAGGGCCATCTAGGGCATCTCTGCACACTTAGATGTACACCACCTTCCCACGGCACTTGAACACGTCTTCCTTTAAAACCGCAGTTTTTCCATAAAAACTGCAATATTTCTCAAGTCAGATGAAATCGTAGCATCGTTGTGTTCAACAAATCGTCCAAATAATAACATGAAACATAGAGAGTAACTTACACGCTTACTTCAGTTAATTCATTTAAACTACCTTTAGAAAATTTTTAATCCATGAAACCTGACCTTAAACTTCCATTTTCTCTTCTTATAATTGATATAACCCTGATGTCTGTCTAATAAACTACAGTAGTACTAAATATACCAATGTATTAAGAGTATGTAAATCCATTCTGTACTCAAGAATCTAGCGCACTTAACACACACCACAACTAATAAATATGTTGAGGTAGTCGAGGAGGGATATAACTAAGTTGTTCCCTTTATTGATTACTTGTATGTATATATGTATATATGTATATATGTATATATGTATATATGTATATATGTATATATGTATATATGTATATATGTATATATGTATATATGTATATATGTATATATGTATATATGTATATATGTATATATGTATATATGTATATATGTATATATGTATATATGTATATATGTATATATGTATATATGTATATATGTATATATGTATATATGTATATATGTATATATGTATATATGTATATATGTATATATGTATATATGTATATATGTATATATGTATATATGTATATATGTATATATGTATATATGTATATATGTATATATGTATATATGTATATATGTATATATGTATATATGTATATATGTATATATGTATATATGTATATATGTATATATGTATATATGTATATATGTATATATATATATATATATATATATATATATATATATATATATATATACATATATAGCTTTATACAAATAGAGATAAAGTTTATCTTACATATTACAAAAAAATTTATTCTTGATAAAGAGTTTTGCATCACGTGGAAATCCATAATCAAGCCACAAAAGTTTAAAATCTTTGATGGTATCCAAGGAAAATAAAAAATAATGATTTATAATAAAGAGTAAAGTGTGTTTAAATTTAAATACAGAGCAAAATATGAATTAAAAATGTTAATATGAATTAGGTTTATTGACAGTTGTATTTCCAAAGTTACGTTCATTTATTTTCAGCCTAAAACTTGTAGTGATTTCGTTTTCTTTTATTCAATAAATAATCCAACAATTACTAACATGTTTACTGGAGGTTTGTTTGAATTTTTAAGTAGGAAGGCCATAAATCCATGAGCATAATTTTTTAAACATACTTTCAAACAAACCTCCAGTAAACATGTTAGTAATTGTTGGATTATTTATTGAATAAAAGAAAACGAAATCACTACAAGTTTTAGGCTGAAAATAAATGAACGTAACTTTGGAAATACAACTGTCAATAAACTTAATTCATATTAACATTTTCAATTCATATTTTTGCTCTGTATTTAAATTTAAGCACACTTAACTCTTCATTATAAATCGTTATTTTTTATTTTCCCTTTATACCATCAGATATTTTAAAGTTTTGAGCTTGATTATGGATTTCCATCTGATGAAGAACTTTTTATCAAGAATAAATTTGTTTGTAATATGTAAGATAACTTTTTCTCCCGTTTGTATAAAACTTTTTGGGACACACTGTACATATATTATCTGACTTCCAATCTCCAACTTGTTTTCGGTCTACCTCACTTGTTCTTGCCTTCTGGTTGTCATTTTAGTATTTGTTTTGGGATGCGATCTTCGTCCATTCTTTGAATGTGTCCAAACCAGATAAGTTGTTCGGTTCGAATGTCGTCTGTAATACTGTGTTTGATTTTCATAATTTCTTTAATACGTTCATTAGTGACACTTTCTCCTCTGGATATTCGTGTGCTGCTCTTCTCCAGAAGTCAATTTCCGTTGCTCTCAGCTTGACTAATGCTCTTTCCTTCACAGGTATATAATGTGATACTTTTCACTATGATTTTATGTACCCTCTTTTTGTTGACTTTATTAATAGATTTATCCCATAGAATGCTGTTTAGCAGTTTAATGGCATTTCCTTCTGCTGTATTTCTCTCTCTTATTGCCCTGTCTAGTTTTCCAATCATCGAAATTCTTATCTCCAGATACTTGTAGTCGTCGCAATGTTTTATCGTGGTTTGATCGTCCAGTATAAGATCTTTTCGTTACCTTCCAATACATAGATATTCTGTTTTCTTTATATTAACTTCTAAACCCCAATCTGTGTATTCGTCAAATAGTTTTCTCATCATGTAGTTCAGGTTGTCGCGATCTTGGCCCATTACCACTTGGTCATCCGCGAAGCATAGCGTGTTAATTAGTGGTATTCCCATTGGTCTACATTTCTGCTTTCATCTCTTTAGTACACTTTCTAGATATATCCTAAAAAGGGTGAGTGATAAACAGCATCCTTTCTTTAGACTTTTTGACATAATAAATCCGGGTGTGATTAGTGTTCCTGTTTAAATTTTTGTTATGGGTTGATCGTATAGTGTTTTGACAGCTTTAACTAATTCTATGTTAATATTAGTACTTTCCAATGATTGCCACAATTTCTGCAGAGGAACACTGTCACATGTTTTTCTCCAGTCAACGAACAGTAAGTGGACTTCTTGGTTTCGTGCCATCTTTTTTTCTATTAATCGAGCTCTCCATTTGGTCTTAAAACCTTTCGTTCCATAGATTCTTTCACAATTAAGCGGTTCAAGTGGTCATTTAAGCTAATGAATATAATTATTATTAGCTGAATTTACCATTGTTACATTGTCTTGACTCTCGTATTCTAGTTTTCTAATTTGTATTTATTTATTCTTTCTCTTATGTTTTCTTCTTTGTGACAATATTTAAGTCATACAATTTAAATTTAATCATGAAAACTGAGTTAGTTATTTTCGCAGTAAAGTAAATAAAAACAGAATATGTTATACTAGATACTCCATCTTCTTATCCATGGACTAATGTGGATTTGTTATTGTCTTTTACTAATTTGTTTCCTTTAGAGGCTATACCTCGTAAGTTCTCAAAATACCGACTTATTTTTGCAAAAATTGAAGTAAATATTAGATGTTTCTTAAGTTTGTAGCGTCTTTAATAACAAAATGTGTTTAGAGTCCGTAAATTAAGACAAAAAGCGAAAAAATAAATATAATATATTGTGACTAAGCTGACGACAATTAGACGGTAAATTTTGATCTCGCATCAAAGGTAGAAGGCTGTCAAAACAATTACGCGTGGACAATACCAGTATATGTACATATGTTGCGTTTGTATTAGGACTCGTCAACTGCCAGTAATCTATCGCAACCCTTTTATTTGTAGCATGGATGTTTACTGTTTCGAAAGATGTTGAAAGAAACTGTATTCGCCATTTCGATGACTCTGCCCGGCGCTGACGTTCATTGCAAGAATAAAGCATAACGAATAAAAGAAAAGTGAACTCGCCAACAACCGCGATATCTATATCTGGGGCAGCATTTTTTACAGTTATCACTATATATCTATTGGCGTGTTCATTTTCATTTAAATCGGTACGCTTTGTCCTTGCTGTTAAAGTTCGCTACATTTCAACGAGGTGGCGGCAGGTATTTCTGATAGCTTTTGAGGAATTTTTTGACTAAAACGATTGCGATAGCTTATTGTCATGAGGCCTAAACCAGCATATGTTAATAGAAAATGCTCAAAGTTTGCTCCGCTTGGCAGCCCCATACTCTTTAGCCCTAATATATATTTTTTCGCTTTTTTTAGCATTCTTAACAATTGATATCTATTCTCTTGGTGCTGATATGACACTGCTATACTAGAGTAAGACAGTACAATTCTTGGATAGTACAACTAAAATTCTAGTTGTGAACCATTTAGATTATAAAGTGTTTTGCATTTTTCTGGTTCTCTGATATAAAAATGCAGAACGCTGTGAATATTTATTAGTTAATGTTAAATATTTTTGTTGTTTATATTTATTCATGGCGCATTACTATGGCTGGCTAAACACTTTGTAATCAGTATTCAGATTTACGTTTTACAAAGGGAAAAATTACTACTTTCGTGCAGTTCTTTCGAATAAACATAATGATGTGAATCCCATGTACGTTTTTTACGACGTTCTGTTAACCTGAACTAACCTGGTGACTCATCTCCTTGTAAAATAAATTACGTTTCCTAGCGGACATAAAGAATGAATAACCGACAGTAAAATGGCAGAATCAGGCTACATCAAACGAGATGATATGTATTTGACCCACTGTTTTCTTTACTGAATTATAAAGGAAGTTGTATAGCAAAAAACACAAATGAAGGGGTAAATAAATGTTTTCCTTCGTCAATGATTTAGCAATTCAATATACATGTATATAAAGTAATAAAATTGTTTTGTGTATAAAAAATTCTAGCCGACTTCAAATACTCATTAACATATTAAAAATATATAATTTTATTTTAAGAAATTTTCACCTAATTTTTTTTTAAATATTTCGCAATAAGTTTTCTTTGTTTTTAGATTTAATTTTGTAAATCATTCAGCTTAAGTCAAAGTAAAACGTTTCCACATGAATAATTTGTAAATTTTAGATGTCTTTTACATGACGGAGTATTTGCGCACAGACAGGGACGCATTATTGGCTATAACTTCATATTTAAAAGCATCTCTTCGTACAAGGCGATATTTATCCAACTATGTAAAGCTTACTGTGAAATATTTTTTATTTGGTCTTACCTTACTTATCATCAGAGTTTAATTAAAAGCATAGGGACATCTCAAGGGCAAAAGAAACAGGAACATCAATTTGCTTGTAAATCTTACCATCTGTTTAGTTAATAACACCACTAAACTTTATATATATATATATATATATATATATATATATATATATATATATATATATATATGTATATATATGTATATATATATATATATATATATATATATATATATATATATATATATATATATATATATATATATGTATATATATATATATATATATATATATATATATATATATATATATAAGATGTCGAAAATATTTAATATTTAGTGGGATATCCTTTCGCGTCAATCATTGCTTGACATCTTCTGCCCATAGAGTCAATAAGCCTAGCACAAAAATCGGGTGGTATGTTTTCCCATTCTTGTTTTAATGCGATTCAAAGTTCGTCCCGGTTTTTTATAATTCTTTTCCTAATTTGTTTATCCAGATAGTGCCAAAGATTCTCTATCGGGTTCAAATCAGGTGATTGTGAAGGCCAGCACATCACCCGAATCCTTCGTTCAGAAAACCAATTATTAGCCAAGCAAGATGTGTGTTTTGGGTTATTGTCTTGTTGAAAAATCCACGATAGTGACAAATTTTCTTCATAAGGAATCAAATTATTTTCCAATATCTCAAGATACATTTGAGCATCCATTCTGCCATTTATCTTTGCCAATGGCCCCGTACCAGGCCGTCGAAAACAACCCCATACCATGACATTTCCACTGCCATGTTTGACAGTAGGTACAAGGTACTTTGGGTGATATCGTAGACCAACTGGTCTTCTTACATAAGCAGTAGAATCACTTCCAAAGAGATTGAACCTACTTTCGTCCTTAAAGATTACTAGAGACCACTGATTTTGAGTCCAGTCTTTATGTTCCTTAGCAAATTTCTGTGACGCTTTGTAAGGAGTGGCTTTTTAACATCACGCCTACCATGAAGATTTTCAGATAACAGACGACACCTAATAGTCATGTCTGACACCAATACACCCTGATATTCCCGCCTTAGTTCTTTATTAACAGCAGTTTTCTTGGCAAGACAATGACCCAAACACACATCTCGCTTGGCCAAGAATTGGTTTTTTTTGAACAAAGGATTCGGGTGATGCGCTGGTCTTTATAATTACCTGATTTGAACCCGATAGAAAATCTTTGGCACTATCTGGATAAACAAATTAGGAAAAGAAACATAGAAAAACCGGGACGAACTTTGGATCGCATTAAAACAAGAATGAGAAAAAATACCACCCGATTTTTGTGCTAGGCTTATTGACTCTATGGGCAGAAAATGTCAAGCAGTGATTGACGCAAAAGGATATCCCACTAAATATTAAATATTTTCGACATCTTAGTCGTTTTTGGAATGTTTCCATACTTTTGTTTGTGCATAATTTTGTTACGTTAAAAACTAAGCACATTTCTAATAAACAATAAATAAATAAATATTGTAATTGTAAACCGTTTAAATGTTAAGACTAGAGATGGGAATTTAAATGTTTCCATACTTTTGTTCGCCACATACATATACATATATATTAAAATAAATAAATATAAAAAAATTCCTATTTCTTTAATAAGAAACATTTTAACCTGAATAATAATCAGGCATACTAGATTTTCCGTTGTTATTCCAGTCCTCACTGAAAAAATGATAATAAGAAAAATCCTGGATGTAAAGCAAAATGGCGTAGGCGGTTGTATTTTACTCTTTGATACATTGCTATTTTAAAGGAAGGCTATACCGCCATAGCATTGTGAGATAGTTTAGGATTTAAGCTATGTGTATTTGGAGTCGAATAGTAATTTTAATGTATTTTATTTCTGCAAAACTATTTTAGCTATAGGGTATAAGTTAAGCCTGAATTTTGGAATGTTCTTTGCTGTTATAAGCCCTTCATCATTAGACACGTTAACATGGCAGTTACAAAAGGGAAAATATATTTTCACAACTTTGGAGAAACTATATTTGCTTCACGCAAAATCTACAATTCAAAATTATATGTTTTAAAAATTGGACGTTTTTTTTTAAAAAAAAGTAAATAAGTAAAAATTTCTGGCAGCTGTATCTTCTTCTCTTTAAAGAAATATAATTATTTTATATAAAAACATCAATGGAAGACGAAACAACAAGCCATGGTTCAGCGATGAAGTAAAGACATAGCGAAACAAACGGAAGACGCGTATATCAAGTATAGAAACATAAGAACAGCAGAAGAAGAAGTGTAAAAACAGGTTAGAAACAGAGTCATTGAATCAATAAAAAAAACATAAAGAAATCGTTGGGATAACCTTTCAACAAGGATGGAACATGACCTTTACGGAGGACAAAAGAAAATCTGGAATGTACTCAAGAGTAGAAAAAGTACAAGTAAATTCTATATTACCTAACAAATGGAAAACTCTCATGAACAATTTATTTAGTTGCCAGCAAGAAGAGACTGACAATGGCCACGTGGGACCAGATGGCAAAGAAGAGCTGTCAGCTGAAGAACAGAATATATCTTAAGAAGAAGTACATGAAGCATGTAAAACAAAAACCTTCATGAGAACTATAGAAATAAAAACACTGCGCACTGTCAAAGAAATACCCCTGAGAGACCAGGTGCGACGCGCAACTATACGAGAACAACATTCAAGATATTGTCCATTTTGCATGATCAAGACGTCGATATTGGAGGCATCACGTAAGTAGGATGCCAGCTAATGGCTGGCCAAGATGGGCAAGCTATGAAAAACCAGAAACAAAAAAACCTCCCGGTCGACCACCAAAATGATGGCACGAAAACTGGACATTTACGCCACAAGAGGCTTAAAAAAACAGACAAACCAAGATCTTGTTTTATAAGAAGAAGAAGAAATCATCTTATGATAATAACAAAATAATAATATATAAGAAAACTTAATGCTTATCGCAACACCTACAGCCAAAAATGTATTGCGGTGTCTTTAATGCTCCTCCGCGCTGGTTAGTGGCGGTATTGTATTTTTATTTAAAATAATTGTATTTCTTTAGAAGGAAGGAAACAGCTTTTAGACAAACTTTGCAGAAAAATATATAGTGGCTTTTAGGACAAAGATAAAGTAAGTTTTGCCATTGCACTAATAGTACAATAGGTAATTACCAAACTAAGCCAAGCCATGTTTTACTCCATTTTGAAACTCATCGGCTAGCCTAGATAAAGATGACAATGTTTGACACCTTGCAAAACAATTACAACTGTAAAGATTTAAGAAACCTATTTCAAAAATATTAGTACCATCTGCTGAGAAACTTTAGTAATATCATTGGGTGTGCTTGACTTTGTGTTAAGCAGATATAGTTTAATTAAAAGTCTTAGAGACAAAATTGTTCTTTTTATTTTCTCTATTTTATGTATTAATATTGATAATAGATTTGGCAAAACCCCAAAAGAAATCATTTTTTGGAAAAAAACTTTCTCTAAAAACTAATGAGAGAAATTTAAAGAGATCTTAATCAATAATACTAATTTCTGCTTAAACAATAGAACAAATGAAGGTCTTATCTACTGAATGGCAAACATTTTTATGGCTATGTGTACATGTAATCTTTATTACATTAACTAGGTTATAAAATTAGATTTTCTTATACCTTTGTGATTATTGTTAAAAAAACGCACGGGCCCTCGATAATGATTTTATTGTATTTTGATCGTCTTAGTATTTTTGCTTTGTACTGCGAATAAAATTAACGACTCATTACACTTAAAGAAAAAAAAAAGATAAAGCAATATTTATCTATATATTACACAAATACGTCATAGGCCGTCTTTCATTTGTGAAATACATATAAAATTCTTTTTTTGGTCTATTTGAATCGAAGGTCAGATTTCTGCGAGAATAGTTTCCTAGCTTTATGACTAGGTATTGAAATAATATACATCAGGATCAGTAAAAGCTACGGATTGGAAGTAAGGAACAGCAAAACAAAAATAATGATCCTTAGTAGAATGAACGATAATCAGCCTCAACATCTGGTAGGATATGAAATCGTAGATTCTTATCAATACATTGTGTCTCTAATTACCAATACCGGCCAGTGTTACTCAGAAATATATAGGAGACGCTCAATTGTTCGTTCTGCAACCAAAAAATTAGTCAAAATATGGAAAAAATCGAGCATCTCGCGATCGACTAAGCTAAGACTCATAAAAGAACGCTTATATTTACGATTGCAGCATCGGAAACATGGATGATAAAGAAAACTGATAGAAATAAAATTGTTGCATTTGAGATGTGAGTGTATCATCGAATTCTCAGGGTATCATGGGTGGAACATTGAACTAATCAGTCTATTTTACAAGGACTACAAATTACTAAAAGACCGAACTCGCTTATAAATCAGACATACTTGAGGTATTTCGGCCACCTTAGCAGAAGACATGAGTTGAAATCACTAGTCATACAGGGAAGAGTTGAAGGCAAACACTGCAGGGGTAGATTACATTCACGTGCATGAGAGCATGCACAGAACCGAAAACAGTGGCAGATGATAGTTCTGAGGAGGAGGATTGGAATAATTGAGATTGTGAAAATTGGTCCCTTGACTTTAGGTGGCCGTGTTCCTTTGAATTGCTGTGGCTATTACTTGATGAAAATTCATAAAGAACGTAAAGAAAGTCAAATTTATCACAATTTCCACTTTTATTTCTTAAGCAAGACGAGTGTCGTTAGCCAGTAACTTCGTCGGATGCGTTCAGTATTTGACTGTTAAATACTGACCTATGAAGTTACTATGAAATGAAACGAGTCACGCTTAAAATATAAAAATGGATAGTTGTCATCTATTATATCAGCTTTTTCTCATAATTTGCGGTAAAATAAGAAAATTTTACTATAGGAAAAACGCATTTTCTTAAGATATTTTTTCTGTAGCACTTCTCTACCTACTGTATTTGTTGGAGTAAAACTATTAAAATATTAAAACATAGTTTAGATCGAAAAAAAAGAAAATAGAGAAGTTATTACAATATATAAGTGGATTATACTGTAGTTTAAATACAGAAATATGATATAGGCAGCTTTGTGTACGAAAGGCATAGTTAGAACCTTAAGTAATATGTAATTGCTATTCTTATTTTTCCAAATTCTGTTTAAAATAATCTTTTTACGTTTTACCAAAACTGAAACTAAAAATTAATGATATTGAGAGTAAAGAAATGTTTTATTTCTAAATAGTCTGCGCGTTTCGGTCTTAATAAACCAGCATCAGAGGTTACTAAGTTATAAAAAAGATTCCGGTTAGACGTATAAAAAATTAGCTACCCTAACTTAAACAGTTACGCGTTTTTCTCTTGATAGACCATCGCCAGGGTTGAAAAAAGGTTGTGGCCACACGTATAAAAAACTAGCTACCCTAACTTAATAAGGTAATAAGTCTAAAAAGTAAAATCATAACTTACAGACTAGAAAATCTTTCCCAAAATCAAATAAATAGACCCAGAGATTGCGTTCCTCCGCTTCCTTCCCCTCCTCTTATGTGCCTTCTCTGTTGAGTTTGGCGACTACTATGGCAAATTCGTTTCTATTTTGTGTATAGCCATATTTCGAACGCCTGGAGCTTTTTTATGTCCTCCTGTGTAACGGTCCATGCTTCGCTCCCGTAGAGTAGCAGTGGCCAGATGTAGCACTTTAATGTATGTAATCTTATATGGATGGATAACTTGGGATGACACAAGCACTTTCACAAGTTGATGAAGCCGGTCCTGGCTATCTCGATGGGATTGAGTTACATAACCAAAAATTAAAATTACATTTTAAAAAAATTAATAAAACATTAAAAATAAAATTAGCACTAGGCAATCTTAAAAATAAAATAAGGAGAAAATGAAGATACATGTATAGAAATATATAAATAAAAGTTGTTAAGAGGGTGTAAAACTTTGATGTCAGATTCCATATCAAAGGAGTATTTGGATCTGTACCAAATTTTTTATAATGTTGAAGTCGACTTGATCTAAGATGTTAGTTGTAAAGCAAGGGGATAATGGCGTTCAATGTGATTTAATAAAGCCTTATGCTTAATACGTTTTTTGGTTGAACTGTGGTGTGAAACGTTGGCAATAAATGATTTGATGTTTGCTTGCATTAAATTTCGACTAAGACAAAATATTAGGCTTCTTTCGAGGAATTCCGTTACGTCAGAGTCAAAGGAATAGGTTGCTAGGTTCAGAATTCGTGGCTGAACCCTCGAGTACTCTAGGAAAATTTTAATGAGGTATTCTTATCTTGAAGAGTATAAAATCTTTTCCTTGCATTCTGAAAATGACCCCTCTTCTACCAATAATAGTTTTCATTAAATTCACCCAAAAAAGTGGATAATTAGGTATTTGAGATATGTACATTTTGAAGAGTGCTTACCATTTTAAGCTTAATTGATAACAGATCTGTCACTTGAGTCCCATGTACCAATTACAATGTACTATCTCTAGAGCAGTTACGACTTCGTTAAAAATTAAAATATTCTTTTATTAATATTAGAAAAATTTATGGACGAATATAATTAAAAACTGAACCTTACTTCAACCTGTAATATTCATAAAAAAAGAACAATAAAGGAATCAAGAAAATACCTTAAGAGCTTGGCATACTGAGCGATGGCGAGGTGATTTGTTGCTTGCTTTATCAGTCACATTAAAATTTGACCAATTCAGTATTTAGGTACTAATATGTCCGTGACGATAAGTATTAAATTAGTCTGCTGTATTGCACAAAACAGATCGTGTCATAATTGCTTAGTATGCCAACGCGGTAATGACAATCTATAATATATAAATTTTTACCCACTTATCTCTAATGTGTTACTATAGTTCTCCGCTAATTTTAGTGCAAATCATACTAACGTCATACTTAACTGTAGATACAAAATATAAACACCTACCTTTGTGTATGAGTTCTCACTCACTAGATCCATATCTCTTTGATTCGGGTAGTGATTCGTTATTACCAGTTTTGTTTATTTATTTATAGTATATTTACATACAGAATAATAACAGTATATAAATATGTAGTTATAACCTGTATAGAATTGAAATCGTGTTCGGTGTTTTTGTATGTTTTGTAAATTTTATTAGTGTTCCGTACGGAACACTTATAAGATCACTTCGGTGGCTGTCAGTCTGTCTGTCACACCCGATTTTTTCCGAAACTATTTGACATAGAAAGGTGAAATTTGGTAATAATATAGGAATTGATGGCCTCATCAGAGCCATGTAGTTTCGAGAATTCGGAAGTGAAAAAAAATTTTTTTACTAGGTCATCGAGTGTGGTGTCAAATGAAAGCTTGTGAAAACACGAGTAAAAAATATATATATATATAACATTATTCTTGCGCGCACTTTTCTTTGTATTATTTTTAAAAATTCGCAAAAAAATCGCTGTCCCGCGCCTTATCTCGAAAAGTACTTATCAAAAAATTTCGAAAAAATTCTGGAATATTCTCCACGGGGTGTAGATTGAACGAAAATTATCACGAGTGCATTACCTTTAATAATTTATCTGGTATATAAAAAACAAAAATTTCAAGGTCATCAGATTTTAGTAAAGATTGGAAACAAACTTTGTTGAAAACTCATTTGGGGTGTATTTTGTGAAGTCACTGATCATTTTATACCTCTGTAACAATTTTTTTTTATTTTAAAAGCAATCAACGTACGGAACACTAATTGCGCAAGTTCAACTTGCACTTGACCGGTTTTTTATTTTAACGTGTCTTTAAACCTAACTGAAAAGTGATAAAATTGATGATCATTCACGTTAAAGTCAACCGTTTTGCGCTATTAGAGAGTTTTGTTGTTATATTGATGCTATTTTTTTGGAATGCAGGTTTATTTATTCATTTAGCTTTTTAAAAAAATGTATTAGACAAATCTGCTGTGTTAACGGTTCCAGTAGTCGTTTTGAACGATCCAAGGGACTTACATAAAGGTATTGTTCAATACAGTGCAAATCTGTGAAACGTTGTAAAGAATAACCAAAAATAGTGCTTTATTTTTTTTACGGTTAAGAACATAGATCCTCCGAAATGCATATCGTAGATGTTCGACCAACTTATACTGCGCTTAAAGCGTCAGCGATCTAGGCAAGTTCTAGAGACGGCGAGGGAGACTTGGATCCAATGAACATTTTTTAAGGAAAGAAATATTAATGGGTGGAGCGATGTAGGGAGAGCGGTTGCGTTCTAGACCTGTTGAGATGGGGGAGGGGGGCATATCTCCCTCCTGACTACGCCACTGGTTCGAGTATAGCTTGAGGTATTAGGCTACAAGTTTATTTTATTTCTGCCATAAAACTAATGCCAAGAAGCATAAATGGGCTAATTCACTATTATTAGTAGTACTACTCGTAGTTAGTATAGCTAATAATTTCACATTTTAAATTAGATGGTATTAGAAGTAATTTTGAACAACAAAAAAAACACCATTATTTCTTTATGATTAAATAAAAACTAAGTAATATTTATCTAAATTAAAAATACAAAATTATGACGCTGATAGCGATACATCACGAATCATGTTCTCTCCTTTCGACAGACTACCCAAAGGTTAGGGTTAGTTTTGTTTACTTTTCCTCTTAAAATTGATTTATTGTGTACCACGAAACTGGGACTTGTAAAGAATGCTTCTGATGATATTTCTTAAGTTGATTCCGAAATAATCAGTCTTGTTTTGAATTTTTTTTTGTATTGATGTTGGAAAGGCCAACGTTTTAATTACAATATTTTAAATGTACTCGTTAAGTTTGAAATGTAAGCGTGAAATACAATATAATGAAAAGCTAAGTAAAGTGTCTAATTCATTTTACTATTTATTTAAGTTCATTATTTCAGATTCATATATTTAGAGTCTCAATAATATTGAATTTTAAACTTTTTGGCGACACTATCTGACCCTCTTATAATTGTGTTTCCGTTTTTCCCGATAATTAAAAAAAAATATATTTGAATTGAACTTAAAAAAAATGTGATAAGCTTGAGAAAATTGTATCATTTATTGTTTCATTCACAAGCTTGACACCAAAATTTAATGAAATCGTTTAGTGAGTGAGATTTGATAATCGATAGCACATAAAAAATATAAATTCCATGTCTTCAACTGACTAAAAGATTCTATCCCATTTAAATTCCGGGTATCAAATGGAAAATATGTTTTAGCCATTGTATTGCTAGTTGAACATTAATGTCATTCTCAAAAATGGAGTTGATAATAACAACTCCTCCACTTAGTGTCTTTATTTACTGGGCACAAAATAAAATTACCCAGGGCGTTTTTTTGAACTTCAAGCAAAACTCCAAGCCAGAACCAAACTACAAACTCGACTTCAAAAAAAAAATTACCAATCCGTAATACGACTAAAATTCTTACAGGGCCCCGAAGCTAGTATTTACTCTACAAAAACGATTGTAATGCAGTGAAGACCCTCCGACAAGAGTTTTACATTTATAAGTATACGTATATTTCAGCGTATCTATGGTCTGCGCCATATGATTATTTTAATATTAGGGACATGTTTTTGTGGCCATTCCTTACTACGCTTCCGAGTTATATATAAGCTGCTTAGTAATAAGGAATGCCTTTACGCTGGTGTCGCACTTTAGCAAGTAGCTGGCAAAACTTGTTACTAAGTCCGGTAATCTTTGTAATGATAAATCATTCATGTGATCTCAACGGTCTAGATGAAATTACCGAACTTAGTATTTACTTCAGCGATTCCACGTCTCTTCTATTTCCTTGTTGAAGCTCTGTTTGATGTTGTGATCAGTTTTTTTTTTTTTTTTTTAATTTTTGTAAATGATTAAAGATACTATTTTAACGCTTGTAGGTTAGTTTTTCTTTAAAATATGATGTAGTAAAGCAATTCTAAGTTCTAAATACTAAAAAAACTTTTAGAAATAATACTTTTGTTGGCATTTAACACATCGTGTCCAGTAGTGTTATTTAAACTACTATTTCCTTATAGGTATCATTTAGGTACTCACTATGCTTTGTATATTGTTAGTTTTAGACATATTCGTGCCTCTTTAGTAATAAACTCGTAAGAAGGTATATTTCATACTCTTAGCTTATATTTGAAAACATGAAAAAACCAGATGCAGAATAATCTGTGGTTCCTATAAATAAATAAGTGGAATACCTTTGTACAAAGATCTCGATATTAAAATAAACAACTTCGCAAGTTGTTTCTTTTAAACTTAAAAATGAGGCTTGCTTTATTAATATGTGCCAATTTTGTATTAACTTGGTTAATAAAGTTAAATTTTTATCACTTATAAGAGTATAGATGTACTCTAAGAACGATAGTAACATTTTCCTAACACTTTTTACAGAAGGATAAGGTTAATAAGAATCATGAAACTTAATAAACTGAGTTATTGAAACTTAAAACACTCGTTACTTGTCACTACCCATGTTAGCATCTTCAAGAAAATTAAACTCTTAATATTATTTTAAAGTTACGTTCTAACATGGGTAAAGAAACATATATAAAAATCTGTAAATTGTGAGTTATTTCAAGGTTTTTAATATTAATTCAATATTCAAAATTATCCCAATGATTCTCAATCATGTCCTGAAATTTATATATATATATATATATATATATATATATATATATATATATATATATATATATATATATATATATATATATGGTGTAAGGTATAACGCCTACCTTGTAGGTGGCACTTCATCGGAGGCTGATTCACTGCAGCCATACGCCGACAGAATGGTTAGCAGACTGCCAACACTTCACCACAGGTGGCGTGAATATTCGAGGCATCCCCCTAAGGCATATGTGGTTTAATGTAAACAAATGAAAACGTAGACTGCTGAGATATGCATTAAACCACATATGCCTTAGGGGGATCCCTCAAACGTTCGCGCCACCTGCGACGAAGTGTTGGCATTCTCCTAACCACTTTGTCGTCGTATCGCTGTAGCGAGTCAGCCTCCCGATCATTTCTTAAACTTTAAAATTTTGAATATTTTTGAAAGAGTTTAAGGCTTATTTAAGATGCTTTGGAAATTCATTCTTTCTCTAATAACTTTTAAGCATTAAATTTCTTAAATCCTTTCAATTATCTATTATGTACTTCTTCACATTAAAAGACTGAAATGTATCAGTTAGGTACTAAGCACCAACACTTTTCAGAAGAGCATGGGCAAGTAGTCCAAGAACCCAAAACGGTAATTTAATAATAAAATTTTGTAATTTAATAATAAAATTTTGATTGCAACGCTTATAAATTTTTACTACACAACTGAAAAATTCAGTATTTATATTTTTAATTGGATACAAATACGAGGGATATTGTAGTAGTAAAGAATTTATCAGAATATATGTAATTTTAATTACCTTATCTGTTTTTGAATGAAAATATTGTTAGGAAATTATTGAAATGGTTCTTAGCCAAAGAAAACAGACCACTGTATTATATAAAATATACGGAAAATTGTCCTATAAAAGACTGGTAAAAAACATTTTTCAAATAATAAGATGAAAAATCTTATTTTATATACTATCTACTTTTTATATACCTACGCTGTCTTTCAATAAATGATTGTATAACTTTATTTGTTGTTATTTTATTTTCCTTCATTGAAGAATACATAACTTATATGTTTAGGTTAGTTAGTGTTGACTACAAAAATGTTAATGGTAACACAGAAAGTTATCAAAAATTTAAATACTTATATGAAATAATATTTTTAATGTTCCGGACGGAACACTTATGGGATCACTTCGGTGTCTGTCACACCCGATATTCTCCGGAACTATTTCACCTAGCCCAATCAGAGCAGTGTAGTTTATAAACTGAAATTTTGAATAGAGGGGTTAGTTTTGGGGGGTGATATCGGAAGTGAAAAAAAGTTTTTTCTAAGGTCATCGAGTGGGGTGTCAAGAGAAAGCTTGTGAAAATACGACTTCAAAAATATATATGATGTAATACTCGTGCAAACTTTTCTTCATATTATTTTTAAAAAATGGCCATAAATCGTTATCCCCTCTATCTCCAAAAGTACTGACTAAAAACTTTTTTAAAAATGCTGGAATATTCTTCACGAGAGCATTTCATCTGATAATTTATCTGGATTAAAAAAGTAACTGTCTTGACAATATGATGGTTTTTTTCGTCAAAAGTTCCGAATATAATCTGTACTAAGAGCTACAAAGTAGTAATACATATTCGGTGTAAGTTTCAGTGATGACTGGTGACTAACGGATAGGTACCAAGACAAAATAATTTTATTTTATTTGTTTATAATTAAATATTTAGGTAGTAAATGTTTGTTTTAAGTTTTCACTACTAGATTGAGCTAGATTTATTTATTAACTATTAGGTAGCTAAGAAGCTACAACTATTATACATTAATGACTAAGAAGAAACGTTAAAATACATATTGAATCTTAAGATATATACATCTCAAAGACCTAATTGACTTAGTTTAGGCAAGGATTTTATTTTATTTGAAATGCAATCACCATATGGAACAGTAATTGCGCATGCCTGACTTGCACTGGGTCAGTTTTTTTATATTCTGTATAGCCTCCATTAGGCTTAGTTTTCTCTTAGGAATGAAGAAGGTGGGAAATAAAAAAGCTTGTCTAGCAATTTTTTATTTTATAAAAAGTTTAATAAAAAAAAAAAACGTCGAGATGTATTTAACAATATTACAGGCTTCTAAAAAGCTTTTTAATACATCTATATGTTTATATACAATATGCAGGATGTTTTTTAAAACAAATCACTTCAACAAATATTTTCAATAGAAAAGTTAAAAAACAAAAAAATATGACAGCTTTTTTCAGATTTTTGAACTTGGGACCTGTAAAATTTTACTATTTTACCTACTTTAATAAATCACTCACTCTCAAATATTGGCATTGTTATGATACTTGCCCCCTAAATTGTGTTCACATTTTTTAGAGGTTAAATACTTCCTCTAGGCTGAATACTCTAAGTGAAAGTTTTTACTTGATCTATATTTTCCACGATGATTTATAGTAGTATGTATTATAACTTGCTAAAAGAATTTTGAGAAAGTAATTTATATTGTTGATGACACAAAATGTTGGCGATGGACGTAAGTGAAAAGGTGTTTTCACACATTACAATTTTTCTATTTTATTTTGAAATTTTTAAGATTTCAGAGTCAAATCTTTTAATAAAAGCCCACGAGAGTGAAATGGCTATATCATAAAATTTTCTTCCTGTCTAAAAAGCATGTTTTGAAGTAAACTTATTTAACCATCTCACAGCACTAATCAAAAATTCTTTAGAAACATTGACATTAGAGAGGAAGAAATATTTGATATATTCACCTTTTACATATTCAACAAAGCTTGTCTATCTACACTGTAGCAAAAAAGTACTATAGTCTATATACCTAATTAATATCATGAGGAGATCTGATACAAATTTTTATAATTTTCTGTAAGTTTTAACAAGTTTTAAAAATATTATGCATTTTTCACCTTTATTATGCACTTTCAAATACTTTTCATGAAAAAAAACTTGGGAAGAAGAATAGTACTGTGATTTTAAAATTAAGGTTCTTAGTTGTTACAATAGAAATTTTTTTTTTGAAGAATTTCTAAAGTTAGGTATTAACGCTTATTTTGTTAATATTGTTAATTGCAAGAAAAGCAAAATATATAACAAAGTCTTATTAGACAAATTGTGCTCTAACAACTTTAATTTTAAATTAAAGACCAAAAAATATATTTACAAATATTTTATTTGGTTTTAAGTTTCCTATTTTTTCAATAAATATTTACCTAACTTCAAAACAATATATACATACTTTAGATCAACCTACATGATTGCTGTTTACAATATTTATACCTAATTTTATCCACATAATTCATATATCATTTTTTTCTTCTCAAGAGATGATTTATATTGCAAGTATGACTTAAGAATATCATCATATTCTTTACACGAAACCTGGGCATACTTCTTCTTTAAGTCTTTTAACTGGTCAATTTCTACTTTCAACTCACCTTGCTGTTCCTTTATATCCCTAATGATCTCGGTATAAGCTTTAAGTGAATTAGTAGATTCCATAAAAATATCTAACCTGCACTTGTTTTTTGCTAGTTGGGACTTTAGGTAGTTTATTTTTGATTTAAGACTACACTCGTGAATTTTGTGATCAGTTACTTCAGGAACAGTTCTTAGTCTAATAGTTTTGAGTTCTTCAAGGATTTCCAATAGTTCTATCTCATTTTTTAAAAAACATTCTTGCTCTGAGGCTAATTTACTTCTGAATTCTAATAGTATTGCATCTTCTTGAGTTAAATCCAATGGAGATTCGTATTTCTTCATTTCAAATTCACTAATATCTATACCCAGTAATAAACAGTCATTTCTCAACTTTAGACATTTTTTATCTAACTTAGATTTTAGACAACTAAGAAGTTTATTGCTTTCAGAGTGAGTTATTTCTGTATTACCTAATGGAAGGCCCAAAACTGTGTCAAAGGCTTCTTCATTGGACTTGTTACCGAGCCTTGTTTGGGATGTACTTGTTTCTAATATTACATTTTTTATCTTTTTTCTCAGGTCTTCATCTAAATTATTGTCATCTTCTATACATTCTTCGATTCCTTCCAAAATAATTTTGTATTGTCTGTATTTCTGGCACTCAATTTTCAAAAACTGTGTACAGTCTTTTACCTCTTGTTCTTGGGCTTGGGCATTATTATTACATTTAGGAGGAATTTCAAAGAAATCACTGCTTACTACCGTTTCCACTACATTGGACATAGTTTTAATACTCTATTTTCACATTTAATAAAAGCTTGACCGTGAATTTTTAAAACGAACATTATAATTTTGGATAAACTGCCATGTTGTTTGACTTTTTAAAGCTTTGTCGGTAATATAGGAAACTAATTTATTATGCAGGGTGGGTAACATATATTTTCACGAATAAAATTTTGGTGTGTTAAGAAATTTTAAAGATTGATTTTGTGAATATGATTTGATGAGAGCACAATATGGTTCTTACAAGATTTGGTTTTATTAATGTTGCGAGAAAATTTTTAAAAATTAGTTTCAAAAAGTTTAACTTTAGGTTGGTACCAACTACTTTTTGCATATGTTTTCTCCAACGTTGTCATACTGATAAGCTATTCATGATTTACCAAACAATTAAAAATCGAGGTCACGAGATACTTTTACAAAATTTATTTAATCATTTTAGATTTCATACACCTTAAATTTTACGAAATTTTATTTTTAACACATTTTAATGAATGGTCTCTCATAAATCTAAATGTTCAGTAATGTTCAGTCGGATTGAGCCCAGGCATATGAACTTGGCAACGTTGGTGTCTTTTACCGGCATGTTTTTCTTCTGCAATGGCGAAAATGAGTGGTGTTTCTCGCCGTGATGCTTTCCTGTAAAATAAGTCTTGTTTTCGTTTTAAATCTGAGATGCACTGTTTATAATTAAATTAAAACAGAGACTACTTTATACAATCCACAAAATGGATACGTGCGTTTTTGCTTCTGTGGTTACTGAAGAAGAATGGCAAACGGTACCCGCCGAAATCGGCCAAAAAATTTCGAAGTTCGTTAATGAAAAATTCGAGGAATTTATAACTTCAAAGGCTTTATTAGAAACAAAAAGTTCTAATTCAGGTATGTTGTAGCCCCTGGAAGATTTTTTTACTTATACTTTCTGATTGCTCCCAACGGTAATTAATTTTTTTTTTTATATATTTTTAAGAAAAAAGCTATGTGGAACTGACTGCCCAAAACGAAACTATCTCCAGTGAAAATGTATCACTTAAGGCCAGGTTGGAGGCTGCTAATACGTCTATTACAGAACTTGAAAATCAAGTTTCGAATCTATCCGCTGAACTCATAAAACTTCAAACGCAAGCCAACCAACTAGAAGCTAATGCCTCAGAATATCGTCACCAGCGTAACCTTGCCGTAGATGAACGAGATGAACAACTTAAAATGATGGAACGCAGAAGTACAGAAATTGACCGTATGCAGCTAGAAATTAGTACTCTTACTAAGCAACTAGAGGATGCTGTTAATACAAAATGTGAAGCTCTAGCACAGGCTGATGAAGTATCTTCAATGAAGGTCACTTTAGAATATAAAGAAAAACGTTTAGAACAGGAACGATCCTTGTTAAACAGTCAGATTGAGAGTCTTACAGGTAAGATTTCATAGGATAACATGGGACAGAAGCTTTCATGGTCTTAATTAACTGATATGTCTTGGGATTCTACCATGTCAAGTTGAAGTGATTGAATCATAAAGATCTCTGAGGATGTCACATATAATTGTACATGAAACATCAGGAACTCACTTCAATTTGATATGGTCTAACGCCAAGAATTATGATTTCCTATTTGTTAGAATGTAAGAGTGTTTATAAAACACTTTACTTACTTTTTTCTTAAATGTATGTAGCTCTGTTGGTATTATAGGCTTTTGGCACCCCTTGAGACCAGAACTACTTTATATGCAAAATTTTGATCATAGACTAATTCTGATCTCGAGGGATGCTAAAAATATTTTAGATGCTTATTAAATTTTTCAACTTGTTATATTTATTTATATTATTTTATTTTATTAATTTTATTTATTTTATTCATTCACTTACAAATTCATCACAGAACATGGTTTTGTCATTGTCAGTTCAAAAAGGGTTAATCTAAATTATATATACTCTAGCAACAATAAAGTTAAAATATATTTAACAAACTACAAAAGCAGTTAAGAAAGAAACATGAAGATGAAACTTCAATCTAAAATACATTCATATGAAATAAAAAAAGACAAAAAGTAAATATTAAGATCTAAGAAGTCGCTAAAAGAATAGAAAACTTTTTTATATAAAAAAGATTTTAGTTTTGTCCTGCACATTTTTTATTTTCAATTTGTTTTATTGCTAATAGGATTTTATTAAAAATCTCGATACATGGATATTTGGGTGACTTTTTATATATAACGTGTGGTGGAATGTTGAACACCTTGGAACCCTTCTAGGATAATTGTGGTTCATTTCATTGGCTGGAACTGGTCCCTATTCTCATATACATATAACACATTTTAAAATATATGTTGATGTCAATGTTAGGAAATTGTTTTTTTTTTAAGGTACTTTCTATGTGTTTCTTGTGGCTTAAGTCTGTATAGAAGTTTAATTATGCACTTTAATAACATAACTATGTGAACTGTCCAATGCTATTGGCTCAGATTGGCATTTTTGTTCCTCAGAGGAACACTAGGGTTCATTATAGTTTTGCACAACTTTTCACTGGTGTAACTACAAGCTGCACTCTCCTATCACAAAACTTCTTTCTGAAGGTAATGAGTTGGACTTTGATATGTTCAGTGTGACTCTGACTGGTTTAAGAAACATAAAAAGGGCTTACGATGTAAATAGTAGTTTTGGTTTTCTATTCTGTCTTTTGTTAATTTTTATTGCTTAGGTTATACATTGCAGTGCATCTCAGTGCAGTGGGTTGTCTAAGCATGTACCTGTATACGTTGTTTCTTTTTTCCTTCTATTGTTAGTTTTGGATTGGTGGAAGTGCCCTATAACTGTCTTCGACTCATTCAACCTTTTCACCAGTTTAACTATGGGCTGCACTCTCCTATCGCGAGACTTCTTTCTGAAGGTAATGAGTTGGACTTTGATAATCTTGCGAAGGGCTTACAATGTAAATAGTAATTTATGTTAGTTCTGGTTTTCTGTCCTTTGTGTTCTTTTGTTAATTTTTATTGCTTTGGTTATACATTTCATTTTTGTATTAAGTTTGTAAAAATGTGTTACCCATTAATAAATAAATAAATAGAAAGTAAATAATAAAAATTCTGCTAATATTTACTGCTTGACCCCATCAGAAGTAGTTTTTGGTCCACTATATGCCAAGGTTTTGGTAACACAACATAGACCTTATTCAGTTTGACACTGACACACACACACACACATGGTCTAGTTGTGCATCTCAGTGCAGTTGGTTGTCCAAGAAGGTACCTATATACATTGTTTCTTTTTTCCATCTATTGTTGTTATTTTCGGATTTGCGGAAGTGTTGAATAAGCCTTTGACTTATTCAACCTTTTCATCAGTGTAACTTAGGGGTGTGCACTCTCCTATCGCGAGACTTCTTTCTGAAGGTAATGAGTTGGACTTTGATATGTTCAGTGTGGCTCTGACTGGTTTGAGAAACTTAATCTTGCGAAGAGCTTACAATGTAAATAGTCATTTATCTTAGTTCTGGTTTTCTGTCCTTTGTGTTCTTTTGTTAATTTTTATTGCTTTGGTTATACATTTCATTGTTGTATTAAGTTTGTAAAAATGGGTTACCCATTAATAAATAAATAAATAGAAAGTAAATAATAAAAATTCTGCTAGTATTTACTTCTTGACCCTATCAGAAGTAGTTTTTTGTCCACTATATGCCAAGGTTTCGGTAACATAACATAGACCTTATTCAGTTTAACACTGACATGGCCTAGTTGTGCATCTCTGTGCAGTCCCTATATACATTGTTTTTTTTTCCATTGTTAGTTTTGAAAGTGCCTCATAACTGTTTTTGACTCATTCAAGATCAGCCTGTTGAAGAAACACCAGGTATTCATATCTTGAGAAATTCATGATAAATCTTGATGGTTAGTAGCAAAGTAAGGTCATTTATAAACAACAGAAAAATTAATGGAACCAACACGGCGCTCTACTTAGCTTCATCCTGAGTCGACCAGGATCATCACCAGCCGCCTTCAACGCCACTTCCACACGCTAATCCCCGAGTTCGAATATTGCAGAATCCAGATCAATCCAGCAAAGACTCAAGCTATTATGTTCTTCAAGTCACACTGTACCATGCCAGAAAGTCAAACCCTCCAAGGCACCAGACTTCAATAGTCGAACAGCATCAAGTACCTGGGCCTCCACTGTAAGTGACTAGTATAGAAGGACCAGGTAGACACCTCGGCCAAGCAGGCTAGCCAACTTCTTGGCATTTTGTACCCACTCTTCAACAAGTCCGGTAAATTGTCAACTTGCAACAAGCTGACAATTTACAAGATCATCATCCGAGCCAGATTGACCAACTCCAGCCCAACATGGTGCAAAATATCAGGCACCTATAGATCTACCCTCCAGACCGTTCAAAACGCTTATATCTTTATATATCTAGGCTAAGTTAGTTAAGTCCCTGACATGTATATACTTTAGACCCTATATATAACCTCATGTTTCTGTAATCAATCATGTATTAATAGTAATAGCATAAATCAACCTAATAGTCCAAAAAAGATGTTAGACATATGTAGTCTATTTATAAAATGTCTTTGTTGTGCATATCCTCAAATACTCTAAAATGCAATGAAAAACTTATTTATCGTGAACTAAAGTTCTGTAGTTTTTATGATTGTGGTACATACAGGAAATGTTTTAATTTTGAGCTTAATATGGAGTACCGCGGCACATTTCATCGAGTTAACATGCATGCATGTTTAGGACTAGGCTTCGTCATACATTAGGTGGATATGTGTTGGCCGCGTTTTTCTCGGAATCTTCATTCTGATAGGAGCCGCACCGGTAGTTCTTGACGAGATCGTTGGTTAGTACAGAAGATAAAAAAATATAATAATAAATGATTTGTAAATATTAAGTCTCTGTGGGTATATGCCAAATATCCGGAGTTTCTACTGTTTTACTTTCAAACTGGAGAATGTGTAAATCATCATTTTGATGGCGCTTTGACTAAGTATGAGATCGGGAATGCATCGGCGCATTGATCCAGAGGCAGACCTGTTATAGAGAAGAGTAGGCTTAAAATTTGGGTCTATAATATTACAAAATAAAATATATTAACAGACATACAGCTAAATAACACAGCCACAAAAAAAGTTCATTACCACGAATCAAAATACATGGATCTAGTGTAGTTAAATAATCGGTCAAGTGCAAGTTGGACTTATGCAATTAGTGTTCCGTACATTGATTGCTTTTAAAATAAAAATTTTCATTAAATATAAAATAATCAGTGATTTCACAAAACACATCCCAAATGAATTTTCAACAAAGTTTTTTTTTTTGTGATCTTTATTGAAAACTGATGTGGCAATTTTCGTTCAATCTACAACCTGTAGAACATATTCCAGAATTTTTTCAAAATTTTTTTAACAATATTTTTCGACATAAGGTAGGGGGACAGCGATTTTTCGCACTTTTTTAAAAATAATACGAAGAGAATTGTGCGCAAGTATTACATTATATATATTTTTGAACTCATCTTTTTACAAGCTTTCATTTGACACCTCACTCGATGACCTGGTAAAAAAAAAACTTTCAGTTCCGATTTCACCCCCCAAAACTAACCCCTTAAGTCAGAATTTGACTTTCAAAACTGCACGGCTCTGATGAGGCCAATTCCTATATTAGTGCAAAATTTCAACTTTCTATGTCAAATAGTTTTGGAGAAAATCGGGGACGGACGGACGGACACCGAAGTGATCTTATAAGTTTTCCATATGGAACACTAAAAAAGATTTTTCGTATCTTTTTTTTTTGGCCAAAAATGTTCCTTGAAATGAGGTAAAACTATTTGAATTTTTTTTTTCATATGGTAGAACTTCTAAGAGCCATCAATCCCAGGAGATAGTCCCCCTAGGGATGATTTTAGACCTTATTAGTATTGAATGTTTGGCATAATGGGATAAAAGTACTTGATCTTTTCCGAATTTCAGTAATATCCATATGCATCATTAGAGCGTAAGGGTAGTTTCTACCACCCCGTAAGGGTAGTTTATAGTCGGGTATCGGTGGTTCAAGCGAATCTACTTCATATTTGTTCAACCTCCCTAAAACTACAAAAGCCTGAACTTTTTTCGTCGTTATTGAAACTTATGAGATACCTCCATAGGTGAGGGTGGTTTTTACACCCTGTCGGGGTCAGTCTCAACCTTTTAAGGGTAATGTCTGGTTGTCAGACCAGATTCAGATATTTTGTTCTAAAAGCTACAATAATTTGTCCTTTGTATGTACAAGTATGAAATGCGGATTTTTTTTCTAAAAAAACATGTTAAATTTGGAAGAATGATAAAAAGTGTTTTATTCAAAGTATGCTTCGTCGCTTGTTATACATTTTTTCCATCTTTCGGGCAATTTGTGAATACCACGCCAGTAAAAATCGTCCCTTTTTGCTGCGAACCATTCATCGAGCCATTTTTTCACATCTTCGTACGAACCACTGCTCAGCAAGTGCGTGACCCATCGATGCAAATAAGTGGTAATCGGAAGGAGCCAAGTCTGGTGAGTAAGCCACATGGGGTAGAACTTCCCAGCTGAGTGCGTCCAACGTGTCGCGAATTGGTTTTGCCGTATGTGATGGAGCATTGTCATGAAGAAAAATGACTTTGTGTTGCCTCTTTCGGTATTCTGGCCTTTTTTCAAGCAGCGAACGGTTCAAATCGGTCAATTGTTGTTGGTAACTTTTAGTATTAACCGTTTCCCCAGGTTTTTAACAGCTCATAATAGTCCACGTCCCTCTGGTCCCACCAAACACATCGTCTTTCTGCCAAAGCGATTCGGTCTTGAGGTGACACGTGTTTTTGCGCTTTTCCATTTGCCTGTCGTTCAACTCATGTAGTACCGGTCTTCTGAATCTTTCCCATCTCTCGTAGCCGATTGGAAACAGCTTGTTGACTAACTCCCAATTGCTCGGCGAGTTGTTTTTTGTGTTTGCGAATGATCTTGGTCAAACAATGCTTGCAATTCCACATCTACGTATTTTTTTGGCGTTTTTCCATGTTCCATGTCTGCAACATCGAAGTCACCACTTTTGAAACGCCGAAACCATTGTTCACACGTATCTTGCGATGGAGCATGTTCACCATAAGCTTCTCGAAGTAATCAGTATGATTCAACAGCAGTTTTCTTCAAATGAAAACAAAAAATTAATGTTATCCGCGAATGCTCTTTGTTCAGTATAAATTTCGACATATTGAACACAACAACACAACACTATGCACACACTTTTCCAATTTATCACTCGTGGGCGTCTGATACCTGTTGATGACACAACAAAATGGCGCAGTGTCAAATCTTTATAGCACAAACTGCATTGGTGCACCATCTGATGTCTGAAATCCGCATTTCATACTTGTACACCTGGTACATGCGTTATTAGAGTTTTAGGATACTTTTCACCCCCTATAAGGGTGGATTTTGGTTTAATTAATAGAGATAGCTTGCTGTGGTTCGAATGCATATTCTCTTCTCTAGACTATAAAATACCTACCATTTTTCACACTTATTAAGAGTCATTACATTATTACTGTAGTTTTACCTCATTTCAAAGGATGTTTCTGACCAAAAAAAAACATGACAACGATAGATCTTTTTTTAACTACGGATTCAAAATCAACGTCGAAAAATACACTAGATCCATAAATTTGGGTTCATGGTATTGAACTTTTTTTTTGTGTGGCTGTGTAATTTAATGATTTAACTTCCTATATATTGCTCAGACATTTTAACAATCATTTTGCATGAAAATAAATTTTATAACATCCGTCATATTTCTAGTTTTTGTCCTCTACATTACGAAGTGATCACACATCTTGGGAAAGTGCTAACAAGCCCTGTGATCCGCTGTAAAATCGACACTATCAATTTGTCAAAAAAAAAAAACCAAGCTGCTTACAGCAGCTTGAAGGATTCAACATTATTAGCGATCATCAATATGGCTTTCGTAAAAATAGATCAACAGGAGATCTTCTGACTTATGTAACACACGTTTGGAACAACGCAATTGAACACTTTGAACGCCCGGATATCGGCTACTCAGACGAATATCCGCAGACAGCAGGAAGCCATTCAACTTAACAAAGACCTGGAAGAAATTTTATCTTGGGGTGACAGTAACCAAGTGGAATTTAACGCTACAAAAATCCAGGCGGCAGTTTTTTCTAAAAAAGTTAACGTTGCTGAACCCGACAGTTATGTCGGGGCACTCCATTCCTCTGACATCGTCATTCAATTTGTTGGACGTTAATTTGGGAGCAAATATGTCCTGGCATGAACATGTTGCAGGCTTAGCAAAGAGAGCTTCTCAAAAGTTGAGAATATTATTTCGAACCAGAAAGCTTTCCACTCCACAACAACTGTTAATTCTTTACAAAGCTCAAATTCGACCAACTATGGAATACTGCTCCCATGTTTGGGGCTCCGCTCCCAAACATACACTGCATTTGTTGGATTCTGTTCAGAGAAGAGCTGTTCGTCTGATTGGAGACCCGGAACTGACCGGCGGCCTTGATTCGCTGGAACATCGAAGAACGGTTGGCGACTTGAGCCTATTCTACAAGTATTTTCATGGAAAGTGTTCCAAGGATGTGGCTCGCTTAATTCCTCCGAGAGCGGTGCATGTTAGAAGTACACGTTACGCTAATACTTCACATCCGTATGAGGTTCAGCTTGTTACTCCTCGTACAACGCTTTTCAAGCAGTCTTTTATATGGAGAACATCATCCCTTTGGAATAATTTGCCCATGACTGTGTTTCACACCAAGTACAATTTACAGCGATTCAAGAATAACGTGAATCGTTTTTTTCCGCAGACGTATCGCTCCTATAGCGCTTTAGGGACTTCTTCCCTGCAGCACGTATGCTAGACCCAAAAAAAAGCAGCTTATAAAAGATATGCGGCGTCAATTAATAACATTTTTGTCTTCGAGTTTTATTTTTCCCTAAACGGTGAAAACTGGAATACCAGAAATAAATGTCATTACTGCGCCCCGGAAGAGACATTAGACTGATGAAAAAAACAAATTGGCAAAGTCCTGTTAACCTTTACTTTATTTGTTTTTTTTTAGTATTAAGAAGGGTGTAAAAATAATTCTATATTTTTGTGATATTGTGAATGTTCAGCCATTTTTACATGATTTTGGAATAGAACATCGGACAAAAGATCCACATATGACCGTTTTAGATTCTAAATACATTGAATAAAAAAAAATAGTCAATGTACTTACACTCTTTACTTCTAATTTTATTATATGTCTGAAGTTATTTTATTAATGTTAATAATAACTTTTATTGTCTAACAGGGTATATCCATTTATGAGACAATATGACATAATATATAGAATAAAGACATAACAAAATTAAATACACAAGTATTTAGTAAAGTAAGAGCAAACTGATTTACAGATTTTGTAGTAATCTTCCTCTTAAGATGTTGGTAAAGTGAGATGAAGATAGGCCGCATAGATCAATATCATTGCAGGTTTTATTAAAGGTTTCCATAGGCCGATATAGCCGCGATTTAATTAAAAAATTTGTAGAATGTGTAAGCAAGAGGAACATAGGAGCAAGTCTGATAGTTCGTGAATACCTCAGAGCAATCTATAAGGGATCTATATATCTTAAATAACAATTGAACTAAGATATAATTTTTACGATTAAATAAAGACTGCATTATCATCCTTTTGGAATAATTTGCCTAGGGCTGTGTTTCTCACCGAGTACAATTTACGATTCAAGAACAACGTGAATCACTTTTTCCGTACACATGCCGCTCCTGGAGCGCTTTAGGGACTTTCCTGTAGAACATGTGCTAGACTCATAAAAAAAATGAAATCTATTCAGAAGAATGCTCTGTTCCAGAGGTCTGGAGGATATACCCGATCTCTGTTAAATGCAGGAAATTTAACAAACCTTTGGATATTTTCCAATTGAGTAATATATTTATGAAAATGGGATTCGATACAATAACATCAAATTCCAACTTAGATCTCACGAAGCTAAAATAGAGTGTTTTTAGGGTTTGAACCTTTGTAAAATTACCCGAATTTCTTAGTATAAACCCGAGCATTCTCGTCGCATTGCCGCAGTTACTACTAATATGTAATGAAACAAAAAGCTTGGGTCAAATATGACACCAAGATCTTTAAAAGTATCACAGTGCTTAATTGATATAGCTCCTAGATGATAATTAAACTTGAATCACTTTTTTGAGTGGATCGATAGCGGCCACAATTAGGATGGCGAAAAATCTACATGACCTTTTTAATACATTCACGGTTATGCTTCCACCGTTTCAGTTTTCTGTAGATTCTATTGCTCATATAAATGCCATTTGGGTGTACTTGATTAGACCGTCTTCTCCTTGGCCACCTCCGGTTGATCTTTTCTTCTATCACCAATTTTTCTAATAATAAATTGTTGGTCATATGCTGGGTTCAACATTTATCTATACATCCCCACTTCAAAGGTATCAATGCCCCTTTATGTGAGAGTATTCACCGTCTAATTTTCAGAAGCGTCAGCGGCCATGGCAAATATAAGTGTTTTTTTAGTTTCTGTTGGTTGGTGGGTTCAAATATCGCTGAGCCTTTCTCAAGTTCTGCTTCAACTGATAATTGGGCTTTGATCAGCGACTTTGTATGTTACTAGAAATGCGATTTATTATTGCTTCCTTTATTTATATTTGTTGAGCTGTAACCTGCATTTTCTGTCTTCGGTGCTTAAGTTTGTCATTACATTCTGAAAATTCTTCAACTTCACTAACTGCCATCCCAGTTCTCTAATACTCATCTCATGATGCATTCTGAGTATGCATTAAAAATTAATGTGGATAAAATATATAGGAATTATGAACTGAATTTACCTGATAATATATTATTACTTTTTCCTTTTGCGTGGTTATTTTCATATAGATTTGGTATTAATATGTAGGGTGGTAGGAAACTTTTAATTATTAAGCACAGTTTATTTCATTTTACACAGCCAAAAGCTGAACTGTAATCCACGAAACCAAAATATTTTTTATATTCGTAAGTTTTTTTCCCATAAATTGTTTAATATTTGCGGGCGCGTATGGTTTATTGTAAATAACTGAAAAGAGGCAAAGCCCATATTTCAGCAGTCCACCCACTGTTCTTTTATTCGTCCATCCATCTCGAGACGCGTTTCGTCGTAAGGTCCGAGATTGATCCCCAACAAACCGCGCTACCTGCCGTTAGTGTTGGCTGTGTCAATCACTCTGTCGGTTTGTGGCTGCGGTGTCAACCTCCGATTGGGTACTCGGTATGCGTATTTGGTACAATTCGTTGTACATTGAATCTGGTTTGTTGGTTATTATTTATTTGTACCAAACTTGCTAGTAGTGTGGCCCATTAATGAAATTGTTCTATATTATGAATGACGCTGACACCCAACCATGGCTTTTAAGGTTTCACAGTTTTATGGTCTTGGTACTTTATAATTGTAATTCTTTTTCAGGTTATATTATGCTAAATTTCAATTTGTTCCTATAATTTCATCTAGTATTTTGTTTTGTACGTTAAAGTTGTAAATTTTTTTTGACCGACCTGAAAATCTGTAGAAGGTGTAAGAACTTCAAACGCGACCGTTTAATTAGCACATCTCTTGGTAAATTTCATATAATATTATATCGCCGCCTCTGTTCTTGCTGTCTATTCAGGGATGCTTTTGCTTACATTGGGTTTCATTGTCTGATGGGAAATAATTATTGAGTCTATGATGTTAGTTTTTATACTTCCACACTGACATGCCAAGTTTCGCGAATGTATGTCTGTCTGGGTTTACGTATGTTTATTCTGTCTTATTCTTTTGAATATAAGTATTGGCGGCACAAACTGTCCAGTCACACTGGCACAACACAAGACTGTCGTATTAACTTCTCTTTCTCCACTTGTGATTACGCCGATTTCTTTCTTCCATTTTAATCCTAAAACTTTTCACTTTTTTTTTCTGAATGGTGGAAAATCCACTTTCATCAACGTTAAATATTTTTGTAGACTAAAATGTATTTTTATCTACCATTTTTTCAAGCCGAGGGTCGATTTGCCCTACTTTCCTCGACTTGAAAGTACGCAAGTGCCAACGCCCTTTACCAAAATGTCAAATTCACGTTTAGTTTGTTTATTTACGGCGAACGTTTACAAATTTTTTTGAAAGATAGACTAATATAGTGTTGGTAATTAAGAAATTTGTAGAAAGTTTAGATAGATTATGTCGTTCGGTACGGTATATAAAAATAATAAAAAAATACCTTTTATACCTACTTTGTTTTCACTTTAACACTAAATAAATCTTCTATTTCTTACCAGAGGTTCGTTTACCATTTCGGTATTAATCTTGCAAAAGTTAACAGAAAAACCTATTGGAAATTCTGTTTTTATTTTATCCAGATCCAAACAACTGCTAACAGAAAAGTCAAAATCAGCTGTTAAGGGACAGTGACCCAGTTCTCGCGCGTTACCAAAGAATTATTTCTTTTTAAATAATAGATAAAAAAATTGTCTTAATTATGATTAAATATTATTTTTACTAGGTGTTTTCTACTCAGTATATATCACCACTACACCAAACACTTTATTTTTGCACTCGACGCGCGTTTCGCTAACCATGTTAGCTTCATCAGGAGCGATGATTGAAGCTAACATGGTTAGCGAAACGCGCGTCGAGTGCAAAAATAAAGTGTTTGGTGTAGTGGTGATATATACTGAGTAGTATCATTGTGCCAAAGATTCCACATTCCCAACTTAGTAGGTGTTTTCTATCATTATTTTCATTTGTTATTAGATTAATTTTACCTGAAAGTTGAAAATCTGTAATTGTTGAAGAAAATCGTATGTTTGACAACACAGGCCTCCGCTTGAGCTTGTTCGTACCATGGCGGCTTTTCATGGGCGGGTTGATTTTGTAAACGATTTAGTAAAATGCGGTTTTGCCTTTTTTTTTTAAAATTTCTTAATATATGTAGTGAATTTCATAAGACCCTATATATATATATATATATATATATATATATATATATATATATATATATATATATATATATATATATGTATATATAGTCAAAGATCATTTTTCAGCAGTTTTTGACTGTTCTGTCATACGTCAATTCATCTCGGGACGCGTTTCGCCAGAACAAAATTTAAAGTACCCAACGCATAACTAGCGTAAAGAATAAGTTAGATACAAATTATTTGTACCTCCTGCTGATGTAAGCCTAGTTTTGAAGGCGTACCTACCCTCTGTCATGGGCTATGTATATCGAATGCCTTTGCAAGATCTGAAAATATTATTCAAAAAATTTAGTCGCCTTTACTTGATACAGGTCTTGGTTAAGTTGAACCGACTTCCTGCTGTCTGCAGATATTTGCATGAGTAGACGATGTTCGGGCGTTCAAAGTAAATGCAGAAATAAGCGTACTGTTATCCGCAAACCTGTAGATTGAATTTCTAGTCCTTTCCAGAAGATTATAAATGTAAATGAGAAGGAGAGTAGGAGACAGTATGCAGCCTTGGGGCACACCGGCGTTGATAGTGAAGGTATTAGACCGCCACTTAAATGCTCTCTGAGGAAACCCGAGAGCCATAAACAAAACCTTTTAGACATGCCATAAGAGTATAACAATTTATCATGCCAAACACGGTCGAATGCTTTGGATATATCAAGTGCAAACGCTCGAGATTCTCCAAAATGTCCAGTTGCGTTGTTTCAAACGTGTATTACGTAAGTTGATCTTTGTTACGAAAGCCATATTGATGATCGCGTTAAAGTCCTCTAGATATTTTAAAAGATACTGATTGATAATCTTTTCCATAACTTCCCATTTTATTGAAAGCAGTGCGACTGATCGGTAGTTTTTTTGGCGAGAACCAAAATTTTTCTTCACCTTATATGGATATGTTTTATATTTTATGTATTAGGTACATTTAACTTTTGCTATTTATATTTTCTTTTGTAAGTAGATAGGTGCTAACCTTTTAAAGTTAAGAGATTTTGATTTTTTTAATCTTAGTTTTATTGTTATCTTTTATGAAAATCAGTATCCTTATGCGCATATGCATAATTTTTTAAAATATAGTATTATTATTATTAAGAAAGAGACTTTAATATTGCATTGCACGTCATTTCTTCAAAATGATCACTCATTAATTATAATATAATTTTAACAATAGCACCTTTTATGCCTGATTTTAGTGTTACATTAAATAAATTCTCCAAATTCCTTTAAAGATAAAATTTATTATTAGAAGCATCGAAACATTCACCAGTGGTTTAGCTTACTATTTTATTTTGTAGGCTTCAGTTATAATTAAACTAAAAGGGAGGTCTCTGAGTATGTGACATTACCTGATCCTTTAGATAAGACAACATTTGCTCTGAATATGGGTTAATATCTATAAAACCACGCATTTTACAACACCGTCGGTTATAAATTTAAACTAGAGTTTTGCATGCAGTGTTATTTGTACAATTATAATATCTTCCAGATGAATTACACGGGCGCACCGATGAACTCCTGAACATGCGACGCGACAACACCTCCCGTTGCATCCAACTTGAAACAAAACTGGCCGAAAAAACTCAAGAATTGACCGTTGCCAATGAACAAGTTAAATCCCTCATGGACCTAAATCAAAATCTCACCAACCGAAATGAAGAACTTTCTCAAAAAATGTTCAGCCAAAGTGAAACCCACGCGAAGATGAACGAATCGTATATTTGTGAAATTGAGGCTAAGACTAAAATGGCAAATGCTTATAAAGCAATGTATGAGGAAAGCCAGCAGCACGCGCTGCAGTTGAAAGATGGTTTAAGTGAGGTATGATTTATTTTGTATCATTCTATTTATGTAATTTTTGTTGGTTCAAGTTCTATATGATCTTTTTAGCATTTCTACGGTCACGGCCTTTTTAAACAGTAAATTATTTGAAAATAGTTTCTTTCTGTATAATAGATTGTAGAAAATATATATATATATATATATATATATATATATATATATATATATATATATATATATATTTATATTTATATTTATATTTATATTTATATTTATATATATATATATATATATATATATATATATATATATATATATATATATATATATATATATATATATATATATATATATATATATATATTAATGAGTAAAATACGAGGCTGGTTTGAAAAGTCCGTGCAAAAATAAAAACTACTTATGTGTTTGAGGTAAACCTTTTTTATTTTTCGACATAGTCTCCTTTTAGGCTTATACACTTCGTCCAACGATGTTCTAGTTTGTTGATCCCTTCCGAATAATAGGATTTGTCCAAGTCTGCAAAATATCCATTAGTGTCTGCAATCACCTCCTCGTTTGAATAAAATCTTTGTCCCGCCAGCCATTTCTTCAAATTGGGGAACAAATAGTAGTCTGAGGGAGCCAAGTATGGAGAATAGGGGGGATGTGAAACGAGTTGGAATCCTGTTTCCATTAATTTTGCGACCACAACTGCTGAGGTGTGTGCTGGTGCGTTGTGGTGATGGAAAAGGACTTTCTTGTGGGCCAATCGCGGGCGTTTTTCTTGCAGCTCGGTTTTCAAACGGTCCAATAACGATGAATAATATTCACCTGTAATAGTTTTACCCTTTTCCAGATAGTCGATGAGGATTATCCCTTGCGAATCCCAAAAGACAGTCGCCATAACCTTTCCGGCCGAAGGAACGGTCTTCGCCTTTTTTGGAGCAGATTCCCCCTTGGTAACCCATTGTTTAGATTGTTGTTTGGTCTCGGGAGTATAGTAATGTATCCATGTTTCATCCACAGTGACGAAACGACGCTTAAAGTCCTCCGGATTCTTCTGGAACAGCTGCAAACCATCCTTGCAACACTTCACACGATTCCGTTTTTGGTCAAGCGTGAACAATGGCGGCACCCATCTTGCGGATAGCTTTCTCATATCCAAATGTTTATGCAAAATATTATGTACCCGTTCAGTCGAGATGCCCACAGCACTAGCAATCTCACGCGCCTTAACTCTTCTGTCATCCATCAACATATCATGGATTTGATCAATGATTTCTGGAGTCGTAACCTCCACAAGCCGTCCAGAACGTTCAGCGTCATTTGTGCCCATATGGCCATTCCGAAAATTTTGAAACCACTTATAAACTGTTCTAAATCGAAGGTGCAGAGTCACCATAATGTTTATCAAGCTTCTCTTTAGTCTCCTGAGGCGTTTTGCCTTTCATAAAGTAATGTTTAATCACCACACGAAATTCTTTTTCGTCCATTTCTTGAAAATCACTCGACTTCCTTGATTCACACGAATGCCAAACACAAAGAAATAGACCAATATGGCTGAAACTTAGTGTGCGTTCATTCAAGAGATGCTACTAACTAAACATGACCTCGATACGCGCCGGTGGTGCCATCTCTCGGACTTTGCACGGATTTTTCGAACCAGCCTCGTATATATATATATATATATATATATATATATATATATATATATATATAAATTGTGCAGACATTACTTTAGAAATGTTTTTAACTATGGAGTCTACTAAAAATTTACAACAAAACCTACTTTTGTTTCTTAGTGGTTCTTACGGAACACTTATGGGATCACTTGGGTGTCGGTCTCCGAAACTTTTTATATAGAAAATTGAAATTTGTCACAAATATAGGAATTGACTGCCCAATCAGAGCCGCGTAGTTTTGAAAGTTAAATTTTGACTTAAGGGGTTAGTTTTGGGGGAGTGAAATCATAAGTAAAAAAAAAAAATTACCAGCTCATCGAGTGGGGTGTCAAAGTAAAGCAACAATCGTATGCTTCTAACAAAAAAATCTTGCAAGCTGATCTCAAATTTAACTACTCAAAATACTATTGCTGTTGATCGAGAGGAAACCTGTTTAAGGATGTTCTTCTTACACGCAATATTGCGTTTTCATCTAAAACCGAACAAACCATTTCTTTCGTCTCAGCGTCGTTTTTTTTTAAAGTTGAAATACGAAAAGGAAGTAGTGCCCTAAATGTTGTTTTCTGAATGACTATGGGTCTACAGCTGATTTGTCCGGTTATGTTCATCGTAAACTCAAGTATTTGCCTGGTTTTGAAACTAAAATATGGCGTTTTAAAATGGCTATAAGTCGGGGAAAAACTCTAATTTGAATCGATTCCGTAATCGATGAGAGGTAGAGGCCGGGAATTAATTAGTAACCTAGTACTAAAATTTTATTATTTTTAATTTAGGTTCAGGAATTACTAACACAAGCTACAGAACAGTATGGTGAGTTAGAAACTAAACATAAAGAGGCTGAATTGGCAACTGACGAGATAATAGGTAAGAAGAACGAGTATATTGGAATGTTGAAGAAGGAACTTGAAACTGCCAATGAAATTATAGAACAAAGAAAGGCTGATCCCCTGGGAAGGGATATGGAAGGTAAAGTTTACTTTATTCTTTTTTAATGTTGTATACTATGTTCTATTTGTTTTTTCATTTTTAATATTGTGTCTTCAAGAGATATAAGTAATACATTGTGTTACCACACGTAGGCTGAAAAGTTTTTGTTCTGACACATAGATGTCGCCCTTTTCAAAAAACCCATATGATTTTTAGGAAGTACCAACCTTCAAACGATATGTGTCAAAATTTCATGATATTTCGACGATTAGTTTACAAGTTACACTGGTTTTAGTAACGCTACTTTTGATATTTTCAAAACGATGGAAAAAATCGAATTTCGTGTGTTGATTAAACACTGTTTTTTGATGGAACAAAATACTGTTCAAGCAAAGCAATGGCTTGATAAATGTTACGGGGACTCTGCCCCTGAAAAATTACTCATCATTTACTGGTATGCTGAACTTAAACGCGGTCGTACAGATACAAATGATGCTGAATGCTCTGGACGCCCCAAATGAGGTGGTTACACCGGAAAAAATCGAAAAAATCCACAAAATTGTTTTGGATGACCATAAAGTGAAATTGCGTGAGATAGCTGACACCCTAAAGATATCAAAATAACGTGTTGGTCATTTTTACATGAACATTGGGGCATGAGAAAGCTCTGTTCGAAATGAGTACCGCATTTGCTCACAGTGGACCAAAAACAACAATGTGTTGATGATTCTGAGCGCTGTTTGGACCTGTTTAAGCACAATAAAAAGGATTTTTTCATGCGATATGTGACAATGGATGAAACATGGATCCCCAGCTACACACCGGAATCAAATCGACATATAGCTGAGTGTCGCGAAGCGACCAAAGACCCAACAGTCGGCTGGCTCTTCATTTTGGGATGCGCATGGAATAATTTTCATCGACTATGCTGAGAAGAGAAAAACCATCAATAGCGCATATTATATAAAGTTATTGGTGCGTTTGAAGGCAGAAATTGCAAAGAAACAGCCCCAAATGAACAAGAAAAAAGTGCTCTTTCATCAAGACAATACACCATATCACAAGTCAATGGTTACGATGGCAAAATTGCATGAATTGAAGTTCGAATTGCTTCCTCATCCACCGTATTCTCCAGATTGGGCCACCAGCGACTATTATCTATTCGCAGACCTCAAAAAAAATGCTCGTGGGAAAGAAATTTGGCTCCAGTGAAGAAGTTATCGCCGAAACTGACGCCTATTTTGACGGCAAAGACAAATCCTTCTACAAGAAAGATATAGAAATGTTAGAAAAGTGTTGTACTAATTGTATCGCTCTTGAAGGAGATTTGATTGATGAATCAAGTCGAATTTTTCAAAAAAAAAAAAAGTGTTTTAAGTAGTTAGACCAAAAACTTTTCAGCCTACAGGTTATTTTTCTAATAGTCATCTACAGTGATGATATTGAGGTAATCTACATTAATTTGAAAGAATCACAAGAAAGGCATATCTATTTGACATGGCAATAGAAACGTCTTTTACGAACTAATGAGTCCTGTCATCTTTTTGATTTACTAATATTTTTTTTAATAACATCCTTTATTGGATATGCTTAGAACAATCTTAATTACAAATTAATTTATTACTATTGTTGATTTGTATTTGGATCAATTACCAAGCAAGGTGAGTGCGGGTTGAACACATTAGTATGCATTTCCCATGATTTACTAAGTGACTAAATTAAAGTGAAAACCCAATAATACAATTGTAGATGATTTTCGTTAAAGTCAAACAACGTACAGTAGAACCCCGGTTATCCGAGGTAACGTGGGGGGCACCCTCCTCGGATAACTAAAAACTCAGATAATCCGGATTTGTTTTTTATTCATTCAAAAATAAACACCAATACTTTAAACCGATGTATTAACGTTTTTAACATATAAATAGGTACATACATTATAAAACAGTGAAATGGGTATCTATGTGTTTCTGTTTCATATTGCATCTTCTTTTTCTCACTGCAATGTTTCTCCATCTATTAAGAAGAAGCAAATCCGCTGGGGTTGCCTCTGGTTGTTGTTCGATATACCTCAAAGCTTTTTCCAAAGAAACAAAACCTTCTTGATGAGAGATCTTAGTGGGAGACTGTTCATCCACCGCCGCTTCGTCATCGTCATCTGATTTTTCGGTTTCCTGAAAGGCATTAGTTATTTCTTCAATACTCATTTCTTCTTCTAAATCATCTGCTGTAATCCATTCAACATCTTCTCTTGTCACATTTTCGCAACCTTTTAATTTTTGCATTAATTCAAATAAACTTTTTTCTTTTTCTTCTATCTCACTGTCAAAATTTGAACAGGACATTTCTCCATGGCTTCTCAGTTTCAAAGCTAATTCATTTAATGGAGTATCATCTTCACTGTCATAGTCCTCAAAATCAATAACTTTTGACCAAGATTTTTGAATAGTGGTAGTACGCACAGAATCCCAAGCTTGACTTACCCAGTAAATAACATTTTTCAGTGTAACCATTCTCATCCCATTGATAATATCCTCCTTTTCTGTGTTTTCTAATAGATGTTCAAGATATAAACGCCTATAATTTTTTTTAATGTTTTCAAAGATGCCTTGATCCATTGGTTGCATTATGCTGGTTACATTTGAAGGAAAAAATTTTACAACAATTTCGCCCACATGAAGTCCTTCTCCAGGGTGAGAGGGGGCAATATCCATTAACAAAATTGCTTTAATAGGATGACGGTTTCTGTTCAAAAATTTAGTCACAAATGGCACGAACTCTACTTCAAACCAGTTAGTAAATAAGGTCGCATCCATCCATGCGCTCTTCTGACTTTTGTAATAGACTGGTAGGGCTTTGGGTGAGATGTCTTTTAAAGCTCTTGGACGTGCAGACTTGCCAATCACCATCAATGGGAATTTGTGCTTGCCAGATGCATTGGAACATACCATTATAGTTAATCTTTCCTTACTTCGTTTGTGCCCAGGAGCTGATTTTTCCTGTCGAGATGCCAATGTTTTTGATGGAAGCATTTTATAATTCAGACCAGTTTCGTCACAGTTGTAAATTTGATCACATGTGTATCCACAATCTTCGATTTGCTTTTTAAAGTTCCGCTTAAACTTCTCAATTGATGACACATCAGCAGAAAGTTTTCCACCACATACATCGTCGTACACCGTACCGTTTTTTCCAGCGGTCAAGCCATCCAGAACTGGCGGTAAACTGATCTATCTCTGGGAATTGCCTACTAATCATTATTGCTTTCTGTTATAAAATTGGACCTGACAGAGGCACATCTTTTGATCTCTGTTGGTTAAACCACATGAATAAAGCTTCGTTAACCTTTTCATAGTCGCCGGTTTTCATTGATTTTCTTCCTGAGGACGAGGAGGCTTGATTTATACACCACTCTTCTATTTTTGTGCGGTTTCTTTTCCAATCTCCAACTGTTACCTCACCTACTCCATAGTCTGGTGCAACAACTTTAAATGTCTCTCCTGCTTCAATTCTTCTGATGGCTTTTAATTTTTCTTCATTAGGAACGACGATTCTTTTACGCTTGTTTTGCTCCATTATAACACGACAAACAAAAATTCAAACAAAGCAGTTCGTATTAATTACACTTAACTACCAGAACTCCAACCAAATAAATTATGTGAGTATACTCTTACTTCTCCGCACTGCCTTCACGCAAATTTACATGCTGAAAGAGTCCAAAAACATAAATAGGGGAACCCCTCACACGGGCCAGGGGGATTCCCCGAAGGCCCAGACGATTTCAAATGGAAATATGTACATACATATCTTAGAAGCTCGATTAATACGCAGCATAGACGCGCGTACCTCGGATAATCAGGTTCTTAGATTGGCTCGGTTAATTCGGAGCTCGGATAATCGCGACTCGGTTAATCGGGGTTCTACTGTACTTTATAAACTTTGTTGTCAATTTTTTTTTTTCGGTTTTCTTTAAAAAAAAATGAATAAAATGCATGTATTTGCAGTCAGAATTAGTGGTATGATTTCACAAGAAATTAATCAATCGATCTGTTATTTGAATAAGTGTAAGTCCATTTGTATCATTTTATTGTAGGATTGTCTCCTTCAGCAGCCTCAACCTCTAGATTGATAAAATCCGGCATGACTTACACAGAAATCTACTCGAAATATGTTTCTGTAAATGAACAGCTTGCTAGTAAAGAAGAAGAGTGCAATAGACTTAATAACTACATTACTTGTATTGTGAAGGAGATTGAAGAAAAAGGTCCTTTAATAAAAAAACTTCGAGAAGAATACTCCGATACCCTTGACGCAAATGAAGCGATTAAAGCATCGAATGATGCTTTAGTGGCTGAAATTCAACAATTAAGAGAAGCCAATATGGAAAATCGAAGACTAGACAACCAAGTAGCGCGCGATAATGATAGAATGAAGAAAGAAATTGCCGACCTTTCTCGACAAGTTGTTCATTTATTACAGGAAGTCGAGCACTCTCGAGTCGGTTCATCATCTACATCAACAGATAACGATTTGAGCGATAGCGTTAGCTCGGCGGATATAATTTCTAAGAGGCTTGTAACATTCAATGATATTGCCGAACTTCAAGCTACAAACCAGAAACTACTTGCACTTGTAAGGGAATTAACAGAACGCCAAGAGGAAGCAGAATCGTTCGACCCCGCCGCTATAGCAAACTTACAAAGAAAACTGGATGAATTAAGGCAATCTCAAAATGAGATGCTGGAAGAACGAGATCAACAGAATAAAATGATGGCCACATTACGTAATCAAAGGAATATGTATAAGAACTTATACAATCAAGCTATGAAAGGTGCTGGTGATATACCTACACCTTTAGAAAGAAGCTTCTCCCATCAAGAAAACGGTGACATTTCCAAGGCTCAATCAGATGTTGATTCAACTCATAACTATGATGAGAAAATGCACGACTTAGAAGTTCAAATAGACAAATACAAGAAACAAGTTGATCAAATGAAGGAGGAGTATGATACTTATAGAAAGGAAAGAGCAAATCATGAGAAAATTTTGTTAGAACAGTTAGAAGCGGTCAGGAATGAAGCCAAAGAACTCACAAAGCTCAATTGTAAGCTCACCTCACAAACTGAACTTAACGAAGAAAAATTTAAGGTACTTCAAAATAACTCCGAAATCTACAAAAAACAAATCACTGCCTTGGAAAAACAAAACAAAATTTATAGTGATGCTATAATAAAACATGAACAAGCAGCCACTTATCTCAAAGATGAAGCTTTACAATGTCAAACTAAGTTATCCAAAGCAGAAGTCATGCTATCAAATATTCAGAAAGAAAATGCTTTGCTTAAAGATGCGGAACAAAGACTCGTAAAAGAGGTTGAAATGCTAAGAAAGCACTCCCATCAACAGAACTTACTACAAAGTAATATTGAGCTTATTAAAGCTACATTGGAGAGAAACGATGCAGAAAGTAAATTGAGATTAGAAGCAAAACTTGATGAAGCACACATAGAATGTTCTTCTTTACGCAGGAGGTTAGAGGAAGAACAAAATCACTTCAGACAATTATCAGACCATCTAGAAAAACAAACTAAACAGGCACAACAAAGAATGGAGGAAGAAATTAAGGAAGCTGACAAGCTTCGCCGAGAAATTGCTGAAGCTAGAGAAGAATTAATAAACAAGACCACGCATATTGATGACTTGTCTAAGAAATTGAAGAGTTCCGTTTTTGCAATACCTGACACAAGCGCGGATGCTCGCAAAGTGCGAGAGTTAGAGCAGCAGCTTTCTAATAGGCAAGCTGAAATTAACTCACTGCAGACGAAGCTAAAGACCACCAAGGAAGCTTCAGAAGAATACTGTAATGTGGCACAAAATGCGGAGAAGCAACTTAAAGATGTTCTAGATCAAGAGCAAGCATATCTGGATGATATTGAAAGGCAAAAGCAACTTGTTAGAGAATTACAAGATAAATGTGCTGAATTGGAAGGTGAACTGTCTATTCAACAGGATGACCAAGATATAGCAAATGCTAATATTAAAAATAAGTCTCAAAAACTTCAAGAAGAGCTCAATGTTAGAAATATGGACTTACGGACAGCAAGAGAGCAGCTTGAAAATGCTAGAAGTGATATTAAATATTTGAATGAGCAACTTAAAGCAGCAGAAAACAAATACGCTCGAGAAGTTACTTTACATTCAACGGATCTACAAAGCCTGACTGATTTGAAAAATGAATTAGATGGAGCAATTAATCACATTAAGGTTATAGAATCTGGTAAAGAACAAGCTGTTGAAGCTTTAAATCAACACTTGCGGAGTGGCGAAGAACAGCACCGCCTATTAGAAGAAGAAAAACAAAAATTGGAGGAACGTTTCAAGAGTATGGATGAGCAAAATAGTCTGTTGCTTGATCAAATTCAACAACTTAATACTCAGTTAACCATTTTACAAGCTCAAGCTTCAGCTGATAATCAAGTTAACACAAGTACTCAAAATACTAGTCTACCTTCAGGTGAAACTTCATTTAACAGATCTTTGGCAGAAGATGATGTTCACTCTTCAGAGCAACTCCTTAAGATTATTAAATATTTACGACAGGAGAAGGACATTGCAGTAAGCAAAGCCGATATTATTGAAGCTGAACACTTTAGACTCAAGTCACAATTTGAAACTGTATCTCAACAGCTTGAAGAGGTCAGGGCACAAATGGAGTCAGAAAGGCAGAAGACTGAAGCTACTGTTGTGTCAACCGCTAAACATGAAGAAGTTTTGCGCAAACTTGAAACACTTAATGCAATAACTGATAGCAATAGAGCTCTTAGACAAGAACGTGATGAACTTCTTGCTGAAATGACTGAATTAAGGGAGAGAGCGGCCAGACTTGAAGTTGAAGTTGCTCCTCTACAGGAGAGAAATAGAGACTTAATGACCAAAGCAGATCAGATGCAAGCTGAAAATATTTCTCTTCGGGGAGAATGCACTAGGTGGAGGCAACGAGCCAATCAGCTTATTGAAAAAACCAACAGAACTAGTCCAGAGGATTGGAAGAAACTACAAACTGAACGTGAGACACTTGCTAAACAGTTAACTGTTGAAAGAGGCAATAATGTTAAACTTAATGATGATAACAATAATCTTAGGCAGAACATTCTTAAACTAGAGGAACAACTTAAGGCCTTGCGAGGTCAAAATAACAAACAAGCTGAAGAAATTAGTATACTTCGAGAGCAAGTGACAGGTCTCCAGAATCAAGTTAGTCAGTTGTCTGAGACTGTAGAACAGCAAGCCCAAAACATTAATAAGGTACAAGAAGAAAACCGAATACTTACTGAAGATATTGCAGTAAAGGACGTGACTATTACTGAATTAAAAAATAATCTTGCTCAGGTTAAGAAGATCGCAAAGAAATATAAAACCCAGTGCGAAGATCAAGTAAAGGATATTGAAGCTCTAAAGAAAGAAAATGAACAGAATTTAAGTGAGCAAAGTCTCAACGCCGAAAAACAAAGTCAAATGTTGGATCAGCAAAGAATAGAACACGAAGAAAAAGTAAATCATATGGAAACGTCCCATAAAGAAGAGGTAGAGCAATTGACTCAACAAGTTAATAATAGTCAAGAAGAAATGGAAAAGTTAAAAAAAGAAATAGAGTCATTGAAGCAAGCTAGTCAGGAGAAAGAAGAAAAATTCAAAACTCTGTTTAAGAATGCTAAAGACAGGATAGTTAGTCTTACAGAACAGAATACCAGCCTAAGGGAAGAACTAAATAAACAGGAGAAATCTGGAGGTAGCGGTGAGCAGTTGCCTGAGAATACTACTAAAAACAGTGAATTATTAGAAAAAATAAATATTCTACAACAAGAAAAGGACGAATTAATAGAGAAGATGCAACAGGAGAAAGATGCTCATAATTCTGAAATGGAATCTTTAAATCAGAAAATTAGTCAACTCGAGAGAAAATTAGGACAACAACAAGGCTCTAAACCTAGTACTAGTTCAGCGTCTAGTGAGAAATCGTCCACTGAGAGGCCTACCGCTGATATTAAACCCATGGCAGGTAATATTCTTTTTATTAATGCCTCAACAGAAAATGTATTTATTTTTAGTTATTACTATTGATTTTTTATTTTAGGCGGAGAAAAATTAACTATAGTATCTGGAAGAGTATGCCAGTCCCATAAATTATACAAGTTAAAATGCTGTCTTGAAAGGTTCTTGAAGAATTCTCTTGATAACTGATAATTATGGCTTTAGAATCTGTAATCAAAGTTCATAGTATAAAAATTTAAGATCTTTTCTTTTCTACCTTTTAAGATTGATAGGTTTGACATCTTATGTGAATTTCATGGCACGAGCGACAAAGTGCAACTGATACCTTCATGATTCATCTTTGAATTTGTTCAGGGACTTGGATATTCTTAGCAGATCATCAGGTCCAAGGCACCATGTATTTTATCAGTCACTTTCTTTATGATATATCCCATATTGCCAAATTGATCACACTCTCCAGAAAATTTTTTAAACTTCTTTATTTGTCAATTCCTTTTTCCCATTGCACTTTATATTTCTTAAGTTTATTTTATATACATTTTTGTTTCTTACAGTGTGTCAAGTAAGAACGTGACCGCTTGTATTCTTGAAAAAATGTGTTTTGAGAACATTTTTTGCCATCAATGTATTCTTTGGTGTGCCAACAACGGCGAAATTACCTTAGTAAGTTGTCGAATCGCCTCTTGTATGAATAATTTCCTGGCATCTTCAAGGCATGCTGTTGATGAGATTTTCTGAATATTCTGCAAATTTTTCGAATCTCGCGAGACCACCGAGTCAAAGTTCTCAGAGTCTTTTCTTTGAGCTTTTTCTTTACAAGGGACCAAACGTTTTCACGGTTGGCGTCCGGCGATTGTGAGGGCCACTCTAGTATCTTATCGTGGGCCCAAGTGAGCCGCTTCGTGACGTGATTTTCGTTCAGCGAAGGTTTCTTCAACGTGCTTCGGAATTTGACATGGGACATATTCAAACCCGATTTTCTTAATTTTGTCGCTTCTTGACGCAGTATCAATTTCGGGTCCCGTGAAACGATACCGACTGTTTAATATATTTAGCGGCCGCAGAATGTGTCATTTTAGGCCCCTTTGGATTAGAACAAAGAACGACTGCCTCGAATTGACGCGCAAACAAGTGACCCATTTTGGATTTTCCATAATTTTGACGGAAGTTCGGAATCGACTGATACTTTTACTAAAATTCGTCGTCTACAAAGGTTCCCTCTACCGATGTTTTGTTGAATCTCTAGAATCGCATCTACCAAAAATGAATTATCGCGGACACGTTCTTACTTGCCATACTTTATATTACATGTCCAATGTCGAAGAGACAATTTAGATAGTGATCTTTTTTACGTAAATATTGTAATGGACAAATATAGACATTTCATTAAAATATTTACGTTTTTAAATAAAGAAGTCAATTCGGATTATTTTATCTTAGTCTTAAAACATTTGTCAGTTCAAGAACCCTCAGAACCCATGTGTCATGCCAACAATCAGAAATTATTACCTCACTTACCGTGGTAATATAGTGGATTGTTAAATCATAAAATTTTGTATCATTAGCAAATAAAGTTACTATTCCCGGAGTGAACTACTCTTGAAAGGTGAAACCCAGAGGTATAGCATGTAATGCTCTGTACTAACAGAAGGTCTTTCCGTTTATTCTCACTGCAGTTGCTCCGTCAGTCAAGAAGTTCTCAATCCATTTCAATAAATTTAATCTTAACGCCGAATCACTCCAAATTGCAAAGAAACCTTTTGACAGGAATACAGTTAAAACCATTACTAGAATTAAATATCAACGTCCACTAGCTTCCAATTGTCCAGAAATTGTTTAAACTTTCTGTTTTTTCTTCTTTTATTCTCTTATTAGCAGTCTTTTGAACCTTCTTTTTTTTTAAATTTATTTCTCTAAAAACCTATGGTTTCCCCCACCTAATAAGTTAAACATTCTTTTTTAATTTCTGAATGCACATTTGATTTCACAATTTTATGTTTCCAAAAGGAACGAACTATGGTGGAAGTCATATATTCTATTAGCACAACAAAATTAAATGTTCTGTACCTTAAAAGATATACTTGTTTCATATATTATTTCAGTGATTTCCTTTTTATAATTATATATTTAAAGAATATTATATATATATATATATATATATATATATATATATATATATATATATATATATATATATATATAATGTGCATAACCAAATTTGTATGTCTTATAGGGCACTCCACCAATACCCAAACTCAGTCAGTTCCTATCCAACCATGGCGAAGTGGTGGTGAGCCCCCGTTAGCTAGTATACGACCCATGTCACAACAGTTAAGAACTGCTGCGGTGTTGCCTACAACTCAAACTCCCAGCGCAGTGATGGTTCCTCCCCAACAACAAGTAAGTTACATTTGCATAACTGGGTGGTAAAAATAAATCTGCTTAAGTTATTTGAAAAAAAGTTTTAGCATAATTTAAGTTTTTAAAAAATATATACTCGGTGAAGTGACCACAATAACTTTCCTTCAAGGATTTTTTTTCGAAATTGAATTTATTTGTTTATTTATTTAACGGGGGAATCTGGTTTAGAAGGCTAAAATTTGCTTGATTTTTAGAAATTTTTTAGTAGGCGAAAAAAACCTTTCAGAATTTATTAATATACAGTCCCTGGCCAAATTATTAGACGCACTGCAAGATTTCATGTAAAATATTAATTACCGAGTGATATTGTACCGTTTTATTATTTTAAATTGATTTGTTTTTTATTTTTATATTATCCAATCAATTACCTATTTATTTGACATAAATAAAACAGCATTAATTTAGAAAAGCATAAGTTTATAAAGTTTTAAAGAAAAGTGAAATTAATGTTAGTAAAAGTCAATATTTAGTTGAGCCACCTTTAGCCGCTATCAAAGCTTTAATTCTGCGCGGCATGCTATCAATGCAAGATTGTACTGTCTCCTGCATTTGAGGATGATGATTCCACACATGAATAATCTTTTCTAGGAGCTGGGTTTTGTTGGTAATCACATCTTTAGCCACTTCTCTTTTCATCAGCTCCCACACATTTTCAATGGGGCCAATCCAACAGAGGGATATTTTTTTCTGCCAAAAAAGCTTTAACAGACCGAGCAGTGTGGCAGGGAGCTCCATCTTGCATGAAAGTGAATGGTTCCCCATTTGGAAACCATTCTCTGAGCTGCGGAATCAACGGATTTTGTAATACTTCTTTGTACTGATCTTGCCTCATTATTCCTTTGACGACGTACAGACGTCCAGTGCCCTTGCCGCTGATGACTGACCAAATCATCACTTTGGTGGGATGTTTAACCGTCGGGACGACACAATCAGGATGAAACTTTTCTCCATGACGACGACGCACATACTGAGCGTTATTCTGCAAAATTTCGAATGTGCTTTCGTCACTGAAGCAGACCTGTCAAAAATAGGAAAAATATATAAACTTCCATGTTTATTTGCTTTATTTAACTGAAAATGATAATAATGTATCAATTATTGATTAAATTGCTGTATCTTACCGATCTCCAGAAGTCCACATCTTTGTCTTGCCATTGTTTGGCCCACTTCAGGCGCTTTGCTTTCATTGCAGCTGTTAACTTGGGCTTCCTGGCGGGGCGACAGGCCTTAAAATCTAATTCTTTCAATTTTCTTCGAACAGTGCGCTCAGAAGCATTTATGCTAGCATCCTGGAGTTGTGATTTTATTACCTTTGTGGTAGCAAATCTGTTTTCTACACAAATTTTCTTCAAACATCTCTCTGACCGTGGAGTGAAAATGGGTTTTCTACCGCATCTTTTCTTTCTTTTCGGGCTTAATTCCTTCCCTGATTCAATTTTCTTTTTTATGCGTCGTACACTAGCTTCAGAAACCTCCAATCTTCGTGATATTTCTCGGTTTGTAAATGTTTTCGCAATCACAAGGGCCTTCACTTCAGCTTTTTTACGTGGTGAAAGATCGCCTTTTCTACCCATAATGAAAATAGTCCAATTACTTTTTTAAAACACTGCATACAAAATAAACTAATAACTGAGTAGTATAAAACTGTTAAACAAACAATCACAGTCCATAAAGCCACAGAAACACGTCCGTACCTGACTCGATTCCGATCGCGACTGATACAGGTTTGTACTTCTTTACGTTCATGTATCACTTTGTCAATACAGTGTTGCCATATGTTAAAAATAAATACAAATATGTAGTCTACAACAATTCTTTTAAATAAAAATCAATAATATTGTAGTTTAAATATACCATTATTGCATAAAAACTCTTAAGAAACATAAAATTACTAAAAAAAATACAGTGCGTCTAATAATTTGGCCAGGGACTGTATATGTAAAAAGCACATTTTTTTTAACATATACAGGGTGTTTTACAATATCGTTTTCTTGACACCTTGCTTTTTACGGTCCCAATTGTGTGTACAGGATCCTGGTCGCAATTTTGATCTAAAAAAAAAGAAAAATTTCTCTTAAAATATATACTTAGAGCGTCTATTTGAACTACAGACAAAGCCGGAAGTTAAAAATTTAAGAAATGGCACTTATTTCAAAGAAAATGGTAAAAGATTCTTTAAAAATTTAAAATTCTAACGTTGAAAAAAAAAAGGTAGATCCATCCAAATTTAACGCCGGTAGTTCAAATAGAAGAGGAACTATTTTATCTACAAAATGATTCCAATAGGATCTAATTTGTTTAAGTATAACTTCTTTTATCACATACATAAACTTGAAAAATGACATTTTGAGAAAATCACGTTTAAAGTTTTTGTAATGAAAAAATCTTATTTATCCAAAACATTTTTTGTTTAATCAGTTATTCCAGGTCCATAAAGTAATCCTTCAGCTTGTTCAAAAAGATCATTTTGAGCAGTTATTTCCTATCTACGCGCTTCCCTCCTTTTGTGCTGCTGAGGCTTTGTCAAGCCAGCCTTTCAGTTCGCTTCTGATCCATGGAATTCGCAAAAAAACGAGCTTGTTGACCAGTTTGTATCTTCGGTATGTTCGTCATTTTTAAAATTGAAGTATAGCCATTGCTGAATACACTAACGGTGATATATGCAGCTATTTCTACAACTTGTAAGCTAGCCTCAAATGCTTTGGGGTTAATCTCTATATAGAAGAATTAAAGCTCTCGTTGGAGTTCTGTGTGAATCCTCCTAAACACCTTGTCAGAAGTTCGTCCTTTGACCAGTCATTGTATATAGGACGAATGTATTTCTCAACGTCTGGGTGTAGGTGAGGGCGATGGTCGTAAGAAGCCGTATTTCTAGCTGTTTCGGCTTGGCGCCATTTACACCAGCTACCTTTACCTGGAGGATAATTATGGTACTTGGGATTTTCATTAGTCGATGTCATGTGGTGTAATATACCTTGTATTGCTTTTTTCATCCCATCCACTGACAAACAAATAAATAAACAAAAATCTAGTTTTTTATTTCCTGAAATATACTTTAAACTTTATAACACGTGCATCCTCTCTTGCTATATTCTGTACCCTAAAATCCCTCACGCATACAAAAATTTACGAAAATGAAATAATAAAATATATAATACCATGAAACACTCATTATTACCGGCTGCGAGAAGAGCGGTAAAAGAAAGCGCTTAATATCCAACATCTTTTTGAAAGTTAAATCTCGCGTCGCACCAAGAGTAACTTCTGCAAGCTATATATATGGAAATAAATTGAATTTTTAAAAATCCTTTTAGGAGGTCGTATATAAGAATCAAAAATGCATAGAAAAAAATCGAAAATTTTGGTTTTCTAAACTAGATTCCCCCCCTTAATATATTAAGGCTCAACAAATAAGTAATTACAGGGTCCGTGTGCTCAATAAGGTTATTTTTATATAGGTTTGCTGGCGATTATTTCTGTTAATTGTCGCATCTGCCGAATTTCTTGTTTATTGTACCGAAATAACGGGAGTGAATTTGTGTTTTTTGGTAAACCTTGTGATATTTTAGTGTGGTGGGCAACACTATTTTTAGCCTGTAAAACATGCTTAAAAATTGAATAAACATCTTAATTTAACAGAAGGCTCTAGTGTTAGATTAACTCTTTTTAGTGTTCCGTACGGAACACTTATAAGGTCACTACGGTATCTGTCTGTCTGTCTGTCACACCCTATTTTCTTCGAAACTATTTGACATAGAAAGTTAAGATTTGGCACTAATATAGGAATTGATGGCCTCATCAGAGCCATGTCATTTTGAAAGTGAAATTTTGACTTAAGGGGTTAGTTTTGGGGGGTGAAATCGGTGAGAAAAAAAAAATTACCAGGTCGTTGAGTGGGATATCAAATAAAAGTTTGTAAAAACACGAGTTCAAAAATATATATAATGTGGTACTTGCGTTATATTAGCTCCCTGTTTAGCTAAAAGAATTCGTTAACTCAATATTTAAATAAACAATTTTTTTTTGTGGCACAGTTAAAGTTTTATTTTTTTATTGCCCATTCAGCTGCAGAAATTAAACTGGATCAAACTAAGGAGCATTGAAAAAAGGAAATGTAAAACATGCAATAAGGCTAATAAGAGAGTTGACGTTTTAAGTTGATTTTAGTAAATAAAAGGATCAAATACAATAACTGCATAACGAAACTACAAATTTGATTGAACTTGAGGCAAAAAAATGCTGAAGATGTTTCCAACAATTTGACGACTTTCTCTAATAATACCAAGAAAACAAATATGGACTTGGTTGACTTGGTTACCAATCTACAAATGCTTCAGCATCAAGCACCAGATTAGAACCGCGAGTACAACGATTTACGCCAATTCGCATACCAGTCTCTTTCGGTAAATTTTAACAATACATTTGAAGCATTGGGACAACAAATAAAATCTCTAAAAAGCAAAAATTCCTATGTTGGCAATCTTTGCCACTGTTTAGGGATAACGGTAACTCACGTTCTGATGTAAATCAAACTAAGCAGCAGAGTATGTCAGTTGTTCAGCAAAGAAAACTAAGTTTGTACTCTAGATAACACAATCTCTTGGGCCAAAGGGAACCTATTGAAAATATCAAGTTTATAGGAGCTTCTTTTACTCCAAGGGTGTCTGTTCTTGTTAGCAATATCTCTGTAGAGGCATCTGTATCTTTGGAGCAGTATTTGGGGGAAATAATCGGAGGTGCTGAAAACTTTAAAATAAAGGAGTTGCCGGATAAATCTGACGCCTACAATAGTTTTAGAGTCCATGTGAGGTGTGAACTTCAAAATAACTTTAAATACCCAAATTGGCCTAAGAAGATCGTGATAAAAAATTCGAATTTTTTCAAAGGACTCAACACTCTAGCGTACGAAAAGGCTTCTACAACAACCAAGGCAGACGTAATTAACGAGATCCGCCTGCTTAACATTTCTAGTACTTCTAATGGAGATGCACTTTCATATAGGAATCTTGTTTACACTAAGATTTAAAGTTTTTTGTATAATAAAGACCAAATTGTTGCTGATATTCTTCCTTTTAAACCAAATGTATTAATATATAGTAAAACTAGAATTACTCAAGATATTTTGGAATATCTGTGCAGGGTTACTCAGTGTTAAAATGCGACTCTGAAAATCGTCACACAGACGCACAGTGTGTCGACTAGTACAAGTTAGCTGGACAAAATTATTTTTTCACTTATTTCAATTGTTTATGTATATTCTAGGCATATTAAGTTATTTTAAGAAAAAATTCATCGCGTTGGTTTTTTTTATGGGCGTGGCTAATTTTTTCCCCTAAATTAATCAGCTACGCAGACATATTTAACGATAACTCGGGAACAACTTGTCAGATTTTTATAAATAAAACACTAAAAAAATGCGTAACAAAATTTTATTAAAGTTGATTGAATATTATTTTATTCTATCTTTTATCGTTTTGGAGTTATTTAGAAATTAATGGAGAGAAAAAATTTTTTTTCGTGTAAAATTCATTATTTTTTTCGGTAAAAAAAAAGCGCAATAACAAAAGAAAGAACAAAATATTATACATTTTTCTGACAGCTGCGTATCTGGAAAATAAAATAAGGTATTAATCATGAAAATCGGTTAATAAATGTGGGTTTTATTCACAATTTACCGCAGGTACTCAATATCGATAAAATTTGTGTAATACAGCCACCCTTGCATATCGCGGTAGGATTGCATCAGCTTAGCAGGTAGATAACGGAACTAAAGGGCAAGGGTATTTTGTATGGTTATTAGAATTAAAAATTATAATACAGTGTCTTTCATTTAGCTGCATTTCGCTTACCTGTATTTTTTGTCCAGCTGCACAAAACATTGTATAACAAAAACAAAATATTCTGCGTATGTGCACGAATTTTTCTACAAACTTGAATGTGCAACTAAATGAAAGACACTGTATTATTATTTTTAATAATAACCAGATGAAAAATCATTTATTGCATTTGTCAATTAAAAATAAAACAATTAATCCATATTACTTTGTTTTATTGACACAAAAAGGATAAACTCAAATAATACTTGCCTTTCAGGTAGGTAACTTGTGCATCATACATACATAAGTAGTTGGTATTTTAAAATGTTTTTGATTTTTTTAAGGTACATATTTCTTGCTGTTCGGTTCAAAAAAAAATTGTTTTTGAAAATTCCACTAAGTTGGGAATGTGGAATCTTTGGCACAATGATACTACTCAGTATATATCACCACTACACCAAATACTTTATTTTTGCATGATTGAGTCAATCATCGCTCCTGATGAAGTCAATCATCGCTCCTGATGAAGCTAACATGGTTAGCGAAACGCGCGTCGAGTGCAAAAATAAAGTGTTTGGTGTAGTGGTTGAAAATTCCAGTCAAAAATTGTTTTTGTTTAATTTTAAAATAAATGTTATAAATGCTCTGTAATAAATTTAGCATAATGACACTGACTGTAATTATATGTAAAATAAAAATACTCATTTATTGATAAATTTCGGCAGCAGTCACCAATTCACTGACACTTCGGGATTCTACGAGATCCACGACGCGACGTTTCTTCGTCTTAAACGACGATTCCTCGAAATCTTTGCGAGGTCTTCCTGCAGGAGTCACATTCTCACTTGATGTTAAAGGTTGTGGCGCAAAAGAACTCGCAGTAAACTGTATGTCTGCTTCATCCAACCAATTCTTATTTTTAATTAAAAAACGCTCCTTCGACTTTCCTGAAGCCAACCATTTGGCACCAAACTTATTAGACAAGTTGGATATCTTCAACTTTATTTCTTTTTGGCTGCTTTCAGTAATGTCACCAAAGTAAAATTTTGAAGTTTTTTTCATTCTTCGTGTGTTTCAACCACTCCTCAAAAAAGGCTACCCTTGAAATAGAGTAAACGTGTTCTGGAAAAAAAGAAAAAAAAAACATGTTGTACTGAAGTGTGCTAAACAATATGTGTATTTTTACGAAGAATAAAGTTATTTCTGTGTAATATCTAAAAACTAGCCCGGATAGAGGTGAATGTCTGTATATTCTGAACTTTCAAAGTTTTTTTTTTTAAAAAAAACACGCTAAAATATATAGGCTATTTAAAAAAAATACTAAAAATTCAAATTAATAGATTCTGATTAAAAAAAATACATTAAAAAATAGTACTTAATATTCATTACAAAAACTTTCACAATATTACAATATGTCACTATAAGATGTGCACGAAAGTGTCGCTAAATTGCAACTGATTGATTGAAAGAGCTGCATTAAACTCATTACCTGACTTCTGACGCTTATGACTCGCCACTTGCAAATTTGATAAACAACCTTTTCTCGGAATTCGGGGTTTGGTGGTGTTGTTTACGTTTTGCAAATAAGATTTCCTGGAAATCATAACATGAATTTTGTCCACCTAGCATGTTCTACGCGACACACTCTGAGACGGGATATTATATATCAAAAATAATATATATTTTTCTATTATTAAAACAGTAGTTGTTCCTAATATCGTTTGTTGGTGCCCTTTAGGACATATCAGATACCTTAATATTTATTTTATTTCAAGGGTATAACATCATTCTTCAAATTGTAATTGTATCTATTATGAAGGTTTCGTATTAGAAAGCAAAAAAAAAAATAAAAAAATATTGCTTATCGATGACTTCAACCTAAATTACAATGACCTTAGTTTTTATACCAGTTAGCTGAAGAATATTATTAGTATTGTAGGTCTATTCCAAATTATAGATCAATCAACAAGACTAAGTAAAGACTGTAGTACTCCAATTGACTCAGCAATAATTAATTTTGACATAAAATATCAAATAAATCATGCACAAAAAATAAGCGACCACTCTATTATCTTGTTTAATTTAATAAGTCCAAAACCTCGTATTAACAGAATAACTACAAGAAAGACTCGGAATATGTCTAATATCAATATGAAGAAAATTAACCTTCAGCTAAAAGAAACTAGTCTTTACTGTTAAACTCTACTAATGTTCAAAATGTAATGATACTATTAATGACATCGTTTTGCAAAAAGAAATTAAACTATATAACAATAATCTACCTTGGTATGATTTAGAAATACAGGAATTAACGAAACGAGAAACTAAAATCTGCGAAGAATTTTCTCAAAGTTCTAATGTTAAGAAAAAAGCAAAACTTTAACGTTTAAAACCCTTAGAAATGAAATTGTAAATAAACTTAAGAAGAAAAAAGAAAATTATTATAAAAAAAAAATCCGGCCAAGGGCAAGTCGGACTTACGCAATTAGTGTTCTGTATAGTGATTGCTTTTAAAATAAAAATTTTTGTTAAAATGATTAGTGATTTCACAAAACACACCCCCAATGAGTTTTCAACAAAATTAGTTTACATTCTTTGTTCTTATATACTAGATAAATTATCAAAGGTAGTGCATTCGTACTAATTTTTTCATTCAATTTACACCTTATGGAGAATATTCCAGAATTTCTTTGAAATTTTTTTATTAGTACTCTTAGAAATAGTTTTGGGGGGATGGGGATTTTTGGTAATTTTTGGCAATTTTTGGCTTCCATTTGACCCCTCACTCGATTTTTTTTATACTAGATAAATTATCGAAGTTAATGCACTCGTGATAATTTTCATTGAATATTTACCGTATGAAGAATATTCCAGGATTTTTTCGAAATTTTCTGATTAACATTAGAGATAGGCTGGGAGGACAGCGGATTTCAGCAGTTTTTTTAAAACTATTATAAAGAAAAGTTTACGCGAGTCTAACATCATATATATTTTTAAACTCATGTTCTTAAAACCTTTTTTTTTGACACCCCACGCGATGACCTTGAAATTTTTCTTTTCAGTTCGGATTTCACTCCTCAGAACTAACCCTTTGGGTCAAAATTTTAATTTCAAAACTACATGGCTCTGATTGGCCCATCAATTCCTCTTTTTGTGACAAATTTAAACTTCAATATTCAAATACTTTCGGAGAAAATCAGGTGTGGCAGACAGACAGGCGGACGGGCAAATGGACGGACACCGTAGTGATCCCATAGGTGCTCCGTACGGAACACTAAAAAATAGATGTGAATAAAAACGACAGTATATAGTACTTATGTGGAACACTCTCAAAGAACTTGTTAACCCATCGTGTCAAGAATTTCAATTTAAAACTTTAAATTTTTCTTCAAATATTGTTGTTTATGGGGAGCCTGAAATTATACAAAATTTTAATTCATACTTTGATAGCATCGCTAGAATAATTGATACTATACCCCATACAAACGATTGGTCATCAGAAAATTTATCAAAATTGGTTCAAAACTCACTCAGTTTCCACCTCTCTCACTTAATAACTTTAGAAAAATTTTCATCTCTTTAGTTAATAAAAGTAACAGCTATGACATCTTAAATGCTAAAAGTATAAGAAATATTTTTTAAACCGTGGCACGTTATTTTTAAATTTTCTAATACTTCATTAGAAACTGGTGAGATTCCAACCAAACTTAAAACTATGACTATACTTCCGCTCTCAAAAGTTTCTAATAATAATCATGCTGATTCTTTTTATGCAATCTATAAACTTCTAGTTTTGGAGTTTATAATCAATTGTATGATTACTACAATACTAACGATCTTCTTTTTATAAACCAGTCTGACCTCAGGAAAAAACACTTGTGTGAGTCCGCTATACAGTTAACAATAAGTAGTTGGAACAAACTTATCGCTGGCTATAACTATATTGCAGCCGCTTTTTTAGATTTTCAGTGTGTATGTGATACTGTCGACTACCAAATTTAAATTACGGTGTGGAAGGTACCGTTTTGAAGTGTGTTATTTTGAAAACCGGAGTCAAATAACTAAAATTGGTGGTGTTCAATCAACGAAAATAAGTATTACCAGTTGTGTTCCGTAGGGCAGCGTATTTGGGCCGCTGCTCTTTGTAATTTATTCTAATGATGTTAATAACTTTATTGATTCTGAATCTATAAACCGTTTGCTAGATGATAGTCTAATTCTCTCTAGCGATAATCAGCTAGACGTTGCAATCTACAAACTAAATTTGCAATTAGAAAAAATTTAATATATATATATATATATATATATATATATATATATATATATATATATATATATATATATATATATATATATATATACATATGCAGACTGAAGCATCAATTGCTTTAAAATGTAGTTTAATTATACTGACCAATATGAAAAAGGTAATTTCATTACTTACTACTCTTCCAAATTAATTCAATCCACAGTAAACTAATGTCGTTGAATTATCTCTTGCTATAATTCATTTATTTTTAGGATAATTTAATTGCTTGGAATATTTTTAATTATTAATCTTAATCAGACTTGTTTTCTTCAGGTTCATACTACAGGTTCGTCATCAATTGAAGCACTGTCGAGTAGTCCTACATCTTCACATACAGACTATGTGCCAGCGACTAGTTCTGCTAGCTCCGCTATGCTGGGGCCCAGGCAAGTAGCAGTACCTCCTACTCAGTCTTCAGAAGATGATGATGGTACCATGCAGGTAAGAGCAATGTGTATATATATATATATATATATATATATATATATATATATATATATATATATATATATTGCAACTTTTCTAAACACGATTTTGAAATGTCCTTCCTCGTGCAGTTTTGGAGTGGAGTCAACAAACGCGGCACTCGTCTCGTACTTAGCTTTTTAATTTTTAAAACTTCACGTAGAATTTTATGAACCCGTTCGTATGAGATGCCTACCACCCCAGCAATCTCCCAAAACTGACGATCTTCCATCTTCAGAAGAATCCCCAATCAGTCCTCCTGCATTTTCAGCATTCGCAGTGCTCATGTGCCCACGTTTAAATTTATTTATTCAGTAATCAATGGTCTTGAGTGCTGGTGCAGAGTTCCCATGAACTGAAACGTGACATAAAAATGTTTTATTATTATATACTCTGCTTTATCAATTTCTACGACATGTGTAACGCCCGTTACTTACGATATCTGTCAACAAACAACTGCACGTTGCATCTGTTTGAAACTTTGAATACAGAGTCATGCATATTTTGAAATTTGTGGAAAAATATTCTCACTGATGCAGTCATTTATAAGTTGTGTTAATGCAGATATTAGGTTTTTTAATATATTTTATATTAATTCTAATTAAACCCATATGAGTCTTATCTGAGTCTTTGTTTTAAACTGATTAATTGTGTCCCTGATTTAATAATAATAATAATAGTGTTTTATTTGACAATCTGTACAATATAGGAATATACATAGTAATAATAAACATAACAATAAAAAAATAAAAACAAATCATATATACATACAGAAAAGGTTAAAAGGTGGTTAAAAGCAATTTTAAAAAGATTCTGGCTTAATCCCCTTGGAAACTGAAATAAGTAATTCTCAGTCTGTTGCCCATTACCATTACACTTGCCAAGCCCAAAATTTAAAAATCTCTTCACTGTATGTTCCCCAGAAGTTAGGAAGAACTTTTTAAATTGATAGGTAAATGCTGTCACTGATAAGGTTATAAAACGTTCTAGAATATTATTTATAATCATTGTAAGAAAAGGACCTCCGATAAAAAGCGTGTTGTGACAGGAGACGTAGCCACAATACCTTAAATTAAGTTCGTGAACGTTCTGTTCGAGTTTTAGCTGTTAGATACGAGGGTCGATTAAAGAGTATTGCCGAATGAAATAAGATGGTTGCATGCAGTTTTCTACGGTTCTTCACAGAAACCCATGCTGTTTCATTTAACTTGTAGGAAATAAGCTCATACCGACGAATACTATATATCAATTTTAAACAGGACTTTTGGACGCGTTGGATTCTATCTATATCTTCTTTATCAATACATAATCTGCAAGGTTTATTTTCTGAGATTTAGATAAAAGGTGACTATGTGGAAACAATCTCTTTAAATTTGCATAACAGTTTGAATACATTTTTTTATATGTGGTTTAAATCTTAAGATGTTATCGAGACGTAATCCTAAATTTCTACAAGATTTAGATGGTGAAACTTGACTTGCGCCGATTTTTATTTTAATACCGTCTTCTTCGGAAAAAATCATGATTTTTTCCGAACATGGAGAATATTCCAGAATTTTTTCAAAAATTTTTGATCAGTACTTTTCGAGATAAGGACAGCGATTTTTCGCGATTTTGTAAAAATAATGCAAAGAACAGTGTGCGCAAGTATTACATTATATATATATATATATATATATATATATATATATATATATATATATATATTTTACTCGTGTTTTCACAAGCTTTCCCTTGACACCATACTCGATAACCTACTAAAAATTTTTTTTTTCACTTCCGATTTCACCCCCCAAAACTAACCCCTTAAGTCAAAATTTGACTTTCAAAACTACACGGCTTTGATGAGGCCATCATCTATATTATTACCGAATTTCAACTTTCAATGACAATTAGTTTCGGAGAAAATCGGGTGTGACAGACAGACAAACACCGAAGTGATCTTATAAGTGTTCCGTACGGAACACTAAAAATGACTCTATATCTATTTAAATTATCGGGTATTCTATTGTTTAGAGTAAATATTAAGATTATTTAATTTATTCCAAAATTGTTTAGAATTTTTTCTATCAGTATTTATAGTGTGTTGAAGATATCGTTTTTTGTCTTGACCTATTGCAATATTTGTTCGATTTTTTAATTGTTTATAAAAATTCCAATTCCTATCGCTATTTGTTTTTTGATATTTTTTATAAACATTTTCTTTCAATCTTTTTTTTCTGGCAATAAATGTTACATGGCTTATAGAAATGCGGACAATCTGAAAAGTAGGGATGTTTTAAGTAAGACCAGATGCAAGTATTTTAATCTGACTTTATATTCAGAGAAACATTCCTAAAGCTGGTATTGAATTAATTGGGGTGATGTTATTGTGATTGACATATAGTTTTTGTTGGATTTGTAAAATTAAAAATTGAATTATTATTAGATAATTTTTAAATGAGTATTAATTAAGTTTAATAAGTTATGGTGTTCATCAGTTTGACACTGTTTATATAACTCAATAAGAAACTATATCATCTATATGTCTATGTCCACTGGTTTAGTTAGTAGTATAATTTTATTTTTCTTCTGTTATCTTTTTACTGGAAATGAAAATTAAGAAGCATTGAAAATCATTTCGTTAAACAATGAATAAAAGTAAAAAACCGGCCAAGTGCAAGTCGGACTTGCGCAATTAGTGTTCCATACGGTGAGTACTTTTAAAATAAAATAAAATCCTTATCTAGGATAAGTTAATTAGGTCTCTGACATGTATATATCTTAAGATCCACTTGCACAATTAGTGTTCCGCAGGGTGATTGTTTTTAAAACAAAATAAAATTCTTATCTAGGCTAAGTTAATTAGGTCCCTGACATGTATATATCTTAAGATCCAATATGTATTGTCACGTTTGTTCTTAGGCAATAAGGTATAATGGTTATAGCTTCTTAGCTACCTAATAGCCAATAAATGAATCTAGCTCAATCTAGAATCGAGTAGTAAAAGTTTAAAACAAATATTTACTACCTAAATATTTGTTTAATTATAAACAAATAAAATAAAATTATTTTGTCTCGGTACCTATCCGTTAGTCAACAGTCATCGTGGAAATTTATTTTATCTGTGATTGGCCAAATGCAGTAATGCACTGAAAAGTATCTGCGTATATTACTGATTACGCCGAATACGTACTGATATTTCGTAGCTCTTAGTTCCGGTTAAATTCATAACTGTTCACGAAAAAAACCTCCACCTTATTGCCAAGTAACAGTTTTTTTATACCAAATAATTTATCAAGTAATGCAGTCGTAATAATTTTCGCCCATTCTACACTTTATGGTGAATATCCCAGAATTTTTTGATCAGTATTTTTAGAGATTAGGTGTAGGGACAGCGATTTTTTCGTGTTTTTTTTTTTTTAAATAATATAAAGAAAAGTTTGCGCGAGTATTAGCATCATATAAATTTTTGAACTCATGTTTTCACAAGCTTCACCGCACTCGATGACCTTACAAAAAAATATTTTTTTTAACCCTTCCCTACATCTAACCTCTTACGTCAAAATTTAACTACACGGCTCTGATTGGGCCATTAATTCCTATATGTGTGACAAATTTCAACTTTCTATGTCAAATAATTTCGGAGAAAATCGGGTGTGACAGACAGGCAGAGACCCAAGTGATGCCATAAGTGTTCCGTACGGAACACACAATGAACTTATATGGAAAATGTAAAAGTTACATATAGCGGGCGAAGCCGCGAGTATAAGTTAGTAATCTATAATTGATTATTTCTATATATCAATTATTTTAAACTGTCGGTCAATTATTCCATTACATACCTCAAAAAAATTGTCACTTTTATTATTGTTCACAGGTTCAACAAGCACCCCAACAACAAACCTTGGCTGTGGTATCGCCAAGGGTGGAACCTCCTAGTAGCGGAAGTGCTCCTACTCAGGAACAGGGGACAAGTTCAAGCTCAAATACAGTTACGACTACCCAAGCGGGATTAAAAAGGCAAAGGGATTCCGATAATGATGGTTTCCCAAGTGAGGAAAAATCGTCGAAAGTACAGCAACAGAGTAAAAGAACTAGGCTACAGGTGAGATACGACAATACTTTTTAGGAAAGAAGTTTGTAATTAAGGATGACACAATTTGACAACACTGCAACCAAAGAGCACAGAGAGATGTTTATTACGACGAAAATAATCTCGTCAAATTGTCAAAGTCAAAAATCTCTTTATACAATTTGAGCTTGCTTACTAGTTCTAGGTCTAACAAATACAATGTGTAATATATGCACATTCATTTGTTTGACTAGGTTTACTCAATGATTTTTTAATTATTTCCACATTTCCGATTTACATCGTTAGTGACTTTTTTACCTTTGTTTTGTTGAACGGGTTTTGTTGTTTTTGTGTGTGTTTATTCATTTGTGTGTTTTTACTGATAAAAATTATGCAAAGAAAAAAAAATCAGCTTTACTTTTATCAAGATAACTTGACTTACTTGTTTGTTGACAATATTGTGGTCCTTTCATTTTTGTCCGAATATATTCATCTCTTTCACTCTCTTTCTCTTTTATTCTTACGTACAATCGTTTGTTATTTATTTACTTACAGCATATTACAATGTTTATCTTATATTTACACTCATTATTTATATTAAATTCACCGTACACTTCGCTATTATTTTACTTTAAACACTTAACAATTAGTTTAAATTACAATATTTACATTTAAGTCTAGTTATATCTTAATAAGTTGTTCAATTTGGTGTTACCCGGTTACCCGCTAATACTTCTCTTGTATTGTTTATGTTTTTGTTTACTTTACTGTATTTTTTTATGATTTTAAGAAAATTGGTCAAATTTTATTGGAATTATTGTTGCATGTCAGTCATTTGGTGTAGTTCGTTGATTCTTATGTATCGTCCAGTGGATGTAACGCATCTTAGTATGCGGTTTCGTGTCCGTTGTAGTCGTTCCGTTTGTGTGTTGGATATGCTGAATTCGATATGCTGCACCATATTGGTGCCGCATACATTAGTACTGGTCTTATTATTTGTTTGTAGATCGTCAATTTATTTCTTGGATCCACGTGTGAGTTAGGTGCTATAAGCGCATATAAATTTTGCGTTGCTACGAAAGCTTTTTGTAGTATATGGCTTACGTGCATGTGAAATCTTAATCAATCTTGAATCAATAATGACATCCAGATAGTTCAGCTTGTGTCTGAATGGTATCTGAATGTCATTTATTTTTATGGGTATGTTTATCTTGTTCGTGAATTTTCGGATTAAAATTATTCCTTCGCATTTAGATGGGTTAGGCTTGCTTGATCTTCCAAAGTTTTAGCCATGGGAATAATTTAGTTTAATGGTTGCAGATGTGCGCCTTAGCAACGTTCGTCAAATTGTGATTGCTATAAAGATCGCTGTGCGCTGTTGTTTACACTTGTAAAAGAAGTCCCTTTTAATTACACAAATATAGTATGCATAATTAAATATATATATAGTAAGCAAGTGGGAAAAGCTATATATGTGGCTAAAACCATTTGCTTATATATATATATATATATATATATATATATATATATATATATATATATATATATATATTTATATATTTATATTTATTTATATTTATTTATTTAATTATTTATTTACCCTGAACATTCAAATTGTTACCGAAGTAAACTTCTCACAGTATTTTATTGACCGTTGTAAGATATCTAAAAACGATAGACCTATATTATTAAATTATTGCAATGTTTTAGCCACTGTAAGAAAAGTATGCAACATAGCCATTTTAAAAAATTAGTAGTTAATTACCCAGAACTTACGATTTTTTACTAAAGACTAATTTTTAATACAAACATTGTAACTAGTATATTAAAATGAGCATGTTTTTATGGTCAAGTGTTTGTTAGGGGCTCTAAAAAGGTGCATTGTGGTGCAGAACGGCTTAATACTCGCATAGTTTTATTTCAGTAGTTTATACCATGCCAAAAAGTCTTCTTTTTAACTTAAAATGCTGCTTTGCTGGCGGACAGTGATTAGAAGTTAGATAATAATTTCTTACCCGTTCTGATTGTTTCAATATGATTATCAAACTCTTTGACTCCAAGAATACTGAAAATGACATAGCATTGGATATCAGAAGATACCTCGTTATATATTTTGTTTTTCACATTCAAAAATGAGAAACAAGTGAAATTACGGATTGATTTTTTAAGTCACTTTGTATCACATCCCAGTCCTCTCTATGGTATATACAGTATCTGTTAGAAGTAAAAATATTGAAAAGTAATATGATTTTCAGATTTTTTTACTAAAAAGAACATAGTTATCCTGATATCAAATTGACAGACAGACCGACGCAACTTAAAATCTTAAGCGTAAAAAGATGCAAAAATCTCGGAGAGAGCTTTTGAACGATTACAATTCTTCACATAAATAGGGGAGTGATGTGAAGATGTTTGGGAGAACTCCCGACGTATTTTTACGTTTTTTTTTTAACTTCAGTTTATCCTTAACGTAACTTGTTTTTGTTATCATTTGTATTATGTTGCAGCAACAAGGAACCATAAGTGATAGTGGTGTAGAAGTAGAATACCAAGTCCCAACAAGTAGCCAGCGGGATCAGGACGATGACAACGTTATTGTTGTAGAAAGCGACGATGAAGCTGGCCCGGATGAGGGAGAAGGGGACGATCAGGAAGAGCCTGATGATACGGAAGCATATGATATGGAAGGAATGGTGAGCTAATATAATAATCACAATATAATAATATTCGCTTCTAAAAGGTTACAATAAATATACCTCAATAGAGGCGTGAAACGGTTAACACAGTTAAACACTTAGTATTACCGAATATTATGAAGCAAAAAAAAAAAAAATACAACCACACACACCACGTATTTAATGTGTGATGACCGTTTTGGCTTAGCGTAAAAATAGGAACCGCGAGATTTCACCAACAGTCAATTAAATAAAACTGGTGACTTAACTAGGCAGTAAAACAGAAAGTTTGGATTTAAATGAAACAGTAATTTATTCAGATAAAAATTACAAACTTATAAATATTTACAAAAGAATTTTCTTCTGTTAGTGTATTTCACCGGGAAAGAAAAAATATTCATTTTTCTTTCACAGCCTTGGCTAAAAATATTTACCAGTAGCTTCATTTCTTAGAAAGTAGATGTCTCCTATTTCTCACCGCGCTTCAAAATGCTGAGCTCAAAGGCTGCAAAGCTTAAAAAAATCTTGGCTATTAGAGAAAAATAAAAAGATGCGCTTGGCATGGGTCGAGAAACATAAATCTTTCAATGAAGAGGTTTGGTTTAATATCGTGTGGTCGGACGAGTATAACTTCAAGGTATATATTGTTTATTACGTCTGGATATGGTTTAAACCATTTATTTTAGTAAATGAGGAACCCGAAAGTATTTTTAATTATATCTAAATAAAATAAATTTTTCCTTTGTTTTTTGTTTTGGTACTCCCGGTGCTACTTACGTAAGGTGCCAGATAGGAGAGGAGTATAACTCCGATTGCTTAGTACCCACTATAAAACACGGTGACAGCAAGATAATAGCGTGCGGATGCATGCCAGCAAGTGGCGTGAGCAAAATAGTAGTTTGCGAGGGTAGAATCAATGCACAAAAATATACAGAATTTCTAAATACTATCATTTTGTAAAATATATAGTAAACTTCGAAATTGTGTTTCCAGCAAGATAGCGCACCGTGTCATAAAGCTACAGCGACAATGAATTTGTTCCGGGAGAATAGGAGGATTGGCTTCCACAGCTACCTTCTTCTTAACCCTATAGAACGTGTGTGGTCGATCTTTAAGCGGAAAATCAAGGAACACTCAATTACATCAAAATATAGATATCCTTAAATGCGTCTTGTTTGAAGAGTGGAACGCTATTTCCTAAGAAAACATAAAAGGTAATTTCCTCATTACCAAAGGAAATGGTTACTTTATTTACTAAAATAAAAGGTTTAAACAATATATAGGTGTACAATACATACCTCGAAATTAGACTAGTCCAACCACACAATCATTCCTCTTCGCTGAAAAATTTATATTTCAAGCGAATTTTTTTATTCTTCGTCGATAACCAGGTAGTATTACAGCATTTTGAACCCTTCTTCTCACTACCTGAGTAGAAATTTTCTCTCCAAGCTGTTCATAAAAATCAGCATACAGCTTTTTTTTTAAAGAAGCATGTATCAACTGCCGATCTTCTGGCGCATTTGTAATACGTTTTCAACTTCTTTTATTTAAGTTTTTGAGCGTTTTTGCATTTTTAAAACGATTAATAGTATATCTCACCGCATTATGTTGAAATTTCATTATTTTGCCAATGTCTGATTTATTTCGTTCAATATATTTTTATAGTTTTTCTAAATCGAATCAGACTTTTTGGCATTTTAAATTAAAATGCCCTTAACCTTTGGTGGAGATTACTAAAATGAACAGAAATGGAATTCACTGGTTTCTGTTCAAATTTGTTTGGGTTGTCACATCAACGCAAGGGTGGAGGGTAGAGCTCAACCGCAGTTCTCTGAAATTTAATTATTACCTACTTTTTGCCTTCGAGAGTTTAATTCACGACGTAAATTTTGCACTCACTATTATTTTCAAATAAGGCCCCGAGTGTTAAAAAAAAAAAACTGGTTAAAACAGCTTGAAAAAGCTGGTTCCACTTTAAGTCGACCACGAGCAGGGTAATCAAGGACATTAAGAGGTTCAGTGTCAGTTATCAAGAATCCTGGCAAGGTTAATAAACAGAATTGCCGTTATTCGAGCCTGAAGCATGGTAAGCATAAATTAATGACTTGGGTCCCATTATTTGCATCAGGAAAAATTATCCCCTTTTTATCTTCAAGAATGACAGATATCCCATACTACAGCTGTTAATTCAGAGCGATATGAGAAGATGATTGAGAACTTATTCATACCTTCTTTACAAAATGTCGATGGTTATAACCAGAGGACCTGCTTTCAGCAGAATAAAACGTTCCACATTTAAACAAATTTTTGTCTTGTCATTTGAAAAAATTTTCTATAATTGATTTCCGAAAGAGTTAGCTTCTATGTAACCCTGATTTAACGTCAATGGATTTTTCTAGTGGAGATATTTCAAAACTGAAGTATTCGGTAACAATACTCGGTTCTTGGACCAATTAAAAGAAAATAATCTGGCAAGAAATGACAGCGATCACGAAAACGAACTATCGAACGTTGATCAATTATTTCATTGCTTCGTTTAGAAGAGTGCCAGGAACGTAAAAGTTCATAGTTAGATGATATTATTTTTAAGAAATAATTGTCCAAGGGTTGTAGTTTTATATAGAATGAAGGTTTTTTTAATTATTTTTTTATTATGAATATTTTAAAACTAAACTTGTAGGGGACAAATTGAAGATGTCCATCTAAATATTATTCAACACCAAGATAATCTTTTAAAAAATATATTTATTGAATCTTAGATATTTTTTGAAGCTCTTAAGCCTCGCATTTTTTATAGGAACAGGATAATTACGAAGACGCAGATTGCCAAGAAGTCGAAGATGAAGAGGAAGGAGGCAATGAAGTTGAAGTAATTGAAGATTCGAGTGAGGTACCGAATCAAAGTGAAACATTGGAAGGCGTCGAAGGTGAAAGCGCCGACCAACTGGCTCAGTCGCAAGCGATAAGTAGCGGAACTGATGGTATGTACTATCCTCATGTGGTTCTTTTTATCATGAATAATAGTTTCTCCGTTTCTAGCTAGCAGTGGTGATCCAGAGGTGTTGACTTAGGGAGGGATTAACGTGTTATTTATTTATCTTTGTTAGTTTTATTCGCTAACCAAGTAACCCAGCCATAGATCCAACAGGAGGGTTAATTATGAGATTTTAGCCTCCTCAGTGAACAGAATGATTTTTTATTACAAATTACATTATAAAATTTCTGACACAAGTTGAAATTTGTTATGTAATTATGAAGTCTTTCTAAACCCTCCATGCGACTGCCACTTGTAGTACGAGGGTGGTTCAATAAGTACCAGTGTTAGGATTGATGACTCAATTTTTTCAAAAACATTTTTTATTTTTCAACATAGTCCCCTTTTAGGTATATACACTTTTCCCAACGTCCTTGCCATTTTAAAACCCCTCTAAAAACTAGAAATTGTCCAACTCCCCAAAATACGCTTCTGTCTGGGCAATGACTTCCTCATTTGAGCTGAATTTTTTTCCTGCAAACCATTTCTTCATGTTTAAGAACAAGAAGAAATCGCAGGGAGCCAAGTCGGGCGAATACGGAGAGTGCGACAGCAATTCATAACGCAATTCATGCAGTTTGGCGGCGATAACTCCGGATGAATGTGCTGGAGCATCGTCATGGTGAAACAGCACTTCTTCGTTAAATAGGGTTGTGTTTCCTTCAATTTCTTGTCAAAGCAGTCCAATAACTCACTATAGTATAGTCCAGTGATCGTTCTTTCTTTTTCTAAGAAGGCAAGGAGTATGGTGCCTTTTGCATCCCAAAAATCGTCGCCGTCACTTTTCTGACCGATCGGACCCTCTTCGCCATCTTTGGAGCAGATTTACCGGAAGCAATCCATTGTTTTGATTGTTGTTTGGTTTCAGGTATATAATGATGAATCCATTTCACATGGACGGTGACAACTCGATGCAAGAAGTCCTTCGGATTTTGCTTAAATTGCTCCCAACAGAGCTTCGAAGTTGTAAGCCGCACCCGCTTGTTGTCCACGGTGAACAATCGCGGCACCCATCAGGCCGACAACTTTTTCATACCGTTCCCATATGACCTCTGCTAATTCATGCACTTTCGTTCGACGAACAACGAGACTTATGTCGGGGACTTTTTCAATGATTTCCTCGGTAACCACATCTGATGGACGTCCCGGGCGATCTTCATTAAAAACGGATGTTCGACCACGTTTAAATTCGTTGAGTCAATATCTGACTGTTATCATTGATGGCGAAAGGTCCCCATAAACAGCGCCCAATTTCGCTTTTATTTACTCACACGTTTTCCCATTCTAAAGCAAAAAACGAAATACGAACGATACTGCACTTTTTCCATCTTGGCGACAACACGTTACACTACAAATTTTTTAGGTGTCATCTATTAGATGGCAGCACACGGTACCAACATCAACTTGCCTTAGCAACGCCATCTGTCTTCAAACACGGGTACTTATTGAACTACCCTCGTAGGTACTCAAATAGTTCGTTCTGCATTAGTAAAAAAGTATTTTTAGTTGTAAAAATTTTTGTTGGTTGTGAAAAAATTTTAATCATAATTTTAATTATATATAAAGGTTTAAAAAGGGGGTGTTAAAGGGGGTCGAGTAATTTATAAATTCCGTAATTTTTACAGAAACAGTAGATTGGAAATATAAGTTTTCAGTTATTATCGCTGAAGCTCTTCTTCTGCTCAACTTCTTTTTGCATCTAATATACTACTGTAAAGCTCCTATTTTTAAAATATAAAGTTGTAATGTTTGAATAAAGTTATTTTCTGTTGTGAGAAAGTCTAATTCTTAATTTATTTTAGAACTGATTGTTTGTGAAGAAAGTAATAGGTAAATCACTTTACCGATTGGTGTATTTTACCGGTTGTGTTTTAGGTTATGTCATGAAGAAAACTAAAATAACAATATCGTTTTTAGGCATTTTGTATTATTTTAGATTTTTATTCGGTTTCTTTTTTGGATTTTACCAGGCGATGATCACGAGTGGTTTTGGCTTATCAAAAGTGGTTGAAATTTGTTTAAAGACATAAATCGTTAGCGGTTTCTGCAGATATTTGAATTAAGTTCCTTTTTGGAACATTTATTACACATAGGCTTTTTTATATTCTAAATATCCCTACAAGCCTATAGAAGATTTTCATAAGGGGTTAGAAACTCCATTTTAAGAATAATTTTCTATATCATAGTAGTTCAAAACTAAGCGGTTTTAACGTAGTTTTAACCATTCTGACTTTGAAAATGTAAAAAATACTTAAAATGTTCAGAGAAGCCCACATAAAGCAATTTAGGTAATTGCTATTTTTACACGGTTTAAGTTAGGGTCACTTGCTACTTTGACAGTGAAATGAAACTATGTTTTGAATTTGGTGTTGTTTTTTTTTACTTTTACTGAAACCTGAAAAGCTCAGGAAGTTTAAAGTTCGCCGGATATACTTGTAAAGAATCCCATATCTGTTTAGCCTCAATGCTTCAAAGCAGGTAGTTAAGTAAGGTCATTGTTATTTACTACTAATATTAATAAACGTATATGTATAAAACCCCATGTTTTCTGTCAAAAATTAGCCACTTCAGGCGTAACCATCTCACAAGCATCTACTTCCGCATCAACCGGACCACCATTCTCTCGCTCTCGTCTGGTACCCCCTCTACCCTACCGACCACCAATGGCGACTCTCTCCGGCATTCTCGACGAAAGCGGATTAGATGACGGCATCGTACCTTCCACTCCTACCTTATTCGCCCCACGCCGTTCGGATGGTTTCGGCGAGGCCGTTAGTTCGCCTCACGTTCCCTCAAGTGCAGTAGGGCGGTTTACCTTCAACGAATCGACCGGTAGTGGAACGGGTGCTAGCGAGCCTCAAGGGAGAGGACCTACAGTGCCGGAACATAGTTTGGAGGTCCCTCAAGTAGATGATCACAGTAGGTGGATTGCATAGTCTTTGAAGTTGCCTAATGTGGGTTGTTGTGGTTCGAAAGGGCCTGAGATGTTCTTTTTAATTGTATGGAGAGACAAAATGTAGAAATTATCCTTAGTTTGGGAAAAACTAAAAGTAGAATTAGTATTTTTTGTCATTCTTGGTATTGAAAAATGATTTGTTAGTGTATTTTAACGATTCCAATTGACTGAAATAAATACTTATGTTAGTGCAAAATTTCCACTATATTTTGTGTCTTATGTTTCGGTACATAGTACCTTCGTCAGATAATCGGTAATTTTCAATTGAAATATTCATTTGTTATTCAGCCTTATTAATTAGAAGTGTTTCAAGACAGAACAAACAGTGTTCTCTAAAAATTGAAGTAGTTTATTTATGTTTTTATTTGCGAAGATTAAGCTTTTGGTGCGACAACAATGTGACTACTTAACATATACACATTTTTGATATAAACTGTTTCTGTACTAAATGGCAAAGGGGCTAATTTATTTTATATTATAGCGAATACTTACGTCCGATAATTCAAATTTAAAAAATGATACTTTTTTCGGCGATTTTTTCAATATGGCTATAAAAGCTAAACGTCCTGAAGAATGCAAAATTCGTACGTGTTATTTGAGATCTAACTAAAAAAAAATTGAAGGTGTTCAAATTTTTTTCGAATTGGCTTTAACAAGGAGAAGCGGATTTTTGTGCTTCACATTTAATCACTTTAGTAAGAAAGTAATAAAATTAAATATTTTTGGTAGCTAAATTGACGGTATAGGTACTTTCAATTTCGTTTTTAATTGATTTTTTTTCTTACATAAATCTCCCCTGTGTGTGGTCGTTATTAACTAATTTTGCGTGTCGTAATAAACATCCATTTATTGATCCATCCCAAATACTTTTGTCTGGTCCACGAATTAAGGCAGCTTTGTTCGTTGTGCGACGTTTTCATCCGCATTGGGCAACCTCACGGACTAATAGGGTACAGGAAATCCTTAATAATTGGCGTTTGTTTCAGGTACCGGGCGCAGCGTCCCCACGACCCCCTTGCAATCATCTCCACAAGAATCGATTCCTAATGTGACTGAAGAGACTGGCGATACGCAGACGACACAAAGTGATGGTAAGTGTTAATTGTGCATGAGTATTATTTTCTGTGTTGTATCGACGTGGATAGAAAACAAATATAAATTTTAAACTGCTTATTAGCAAGGGTTCTGCAAAACTGCACTAATAATGTATAAATTCTAGGTGTAAAAATTAATTCTTAGCCCTCCCTTTCATCGTCTACAGAACCTATTCCAATTGGCTTTTTTCAGCCCTATAGCCATTTAGCTTTAAATTACTAAGATTTAATACTTGGTCGTATTGAGAACACAATAATATCGAAGAATCCTACAAAGGATAGGCTAAGACAGAAAACTTTTGGTAATCATAAAATTATGAAAAACATCCTGCTTAGCTCATGTAGTTAGAAATGATAAATATTTGTCTTGTTTACATGTCAATATTGTAAACTATCATTCAGGAAAGAGTTGACGGTAGAAAGGGTGTCAGCAGAAAGAAAAAGTCTTGGCTGAGAAACATCAGAGAATGGATCGGCACAAATGTGGGGGAGTTGTTTCATGTTGTGAAGGACAGATGGTCGCCAACCTCCATTAGAAGGTATGAGAAGAAGAAGACCCAGAACATAACCTGAAAAATCAGTTGTAGATTCGATGTCGTTTGAGAAGTAACATTTGAGATAGTACCGTTTTTTCACAGTTCACATTAAAAAGGAAGGCGACTGAGGCAATAAAACGAGTTGTTTGACTTTTATTAAAAATGCTATATAGTACAGTACAGGTAAAAAGTGTTCCTGTCAGTTTCGAAAAATTTCAATCTTCTGGGTGGTGAACAAAAAAGGTTGGAATACCAGGAGTTGAAGCACATTTTGGACGAGAAACCTTGCCAAACTCAATTGAAACTTCATTCCGAGTAATCCAGTAAACTATTTCTTATCACCTATAGAAGTTCGGGAGAGAATAAAATCAGACGTTGCAATATTGCTCTCCTTTTTCTCTCCAGAATTCAAAAACTTTTTGCACAAAATTATTACTTGTGATAAAAAGTTGATATTGCACGATAATCTTCAGAAGCAGAAATCATGGATCTATCCAGGTAAGTCATTAACCAATACCGCAAAACTCAGCATCCAAGCAAAATAGGTGTTGCTATATATTTGATGAAATCAGACGGGCGTGATCCACTATGAGATTCATTCACCTGGTCAGATTGTTACTTCTAAGTTCTATCAACAATAACTGATCCATGTGACTGACACACTTGAATGATAAAGATCACTTAATGCTGGATAACGCCCGGCCCAACACAGCAACTTAGGAACCAACCAACTCATATTTGAACTGGCAAGTCCACCCTCATGCGGCGTATTCTTAAAGCTGTTTTTAGATTACCACCTATTTCGATATTTAGAACACTGAACTGATTCTTAGTTCAAGTTAGTTGAGCAGGTCCAAAAAAGCCTCGATGACTTTTATCGCATTAAAACAACCATTATATTTCCGATCTGATATCCTACCTGAAAGATGGCAAGAGTGTATAGAAGGCGAATGACTTCAGTTTGAGGATTAGGTTTGTAGTAGTTTTTTAGGTAATTAAATGTCGAACCTAAGATGAATTTGTATACCTCTTGTCGTGGGGTCTTTAAACTTCTATTCGCAACGGCCTATGGACTATTCATATAATCACGTAAGCTTAGAGTTTTTTTGCTTCTAAACTACTCGAGACTTGAGATGCTGACGACACCTTTTTGCATGTATTATTGAGTTAAAAGCAAAATTTACAAAAAAAAATGATAAAATTAAGCTTGACTGGTGTATACTAAAATTATTCATCAAGTTTATTAACGTCTACTTCAGTTTTAAATCCTCTAGTTTTTTTTTTATTTCTTCAATCTTTTCTTTATCTGATTTTACGTCTATTTTTTGATATTTAAAGTTAATGCTAATATTTAGACCATATTTTTTGGTAATATTTGGCATAACTTTAATTTGTTATTCTGTTAGGTTTATGAATTAATTATTAGCCTTTCTAGACCAACTTTGATATTAATGTATAAAAAAATAGAAATCTTCAAAGTAATTTTTGCTTTCTACACATTTTTGTGTCTGATTCCAGATCGGAAAAATTCTGGTTAGTGTAATGCTCTGAATTTACTGAGGAGTTTTTTGACCTGTCCAACTAACTTGAATTGAGAATCATCCAGATGGTGTTGTAGAGATCGGATTATATAGTAATTTGACGGGGAAAGTGTTATGTTCGTCCGGGCGTTATTCTACAGCAGTATCCTTCTTCTACTGCTAGTAAACGATCTTTTTCTTCAAGTGCGACACTCACACGGATCAGCTGTTCTTGATAGAGTTCAAAAGAGGCATTTAATAGTGGATCACGCTTCTCGGATTTCACGAAATGCGTAGCAACACTTTTTTGGAAGGATTGTCAGTTTTGTGGTGCTTGTTAATGGATCTCCTAGGTAGACCCATGATTTTTACCTGATTGTCGTACAATATCCAGTTTACATCACAAGTAACAATTTTGTGCAAAAAGTTCTTTTTTTTGAACCTCTACAGCAAGAAGAGAGCGTTCGCCTGTGTTTCGAATGACACATAACACAACTGATTTTCAGGTTATGTTCTCATTATCGTCAAGTATCATACTTTGTTTTAAAGCTGAAAGATGTCACTTTAGAGGGACTGTACAACTGGAGAAAAATTCCCATGGATTCTGTAGTCGATGACATGCAGAGGCCGAGATTTAATTTGTACATCTAATATTTGTAAAGGCTAGCAATAATTTTATTTAGTATAAATCAGTATGAAATAACGTTGATTGATTGATTTTAGATACACTATAATTTGTTTATAAGGAGTCAGATGATAATGAGATAAAAAAAAATTATTGGTAAAACATGTTGTGTAAGGGTAATATTATTATAATAAAAATAAATAATCCTGATCGGAGTAATTTACTTTTAGTGCACATATAAATGTCCCTATCTATTAGTATTTGATTTACTTTAAAGAATAAATAAAATACTAAGAAAATAATCAAGAACTACTGTTCACTTTAAAAGATAAGACATAGGCGTGTACCTTAACCAAAATTTAATTCATGCTCATATACGTTATCATGTTAAAGACGTTCACCTAGTTGATACTATTAAGAGGTTATGCTGCTTGTTAATCAATATAAGCCAATAAAATTAGACAAAGTCAATCGATCTTGGGACGCGTTTCGTCGAATCACGACTCCTCAGCGGATCTAGCATGGAGAAAAAGAAAAGTTTTTATCGCAGCGCCAGCGTAAAGAGTAAGATACAACAATCTGCTTTGGGGCTGTATAACGTCATAGACCGATATAGGAATTGTTCAGCGAGTTGCTAATAATTACCGCTTGGTAGCGCTTTATAGGGTTCTACCTCACTAAAATTGAAGAAAATCCATTTTTCAGCAGTTTTTGACTGTTCTTGATCTGTCAATTAATCTTGGGACGCGTTTCGTTGTATTACGGCTCCTGAATGTTAGGCGTATATCAGTGAGAGGTTCAAATTGTTGAATCTTACTTATTTTTTGCGCTAGTATCGCGACAAGTTCTTTAAGTTTTGTTCTTTTTCTTGGTCGACCGCTAGCTCAGCTGAGGAGCCGTGATACGGCGAAACGCGTCACGAGATCGATTAACGGATGAGCGTAGAGTCAAAAACTACTGAAAAATGAACTTTGTCAATTTTAGTGTCTTACATTCTGTCAGTAAGATTTTCTGCGTACTCGGGCAATGATCTCTAAATTTTTCGAATCTCGCCAAACCACTGAGTCAATGTCCTCAGAGTCTTTCCTGTGAGCTTTCTTTTTACGAGGGACCAAACGTTTTTAATAGGGTTGGTCTACGGCGATTGTGAGGGCCACTCTAGTATCTTATATTAGGCCCAAACGAGCCGTTTCGCGACGTGATTTTCGCCCAGCGAAGGTTTCTTCAACGTGCTTCGGAATTTGATATCATGAGCACGAAGATGTTCTTGAATGGTCTCGTAGGACACATTCAAACCCGATTTTCTTAATTTTGCCGCTTCTTGACGCTGCGTCGCTTTGGGGTCCCATGAAAACAAATACGATTCGTTTTTCGACTTTCGGGGTGACGTTGCTTACCGAGCCACGTTGTGGCAAGTCGTCGACATGTTTCGTCTCTTTAGAACGATTTATCCACTCCTTTATAAACGATACCGACTTTTTAATATATTTAGCGGCCGCGGAATGTGTCATTTTGAGCCCCTTTGGATAAGAATAAAGAGCGAACCGACGCGTAAATAAGTGACTGATTTTGGATTTTATGTGATTTCGATGTAAGTTCGGAATCGACTGATATTTTTACTAAAATGCGCCGTGGACTAAGGTTCCCTCTACCGATTTTTTGTTGAATCGTTAGAATCGCATCTACCAAAGATGAATTATCGCAGACACGTTCTTACTAGACAGACTGTATATTGATTTTTATATACTTGGGGTAGAACCGTATAAAGCGCTGCCAAGCAGTAATTGTTCGCAGCTCGCTTAACAACTCCAAAGGAAGTAATCATTCACACTGAGGCTTACATTAGCCAGAGGTCAAATTGTTGTACCCTTACTTACTGTTTATTAATGTTAGAAATGTATGTATTGTAATCGTTTTAAGGTATTGATTTAATTTAGATTTTTTAATTGTAACATTGTCAGTAGAGCATTTCAAATAACAGTAATATTAGAATACATCATTTCACTCGATGCCATTCATTAACATTATCTGCTGGTATGGTCGGTCACGTCTTTAGTTTGAAACATTCTACTCATGTTTAGTTGTTAAACGTAATACGGTATCAAGTATAAGGAATTAAGTCTTCGAAAAATCGTGGTTTTTGGGACTAAATATATTCAGTGTTCTAATCTCGAAGTGTAAAAATGTCTAGGATATCTCGTAGACGAAAGGTCGGGAAGTTACTTTAAATTGGCAGAATCTAACCACGTTTTTTTTTCTCTATATATGATACGAAGTATAATAAATCAAGCTTTTGAGAAATCGTAGTTTTTGGAACTAAAAGTGTTCTAAGGTTGAAGAGTAAATATTCCAGAGATGACTAGTTCATTCGTCGGCGCAATGTCGGAAAGTTACTTCAAATTGATACGGTCTAATCCCAAAAATCACGATTTTCCATATATCCGTGAGACCGTGAATATTACTCACTAAGTATTCCTAATTGCTATTGTTATCCTGTTATTCGCTTATAATCATAAACACGCCCATAGTAAAAGTATTAACAAGATTTGTGTTTTAAAAAGATATATCTATTACTACTGGATGATGTACTTGTTTCACACGTTTCATTTGAAAAAAACCTTCAGAATGTAAGGTAAATTAAGGAAGTAAGATATAGTAGTAATCAAATCCTTATCATACAAGACAATCCATTTAAAAGAATACAGCACAAATATCTCGAAAGTATATCTTTAAAAAAAAAATGCTAGTGCAAGTCGGACTTGCACAATTAGTGTTCCGTACCGTGATTGCTGAAGTATTCTATGAAATTCAGTCTCACATTCATTTTCAATTTAAGCATTACCAAGAATATATAAAAAGTGCGGCATCTTTGTAGTAATTGTTTAAAACAAATATTTACTACCTAAATATATGTTTAATTATAAGCAAATAAAATGAAAGTATTTTGTCGTGGTACCTTTCCGCTGGTCATCAGTCATCATGGAAATTTATTTCATCTGCGATTGGCCAAATGCTTAAAGCAGTAATGTACTGAAAAGTATACGAGTATATTACTGATTACACCGAATACATATTGATATTTTTTAGTTCTTAGTCCTGGTTAAATTCACAACTTTCCACAAAAAATCCCACATATTACCAAGTCAAATATATTTTTTTTATATCAAATAAATTATCAAACGTAATACACTCGTGAAAATTTTCGCTCAATCTGTATTTTATGGAGAATATTCCAGAATTTTTTCGAAATTTTTTGATCAGTACTTGTCGAGATGAGGTGGTGGACAGAGATTTTTGGCCATTTTTTTTTTAAATAATGCAAAGATAGGTTTATGCGAGTATTACATCTTATACAATTTTGAACTCTGGTTTCCACGAGCTTTCATTTGACACCCTACTCGATGACCTGGTAATTTTTTTTCACTTCCGATTGCATCCCCCAAAACTAACCTCTTAAGTCAAAATTACCTTACAAAACTACACGGCCCTGATTGGACCATCAATTTCTATATTTGTGCCAAATTTTAACTTTCTATGTCAAATAGTTTCGGAGAAAATTGGGTGTGACAGATAGACAGACACTAAAATATTTCGTATGGAATACTAAAAACTCAGAAATACTGGAAAACATTCACTTTTTCATAATCACTATGAGGTTGTTTTTTCTCTTTTTCCCCAAATCTATCTCTACAGTTGTTGTTTTAATAGAACACACGAACAACACTAATATAAAGTTTGATAAGTCTGTTTATTAAGGATGTCTAATGGATCTTCTCTTGACTGGCTTTATCTATATTTGGAAAATTACGCCAGATCACCCCTGGTATAGTGCTTATTTAGAGCTCCAGCAACCTTTGGAGATGATTAATATATTCTCTAGTTTGAAGGTAATAATTAAAAATCATTATTCTTTCTCTTCTTTTGCCAAAAGTCTCGTCTAAAACTACTCTCTGTTAGATATAACCAGCTTCTGTTAAATTAAAGATTCCCAAACTTAATACCAGTGAAATATACTACTAACACTTGTTCATTTACTGTACAATGAAACGACAGGCTCGCTCGGCTAGGAATTGACCCCTCACTGTGCTTGGTTCTCCTCTTGAGGTTCTCAACTGGACGATGGAGCCTCGCCCTACAAATCACCAAAAAAACAGCCATCATTTAGCCTTTTGGGAGTGGATGAAGTGAGGATATGTTCACACCACGAACTGAGCCGCAAAATTCCCTGCAGAAAGTGTTGTAACTTTTTAAATATCATTTCTGGTATGTTTTTTACATAAAAATTAACGTCGTATGCTTTTGTAGTGAAAGAAATACTAAGAGATAAGCCTCGTTTAGTAGTATTGAAGAAAATGGTTGCTCATTGACTTAAAAGTCTCGTTGGATAATGGTTAGAATATCTCATAACTAAATCCATAGGGTTACTGCATACTCGATAAATTAAAATTCATGAGCTGACCGTCACATCTATTATGATGACTTTGCAACTTTTAACCTACATTATACACAAATACACAGTCTAGTCAATAATTCTGATGATCGCGTGCTATGGTCCTGAATTTTACACACCAACCGGTGATACGACTGCAAACGTGTTATTTCTCCTTTAGTAAGTACGGAGGAAACGTCAATTGAGCTGTTTTTCTTTAATCACCAAGGCTTAGGTAAAGTACGAAAACCGTGCTGCAGTTGCAGAAGGTATTCTATGAAACAACAAGGAGTGTTGACATGTGTTTTAGGTTATCAAAGACGATTTGGGAATGAGGGTGTATAAAGAGTTATTAACGGACATAATTAAGGAAAATTATAAAGGCTAATACATCACAATACTGGCCAGAAAGTAATGTTCTATCATTTATTAAAGCTTAAAATTAGCCTTCCGGTAGCGTAGATTTGGATCTGCTTAACGATAGAATGTGTGGCGTTATCGGGAAAAAGGCTTGTCGGCCTTTAGTGTCCCTAAAAAAAGTATTATCCGCGCAACTGCCGAAATTTGGATTCTAAAGATGCATTTCGATATTTGTTTAAGAAATAATAACAGAACTTATGGCTAGACTGTGGATTATACTAAATTTGTTAAGTGACCGTTTCAATAATTTAATAAACGTCTAGGTTAAAAAGATATAGGATAAGGAAAAGTAATATCCTTAGATTTGGGACTGATAATACGCTAATACGAAATAAAAGAAAATATATTGTCAGTACAAATTATTGCAATATCTCTGCATAATTCTGTATAATCTTCACAATATACTGTTTATCTATACAATTTTAGTGAGTATGCGTATATGCATAGTTGTTTATATATTTTCTAAATAGTTTTTTTGTATAGAAGATAATCATTTTTAGTGTCCCATACGGAACATTTATAGGATCACTCCGGTGTCTGTCTGTCACATGCGATTTTTTCCGAAACTACTTGATTTGGTACAAATATAGGAATTAATGGCCCAATCAGAGCCCTGTAGTTGTGGCAGTTAAATTTTTGACTTGAGGGGTTAGTTTTTAGGATGAAATCGGAAGTCAAAATTTTTTTTACAAGGTCATCGAGTGGGGTCTCAAATGAAAGCTTGTGAAAGCACGAGTTCAAAAATATATATGATGTTATGCTTGCGCACATTTTCTTTGTATTATTTTTAAAATTTGGCCAAAAATCGCTGTCTCTCCACCCTATCTCTAAGACTACTGATAAAAAAATCTGGAATATTCTCCATAAAGTATAGATTTAGCGAAAATTATCACGAGTGCATTACGTTTAATAATCTATCTGGTATAGAAAAAAAAAACTGTTTGATTTGACAATAAGGTGGAGATTTTTTCGTGGAATGTTGTGAATTTACCCGGGACTAAGAGCTACGAAATATCAATACATATTCGGCGCAATTATTAATATATTTATATACTTTTCAGTACATTACTGCCTTAAGCATTTGGCTAATCACAGATATAATAAATTTCCATGATGACTGGTGACGAATGGATAGGTACCGAGACAAAATAATTTTGTTTTGTTTGTTTATAATTAAATAAATATTTAGGTAGTAAAGATTTCTTTTAAACTTTTACTACAAAGATATCTCGCTTTTTATATATTCTTGATAATTTTTATATTGAAGATGAATATGTAACTGAATTTCATAGAATAGTTCAGCAATTATGGTACGGAACACTAATGGTGCAAATCCGACTTGCACTTGGCCAATTTTTATTATTATTGTACTGTAAATTTTGTAAATTATAGATCCATTTGATCACATTAATCATTTCATGTACTTAATTCAACATAGCATTTAGTTAGACTATTAGTAGGAATAGGGTCAAATTATCAAAAGTGTTTGTGCAAACAACTGTTAGTTTGTGTTTTGATTGTAATACTACTTATGGTGTTGGTATAATTAAGAAAAAAATATTGCGACCGACTCTTGCATTAATACTATTTATAAAAGATATGTGGTTTATAAACCGTAAACCCAAAAAAAAGGGGTGCGTTTTTTATAAACATACCGTTTTATTGCTATAACACATATGAAGTTTTTGGTCTAGCTACTTAAAACACATTCACAAACAAAATTCGATTTATTCAACAATATAATCTACTTCAACAGCGATACAATCAGTCCAACGCTTTTCTAACATTTCTATATCTTTCTTGTAGAAGGTTTTATCTTTGCCTTCAAAATAGGTCTTAGTTTCGGCGATAACTTCTTCATTGAAGCCAAATCTCTTTCCCGTGAGCATTTTTCGCTGAAGGCCAAATCTGGAGAATACGGTAGATGAGGAAGCAATTCGAACTTCAATTCATGCAAATTTGCCATCGTAACCATTGATTCGTGACACGGTGCATTGTCTTGATGAAAGAGCACTTTATTCTTGTTCATTTGGGGCCGTTTCTTTGCGATTTCTGCCTTCAAACGCACCAATAACTTTATATAATATTCGCTATTGATGGTTTTTCCCTTCTCAGCATAGTCGATGAAAATTATTCCATGCACATCCCAAAATACAGAGGCCAAAACCTGCCCAGCCGACTGTTGTGTCTTTGGTCGCTTCGGGCAGCTTTTAACTCCTGCGGTCCACTCAGCTGACTGCCGATTTGATTCCGGTGTGTAGTGGTGGATCCATGTTTCATCCCTGGTCACATATCGCATAAAAAAATTATTTTTATTGCGCTTAAACAAGTCCAAACAGCGCTCAGAATCAACACGTTGTTGTTTTTGGTCCACTGTAAGCACAGAGCTTTCTCATGCCCAAATGTTCATGCAAAATATGACCAACACGTTCTTTTAATATCTTTAGGGTGTCAGCTATCTTACGCAATTTCACTTTACGGTCATTCAAAACAATTTTGTGGTGTTTTTTTCAGTGTACCACCGTGTTTAAATTCAGCATACCAGTAAATGATGAGTGATTTTCTGGGGGCAGAGTCCCCGTAACACTTATCAAGTCGTTGCTTTGCTTGAACGGTATTTTTTCCCATCCAAAAACAGTGTTTAATCGACACACGAAAATCATATGGATTTTTCAAAAGGGCGACATCTATGTGTCAGACCAAAAAACTTTTCAGCCTATGTGTGAATATCCAATTTTTGTGTGATCCTCTATTTATATCCGTGGCCAAACACCTATCGGTAGACTGTCACTTGAGTGGAGAGCAATTATTGATTCATTCGCCGCTATAAACAATAATGATAGTAATCTTACAGTCACTATTTTCCTATGAAATAGAAACCAATTAGGGAATGTTTTTACAAATTTCGTTCTTAAAATTTTAAATCAGTATGAAACGCGACTTATTTTTACAATTGTATGGAACATGCATTATTTTTCTCTTACTTACGGTAAAGCTAATTTTAATATACCGTGTTCATCCACCGTGGGCAGGTTAATTTAAGATGTTACTAACAGTTCTTTTTGTTTTTATGGTATTACTTTGTATTTGTTTAAAAATTCTGCCCTTAAGCTTATCATTATTCTAATTTAGTGATTTTTCTTTTCCAAAGTTGAGCAGTCAAGAAACATGGTTCCACCCAAGTAGCTTGAGGTCCAACTGAGGAAAAGAATATTGACTATACTAAGTACTCTTAGCTCCTTAAATTTCCAAGCATAGTGGCTTCCATAAACAAATATTACGATTTTTAGTGTTGTAATTATATCGTTTAAAAGGGAATGTAATCCCAAAACAAATTTTCAATACAAACTTGTCTACGACAATTTAGACCGTCTCGAGAATTTAGACGTCCAGGTGCACCGACACGAGGTGGAAAAAGTCAAAAGTTAATTTTGAAATGTAATTAAGGATGCCATTAATGAGTTGCACATTGCGTTTGAAAAGTTGCTAACGCCCGGGTCCCTCCAATCCCCGGTTTAAGATCCCCAATGAATAACATAATTATTCTATCGTGAAAACCGTGCATCGTTACCATAATTCAGTTAAAATACTGTAACATCCATCTACAATGTCGTATACAACCCACTCATAGACCAAATCTTAAATTGTGCTGTAATAGGCTTCATATTATTAATGAAAATTCCTTATTTTTTTATTTTCGCTTTTATAAACGGAGTTTTCGTTTTTAGGTTAGATTCCCTTTTAAACTAAAAATATTTTTAAGTTTTCTGTTTGTCGATACATACTTGAGACTGATGTGAGCTAAATGTCGTCGTATTACTATAAAAATGTAACGGTTTTTAGTGTTCCGTACGGAACACTTATGGGATCACTTCGATCTCCGCCTGTCTGTTACACACGATTTTCTCGGAAACTATTTGACGTAGAAAGTTGAAATTTGGTACAAATAAAAGAATTGATGGCCTAATCAGAGCAGTGTAGTTTTGTAAGTTAAATTTTGGCTTAAGGGGTTAGTTTTGTGGGGTGAAATCGGAAGTGAAAAGAAAATTTTTTTACCAGTTCATCGAGTGGGGTGTCAAATGAAAGTTCATGAAAACACTAGTTCAAAAATATAATGATGTAATACTTGCGCACACTTTGTATTATTTTTAAAAATGGCCAAAAATCTCTCGTCCACCCTCCCTATCCCGAAAAGTACTTATCAAAAAATCTGGAATATTTTTCATAAAGTGTAGATTGAGCGAAAGTTATTACGAATGTCTTCCTTTGATAATTTATTTGGTAACATAATTTTCCGTAAATTACTACTTTAGCCTAGGTAAAGATTTTATTTTATTTTAAAAGCAATCACGGTACGGAACAGTAATTGCAGTTGACCGGCTATTTTTTTTATATAATTTTATTATATGTTGATTCGAAATCAACTTTGTGGTTGCTCAATTTTTCTTTTGCGAAATAAAAAACACTAGTCACTGCCAAAAAATTATCTCTGTGATAAGGATTGTTATAGTTTGTTTTTTTAATGTTTAGATATATGTATTACATTGGAGACCAAAAGCATGTCCCTTGTGGATATCATAAATGGTCATTAAATATCATTATCGATAGTTATCTTGTCAAAATGTAGAACCTCAGCGATGTATTGAGTGTCTCAAAATTGGTCATATGGAAAAGAAAAGTGTCATAAATAGTAAGCGTTCTTGAGATAGCCGGGGGAGGATACTTTTCGCCATCAATATATTTTACTGGCAAAACAAATTTTTGACAATCATTCTAATTAACATAATTTAAAAATATTTTTCTTTGAACTTTCAAGTTTGAGCATAATTATATATTTTTTTGTTATTCGTAATTTTTGTTTAGAGGCTACTGACTGCACCGCTATGGAAATAAAATTATAAAAAAAAATTTGATACGGTTTGTGAAATATACTTTTAGAACTTGAACGTTTTTTAATGTGTGCTTTCTTTATTTAGTGCTAACGTAGATGTACATAAAATTATAAATGCGCAAAATAATATTTATTATACTCGTATTTATCAGCTAAATTGCAAGAATGAATCGTTATATGTAAAATTTAATTTGGTTCACGTCAGTCTCACTATTAGATTTTGTGATTATTTTTAAAAATCTACGCATAATATTCTTACTTTCTATTATGACATCTTCACAGATCCGTAATATATTTATTTAGTTGCACTACACATGTTTTGCACAATTTTATTACTTTTATTTCAATAGTTTTATTTTTACGGTACTGCCTACACATTAATAAGTTATATTTGGTCGGTGTTCTGTAAACTAACCCAGTTAACCAAAAGTGGCAGTAATGGGAAACACCATATGATCATAATTTGAAATTATGATGGGAAGTTGTACATATGATGCCTGTCATTTTTTGTTATTATTGGTTAACCAAATTAGTTGACAGGACGCCACTTTCGAATTTATTGGTGTAAATATTTGTCATTTAAAACCTTAAAACTGTCATAATAAAAATAGTATGATGTATTATTTGGCTACAATTTTTTTATATTTATTTTTATTTTTTACTGGAAATATACTATTTTAAAAAATATTGGTTTCTTATTTGTAATTGAAAAGTACCTTTTAAATCTTAAAAATAATTGTACCGAAATATCAAACTAACATTTTTCTCGACTTTGTCAACAAAAAGAAAATTATTAAAAGTATTAACAATTGTATTTAGCAATTATAATGTTATGATTGTTGACCTGTTGTTAAGGGGAATCAAATACTTTGCATACTTTGTCAGAAGTGATTGGACATGTAATTAACTATTTTCTTTTTGTACATTTTACTCCATTAAGATGCGCATTGGAACACTCTGTACATCTGTACTGTATATATGACTTGTGTAATTGTGATTTTTTTTTTTATAAAGTTTAATGGGCAGGAATTGGAATATTTTATAGGTATATATAAATGGTAGGAAATGTTTTTCGATAACTTGCAGAATTCTAATTGATAAGTTAAATTCATTTTCAGCAGGTTTATACTCTTTCAGAAATAGTGTAGAATAGAATAAAGTTGAACTCTTTCAACTGTTAGGCAAAACCTTATTGACCAGTGGAATTGATAATGTGTAGCAACGTGGTTCAAGAATAGAATGACATCGCATATTTTTATTTCATGATAACGTTGGTTTATATGATTCTGTATTAAAGATGGTTTCGAATTCGTCGTATGACAGAATTTAAAGGGCAGTGATCACGTTTAAGAATTTTAAAATCTCACTGACGACAGAGCCCAACTGACAGTATGCTTATGTCAAAACAAAGCATTAAGTTTTACGTTCATAATATAAACTTTAATATTTTCTTGTTAAGAAATTATGCAAAAAAAATTTGTATTAAAATATGTTATTTATTCCATTTTTTCAAAAACATGCAAACTAAATAATAATGAGTTATCCCAATATTTGTAATGAAAAAGTACCACCACCATATTTACCTTTTAATTACAGCTGAACTTCCTCAAATCATGGTAAGTGGTGAAGACGTAGAAGTCGGACTAGAAGGAAGTTCTGAAGAAGTTATGGGACCTCCTGGACAGGCAGGTACATCAGAAGAAGGCCGACAAGCGGAAGAAGATGAAGGTGATGATGGGGTAAGTGCATGTGTGCAACATTGACCTATGTTGATATAGTAAAATATAAATTGCAATTAAGGTCAGTTAAAAACCCGATTTCTGAATATCATCCACGAGGGTACAAATTAGCTTTCAATTTTTCATGGAATATGTACATAATTGACGTTAGTGTAATTTTTCTTCTGTTGCCACTATTGTCTAGTCTTGCAAAGGTGTACAGAAATGTCCAATTTACAGTTTTCCTACACTCCAATACATGATATTGGTTGTTATTAGGGAAGGATAAAGGTGGGCTAAACTAGTGGCTATATAAATTCTACCGCCAGTCTCTTACAGCAGCTGACACTGCTTGACGATTCCTCGCACCCGCTATAAGAGATCAGCAGTTGGGTATATCGCCAGTTCTTCGGCTCACTTTTGTTTACTCTTTGTTACTATGTTTTTCTAACACTTATCTACAATTATGTCATATTGGTAATGTGAAAGAGCCACAAGAAAAGGCACTTCTATTTATTTATATAAATGACGATAAACGTGGCGGCGGAAGCGTCGGTGAGCACTGACGTGTTCTATCTACTGAACGTTTTGTGACGTTTTAGATGAATGTTAGCAAAAGTATAATTATTACGAGGGCTACCTTTTAAGATCTTACAAAGAAAAAGAAAAAATAAATCGTTTTATTGTTTCTCAAAATATTCACCTTTACGATGGTAGGATACAACGAATTACGCATACCTATTCAAATAAGAGTAATAGGTATGCGTACTTAATACAATTGGTTGTATCCTACCGTCGTAGTCCGTAACTAATGGAATAGGTACCAGTTGATTCCGTTCTTTTGTTTGTCAATCCTAGTCTGACTGACGAGCAGTGATACATACGGCCAAACGCGTCTCAGGATGGATTTGACAGACAAGAGAACAGCTAGTAAACTGCTGGAATGGACTTATGTTTATTTTCTGTTGCTTTACAATAATTATATAGGCCTGAGGAAGGATCCTTCGAGAAGCGCTACCTGCTTTTAAAGCGTTGACTGTCAACCACTCTGTCGGTTCGAAAGCTGCTGTGTCGGCTTTCGATGGAGTAATAGGTATGCGTACTTAATACAGTTCGTTGTATCCTACCATCGTACTCCGTAACTTCTGGGATAAATACCAGTAGATTCCGTTCTTTTGTTTGTCAGTCCTAGCCTGACTGACGAGCCGTGATATGGCGAAACGCGTCTCAGGAGGGATTTGACGGACAAGAGAACAGCTAGTAAACTGCTGGAATATGAACTTCTGTTTATTTTTAGTTGCTTTACAATAATTATATTCACCTTTAAGATTAACACACTTTTGCATGCGTTCGAACCAATTCTCGAGACATTTTTCCCACTCTGAAGTTGGTACCTCGAAAACATGATTTTGAAAGGATTCAACAGCTTCTTGAGGTGATGAAACTCGCTGTCCACGCTTTTTTTTTGACATTCGAGAACAAAAAGAAGTCGTTAGGCGACAAATCAGGTGAATACGGGCAACGAGACATTAATTCGATGTTTTTCTTTGTCAAATAATCATTTGTTTGACGTGCTGTGTAACAGCTGGCATTGTCATGATGAAAATGATGCGACGTTTTCGTTTGTTTTTCCTGATTTCATCGATGACTTCGGGCAAACAAATTGTATACCATTCAACATTCTTCGATCCTCTAAAGCAATGGTTACAACATGTCCAGTATAACCAAAGAAACAAGTGTTGATTGTTGCTTAGTGTCCGGCTCGTACGAATATATCCAAGTTTCGTCACTTACGATGTTGAATACGGATTTTACATGCCTTCGGCCGAATTTTTTGAGCATTCGCTTACACCAATTGACACGAGTCTGTTTTTGAGTTTCGGTCAAATTATGCGGAATCCATCGGGAACAGGTCTTTTTCACAGCTAAATGTTTATGCAAAATCGAATATGTATTGCAGTCTTCGATATGCCTAAGGATGTCTCTATCTCACGGTAAGTCACATACCGATCTTCTCGAATCATGTTACGCATCGATGTTTTTTGGAACATCATTTTTGTTGAGTTAGGTCTTACCTAAAATCGTAAAAAATCATCCAACGAAAACCTTCACGTGAAATTTCCATTTGTTAACAAAGCTGTTTTTTTTTCAAACGCTCACTGTAAACAAACTACTCGGCCAATTTCTGAGCTGCCACTGTTTTAAAAATAACAAATATCAAATTTTTCAACAATGGTAATGTTACATCTCAATAGCGCCATCTAATGGTCGTTTGTAAAAACTTAAAAGGCGACCCTCGTATTATTTACGCAATTTACAATATATAAAACCTTTAAAATATAATTGCTGAGTTGATTGGTTTTAACAATTTTTTTTTTTTTAAATAACATTTTTTTCTATATTTACTCTTTTATATTTATAGAGCATAAAAAGAATATTATGTATGTTCTGAAAGAACATATCAGTCAACAATATCAGTCAAAAAATCTCGTCAAACTTTATTGTATTGACATAAGTCCTTTAAAAGCTTTATGCATAATTTTTGACGAGAGCTGTTAAAAGCTACAGTGCGTGTGCTATCTTCAGAAAAAGCTTCCCTATGACGTAGGCGAATTTTGCTCGCAGTTGGTCTGAAAGTGTTTAAAATACGTTTAGTATAACTGTATATTTACTGCAAAGAAATTGGAATGGGTTCAGGGAAATAACAAATTAATCTGTTATACGTCTAAAGGTATCCTTCTATGCAACCGCATGTTTTTTCTTGGAGACGATGTCTTGGTCGTGAAAATTCTTGTTGTTTTAAGAAAAAAATCGGAAATTTGCGCTTTGTGCATGAAAAAACAATTAATTTATATATGCTCTGATATTCGAGCGACGTTAAAGGCTTTTTTATGTGCCAAAAAATGTCTTCCCGACTTGTCTGGGAACGCAGAAGGAAACTAGCTATATTTACAATTAAGAATAGAATATTTGATTTAATTAGATCAATTGCACAATTCTGGCAATGATAAAATTGATCTTACAAAATAAAAATCATTTATACAAAACTGATCTCCTTCGTAGCCGAAGTGTACAGCATGAAAAGATATTATACAGTACAAGCAATGACTAGCAAGTAGAGATTACATCACAGCGTGATATTTCCAACGCTACGTGGGCGACTACCATCGGGTACAATGAAAACTGACTTTGTCGCTGGTCTTATCCCTTGGTTTATGTAGGAACACTTTAAATGAGTTTGTGGCTAACCTAACTAGGCAACTACTTCGTTGAAATAGACATTTCTCAGGTGACAGGAATCTTGACCGTTTACTTAAAAATCAAAGGTCATCTCAATAAAATAACGGTATAAAGTAGATTTCAGATGCAAGCGATGTGGCAGCGAGAGAGAGAGCTACTCCAGCACATAATACGCCCTCTGTCTGGGTTTAAGCGGAGCCATCTCGTAAACAACACATTTGCATTCAACCAGCCAGTTGTGATCAGTCAGTGCTGCGTAGTAGACATGCGAACTGTATGTATTGTAGTCGTTGTGTCGTAAAAGTGTGATGGAGCAGCGAGCAATGATTAAATTTCATGTTAAACTGTGTAAAACAACTATGGAAACATTTGAATCATTAAAAAGAGCTTACGGTGATGATTGTTTATCGCATTCACAAGTGTTTGACTGGTTTAAAGGCTTTAAGGAAGAACGGGAGCCGCTCGAGGTCAGGGCGTCCCAGCACAAGTTCGGCCGACGCAAACGTGACAATTTTTCATCCTTTGCATACCTAGCGTCATCTTTTATACAGATTGAAGACAGCAAAACTTTTGTCTTCTTATACTTGTTCTAAATCTGATGATCTGTTAACCCCGAAGTTCGTGGGATTCTTGAGAAGTAGATTCCCAACTCTCTCTCTATGTTTTGGTGGTCTTCCCGGTGGACGTTTGCCTGCTGGTTTTCCTTCCAGAGCGATCCTTGGTAGTCTGTGCTCCTTCATTACTTTTACGTGGTTGTGCCATAGTCTTCTTCTTTGTCTTCTCCATCTTACTACATCTTGTACGCCATTTTGTTCCCTGATGTCAGTGTTTTGCATCCTATCCCTCCTTGTTTTAACAATTATCGCTCTTAGGGTTTTCATTTCGGCGCTACGTAGTATACTTTTTGTTTTATTGGTGTCTTCTCGTGATTCTATACTGTAGGTAAGTATGGGTCTGATGCAAGTCTTGTATATTTTAACCTTGCTGCGTGTTCGCATGTATTGATTGGACCATATAACTTAAGCAGCCTGAGATAACTGCTGCTTTATTAATTAATCCTCTAAGGTCTCTCCGGGTCGTGACAGCTTGATAGGTCCACACCAAGGTATTTGAACTGGGTTAATTGTTCTATAGATTTACCTTCCACTACGAGTTTGCACCTTATGAGATCTTTGGCGATAGTGATGCTTTTGGTATTTTCAGTTGATATGCTTGTATTAAGCTGTCGACAAGCTGAATAAAATTTAAAAAGATGTCTCTGTAGGTCGTCTTCACTTTCGGCTAACAGCGTTGCATCGTCTGCGTAACAAACCACACTAATTCTGTTGTTACTCATTCTGTGTCCCATTTCTAGTGACTGTCTTCTGTTATTTTGTCCATTAAAATATTGAACAAATCGGACTGAGGCTTGACTTTCACAACGTTTGCCTGTGTCTTTTTCTGCATCAACGTCATTGAGTCGGACTTTGTCGAAGGCTTTAGTTAAGTCTATGAAGCATATGTACGCAGGCGTATTGTATTCTGTTGCTTTCTTTAATTTGCTTCATAATGAATATTGCGTTTGTGGTAGATTTATCTTTCCGGAACCCCTATTGTTCTTCTCTATTTTTTGTTTGTGATTCCAGTTGCTCCTTTAACAGGCTTATGAACAATTTCATTGGTGTATTTAGGAGAGTTATTCATCTGTAGTTTTCTGGCCGGTTTTTTTTTTGTCCGTTCTTGAAGATCGGGAAAACTTAACAGCTCTAAATCACGTGTTCAAGACATTGTCCTGAATGTTTTGAACAAGAGAAAAGTGTGTGTGAAGTTTGCTCCCCACAGCTTGACGCCCGAACAAAAACAGCAACGGATGGACGCCAGCCGAAACCGAATAACGCGGACGATTATTTTCTGCAGAAGGTGAAGGTTTCACATGGTTGTATGAACGTTCCGAACATTGTATTAAAGTAGGATGTAGAATATCTTAAGTAATAAAATGTGCATTTTTAATGATTCTATTGTTTTATTAAGGCAGTCCAAGAACTTTTTGGACAGACGGTGTGTACCACTGGAATTAGCTCATTTATAACAGGCATCAGATTTTCGGAAAATTTTATGTAGAACTTAGAGTAACTAAAAGACTTTTTCAAAATAGCCTAAGGTACGAATCTTACTTAGTGGGAGCGATATAGATTGATGTTTGTATAAAAGCTTACTATGGCAGCAGTACTTTCGACTAGAACGAGCGCCGAAAGTTGAAAAAAACTGTGTGTGGATTGTGTGAAGTTTTGATTTTGCGCATGCAATAGTGTAAGATTACGATTGTTTCTTAACGAGCAATATGGGATCACATTTATTAAGTGTAAGTAGTAAAACATATTGCGAATATAAACGTAATTAAAATGTCATCATAAATTTGTATCTGTCTTTTAGGCTTATAGTCACCCAAAACTTCTAATGCGCAAATGCAACTCTTTCTTCAACAGAGGAAAAAATCGCTCCGTACGACGGCATAACATTTCATTACATATGTAACACTTACATGTAAATGTAGCAGATATGTAATGTGTAAGGTATTTTACAAAATGAATCGACTTCAGCAATTATTTTCTCCATCATTCTTCGGAATTACTTACCTAAACAGAAGGCATCTTATATGCGCTGATATAGTATATTGCCAGGTTTAAACCTTCCTTTTTTTATTAGTTATTCAATTACACCAGTGTAACCTTCTTCTTCTTCTTGTGCCGACCCGTTATCGGATGTTGGCGATCATCCTGGCTATTAGGGCTTTGTTTACAGCTGCCTGCACGAAACACGTCTCCTGCCTGGTCCTCTTCTTCTGTCTACCTAGCCTTGCAGTATCAGTTGGAGTAGACCATATCTTTCCTCGTTTCTCATGACATGGCCCAGATATTCTAGGTTTCTTTTTTTTCTCTTTATGTAACCTTAGGTAGAGGTAATATCCTTTGTACATATTTCGTTTTTTTTTTAGGTAAGTTCTGAGGGTGAAAAACAGCCTTCAACAGAAGAAGGGGAAGAAGAAGGACGAGAGGCTGAAGCATCTCAAAGTCCGAATGAATCAAGGACAGGGCGAGGTGGTCCGTCCGCGCGGAGGTCTGTAAGATTGACTCCTTCAAGAAATTCCAGACAGGGAGGTCCTACTCCCATAATTTGGGGCGATCAGCGGCAAATGCATAGGCAACAGCACTACGGTGGTGAGTTGATTTGAATATATATAAGATATAATTCACTATACATTTTTTAAAATTGATTATTTACTAATGACCATCTTTGAAAAATACCTTAAAAGCTCTTAGCCCAGAATACACCTCTTATTGTAAACCCGAAAACCCATTATCTAATCGTATCACTCTGTTCCACATATTAAACCAGGATTGTCAAGTTGAGGAGAGAAAAGGCTACATGCATATCGCAAGTAAGCATATATCGCTGGGAGTTATAGTATTAGAGTAATAGTTAGCGGAAGACTCAAAACTGATAAGTAGACCAGGAAAATACTTTGTACCTATCCCCGACCCCAACGACGAGTTCTCGACCTCACTATTAAAGTTTAAATATCGTTCTAAGCAAGATTGCTACTTTCACATTTCAAACCTCTTAACGATGCTAATAAATCATGCTCGAGTCCCCCAATTCCTCATAGTTACATAGGAAATGAATGTCACTTTGTCTTTTAGACACTATGTGAGATCTCCTTATGTCAATCAACGGAATATGCTTTTACGACCAATTGTAAAAATAATAGGTTATTTCATACGTAACCAAGTAACCGTCGCACTTTTAACTGTTAATTTTAAAGGCTTGGTGCCTTTTTCAGCACGTGGACAGTGAGACGTTGGATGGGCTGAAAAAGGCCTGAGTAGATGAAGATCTGTTAAAGCAGCCCCGATTTCTGTGGGGTCATTAGCTTTTTCCTTATCCCATCACGAACTAAAGTACTGGTGAATGTTTTATTGAAACTATTTTATTAATAACGGTTGAAATTTGTAAGAAGGTATCTTTCATACAAAGGGATTTCAACAGTGTTCATGAGTAATCTTGGTCCAAAATAAATCACTTAAAATAGCAGGGACAAATTGTCAATGTAAAAGTAATTTCATTTAAAATTGAAGTTTAATATGTAGGTTGTTATGAAAATCAGTAATGATTTATCCCCAAACTTGACAAATCGTAGGAATTTAAATTGCTCAATAAAATTAGTGGTCCTTTTATCTTTAAGAAAGTCTATTATTTTACGAACATTTATTTAACTGCCATCTGTCGGATTCACGTCCGATTGCAGAACTGCAAAATACCTGTGTAGAGTTTTTGCATGTATCAATTTTATTAAACAGGTATGTGTTATTTTTAACTGCAAGCTTGTCTTAGTATTTTATATTAACGAGAGATTTTTGTGATTTTAACTTGACAGGTTATGATATGAAGTGAACATTTGGCGACATTGTTAGCGGACGTTTGAAAGGGTTGATAAATGGTATTTTAACTAGATTTTAAATATCCGCAAATTGAGAAAATAAAAATAGTAAATGTTCCTTTACCACGGATATCTAATCAATATATTGCTAATGCCAAAGAAACGGAGATATGAAAATGTCTGATATTGTTTAGTATTAGCATAGACTAAAGAATTATGGTATGTTATATAGACTTGAAATTTATATGATCGTTACTTAACAGAAAATAAAAATCCCTAGAAGGCGTAAGAACTTCAAATGCGCCTATTTTATTAGCATATTTTCTTTCCAATTCAACATACTATATATTATATCGTGTCTCCGCCGCCTCCGTTGTTCATCCAGGCATGATTCTGCTGCCTCCGGCTTTTTTTTTACGGATAAAGCACACGTGCTGCAAGGAAATTCCTAAAACACAATTGCGATGGGTGTGCGGAAAAAGAGATTCAAATTGGTCTTGAATTGCTGCAAGTTGGGCTAAGTGAGAAACGCAGTCCTGGGCAAATCATTTCAGAGGAATAAGGTTCTCCATATAAAAGAATTCTTGCAAGGGCTAGTACGAGGAGTGGCAAGCTAAACCTCATATCAAGGTTATATATATATATATATATATATATATATATATATATATATATATATATATATATATATATAAACATGTAGGCTGAAAAGTTTTTGGTTTGACACATAGATGTCGCCCTTTTCAAAAAATCCATATGACTTTTAGGAAGTATCAACGTGTCAAAATTTCATGACATTTCGACAATAGTTTACAAGTTACAATGGTTTTAGTGGCGCTACTTTTAATATTTGCAAAACAATGGAAAAAATCGAAAGGAAAAAATACCGTTCAAACAAAGCAGTGGCTTCATAAGTGTTGCGGGGACTCTTCCCCTGTAAAATCATTCATTATTTACTGGTATGCTGAATTTAAACGCGGTCGTACAGACACAAATGATGCTGAACGCTCTGGACGGCCAAATGAGCTGATTACACCGGGAAACATAAAAAAATCCACAAAATTGTTTTGGATGACTGTAAAGAGAAATTGCGTGAGGTAGCTGACGCCCTAAAGATATTAAAAGAACGTCTTGGTCATATTTGGCATGAACATTTGGGCCTGAGGAAGCTCTGTTCGAAGTGGGTATCATGTTTGCTTACAATGGACCAAAAACAACAATGTGTTAATGATTATGAGCGCTGTTTCGATCTGTTTAAGCGCAATAAAAAGCATTTTTTCATGCGATATGTGACAATGGATGAAACATGGATCCACCACTACACACCGGAATCAAATCGGCAGTCAGCTGAGTGGACAGCAGGAATGAAAGCCGTCCGGAGCGACCAAAGACACAACAGTCGGCTGGGAAGGTTCTGGCCTCTGTATTTTGGGATGTGCATGGAATAATTTTCAGCGACTATGCTCAGAAGGGAAAAAACCATCAATAGCGAATATTATATAAAGTTATTGGTTCGTTTGAAGGCAGAAATCGCAAAAAACGGCCCCAAATGAAAAAGAAAAAAGTGCTCTTTTCATCAAGGCAATGCACCGTGTCACAAGTCAATGGTTAAGATGGCAAAATCCCATGAATCGAAGTTTTAATTGCCTCCTTATCCACCGTATTCTCCAGATTTGGCCCCCAGCGACTATTATCTATTCGCAGACCTCGAAAAAAGGCTCGCGAGAAAGACATTTGACAATGAAGAAGTTATCGCCGAAACTTTTGAAGGCAAAGAAAAAAAAAAATCCTTCCACAAGAAAGGTATAGAAATATTAGAAAAGCGTTGAACTCATTATTTCGCTCTTGAAGGAGACTTTGATGAATAAAGTAGATTTTTGCAAAAAAAAAAATGTGTTTTAAGTAGCTAGACCCAAAAAATTTTCTGCCTACGTGTTATGTGCCTAGTTTAAAACTTCAATCGTCCTTTGATGCTTAAGCATATCTACGAGGCATGTTTTTTAAGTAAGTACCGTTTTGGAATTAAAAAAAGACGTGCAAGGATATCGCTATAATTTTATTTTTACATGAAAGCCTGTACCTTAATCTACTTTTCTACATAATTTCCGTGAATATTGAGGCACTTGTCATAACGTGGCACCAGTTTTTGAATACCCTCCTCATAAAATTCTGCCGCCTGACTTGTTAACCACTGTATCACAAATGCGATACAAAACACTACGAGAATATTGAGGAAAGCAGTCGCACAATGATGAATTGTAAAGCGTCTGTTTTCTCTCACCTTTTCGTCCACTTTCTGCACCAAATCTTCATTAACGACCAAAGGACGCCCACTCCGTTCTTCATCATGCACATTTGTGCGGCCATCTTTAAATGCTCTCACCCATTTCCTTACCATTCCATCACTCATAATGTTTTGTCCGTAAACTTCACAGATCTCACGATGAATATCGATCGGTTTTACGCCTTTAGCACTAAGAAATCTTATAACAGCCCGTACTTTACAATCGGCGGGACTCACGATTGTCGGAGGCATCTTAAACACTCAGTAAACAACGTATACAATGAAGAATCAGACTGTAATGGCGTCAGTGCGTAGACATGAGATGTAGGTTACCAGCGCGCATGCGCGGAACGCCGACCGTATCGCTGCGGCGGCGGAATCGCAAAACGGTACTTACTTAAAAAACATGCCTCGTATAACTTTTACTTAAATGCGGTCCAATTATTGCCAGGAACAATTTCTACGAAATGCGCAAATTTGCCAATAATAAACGAAAGCTCCATGCGGGAGTCAGAACTGTAGTATGGCATAGAAATATATTGATTATGTGCGTCTTTTCCTCGACCAAAGGAACCACCTATTTCAGTTTATTAAACTATTTTTATAACACTCTGTATAATTGGTCCGCAAAGCACGGCTTCACTAGTGGAATTTTTGTCTTTCGTGCTTGTAAGTTGCAGAAGCTGTGGGACCAGTGAATCAGTTATTTCTTATACTCTGATTTTGAATGAAATAAAACTGACTTTTAAACTCCAAATAAAAACAGAATACAGAGTTTTTCTTTAAATATCACATTTAATGCATCGAAAGCGTATATTTCTTTATCTTTTTTTAGTATTCGATTCTCTATTAAAAGAATGTTTAAGTTGATATCATTTAGACTAACGCCGGTTAATGAAATGGCTTACTCGAGTTTTGCGTTAACGTGGGTTACTATGCTCTACTATTATCATATTTTTGGGATATTCATCAAGGTCCACAAAAAATGTTAAATTCAGCTAATCTTTCCTGTCCTTTTCGCATAAATCACGACGCGTTCATGTTGAGTAATTTGTGCAACCTAATTTGATAATATAATTGCAATCGTAAGGGGTATACATTGGACCGAGAGCTATTGGCACGGAGGTATGGTTTTTAAATGAAAATTCTGTTTCAGATCGAGGAAGAGGAATGCTTGGATACGGTAATCGTTCTGTAGCGAGAAGAGCTAGAAATAGAATGCAAAGGCCATTTGGTGGTCGATTTTAAATTATAGTATTCTTATTAAGTCATGTTTTTCATTCCACAATCGTTAATTTTCATATTTAAATCATTAAATACAGTTTCATAGTTTTTTTGACAGTAACAGTTTTATTAGTTAGTTTTTTGTATGTACAATATTGTCCATTTGTTTATTAAGTTAAGAATTCTAAAAAGGTCGAGATGAATTCAGTAACTTTTTTCCCAATTTATCTTAGCAGACTTTTAATATCCGATAAATTGACATTCTGAATTCCGACTTAAAAATTAAGTTGATTAATTAAGAGTTTTGTGTTTTGTATAAATCCTATCAATTCAGTGTTTTTTAAAATTATATGTATAAAAAAAGTGAAATTTGACTGAATTAAAATTTAGGATACAGGAGGCAAATATTTAAAGTCATATTGGGATGTATCCTCTATTACTACTTGGTGTAGAATTACAATAATAAAAATTTTAAAAGTGAAACTATGTAAATGTTTTATTTACTTCATTAAATATTATTTTTTTAATGGTGTCATTACTAAATATGGAATAGGGTAGGTTAATATGTTTTTTCTATAAATTAAAAAATGAAAAAAAAAAACCGATCAAAACATGCAGAATACCTTTTAGAGAAAGGGCGGTCGGATATTATTGAAGTTTTCAAAATTTAGATAAATGAATTTATATAAATAATAAATTAAATTTTAAAGTGTTTTTAGTATTCCGTACGGAACTTGAGTGTCCGTCTGTCACACCCGATTTTCTCCAAAACTATTTGGCATAGAAAGTTGAAATTTGGTACTAATATGGATGACCCCATCAGAGCCGTGTAGTTTTGAAAGTTTAATTTTTTTTAAAGGGTTCGTTTTCGGGGGGAGGAAATCGCAAGTGAAAAAAAATGACCAGGTCATCGAGTGAGGTGTCAAATGAAAGCTTGTGAAAACACAAGTTCACAAATATATATATATAATGTAATACTTGCGCATATTTTTAAAAAATTGCCAAAAATTGCTGTCCCCCTTATCTCGAAAAGTACCGATCAAAAAATTTTGAAAAAATTCTGGCACATTCTACACATGCTGTAGATTGAACGAAAATTACATGGGTGCTTTACCTTTAATAATTTTTCTGGTATATATAAAAAAAAAAAAAAAATCGAGGTCATCAGTTTTCAACAAAGATCGGAAACAAACTTTGTTGAAAACTCATTTGCGGTGTGTTTTGTAAAGTCATTGATCTGTGACAAAATTTTTTTTATTTTAAAAGCAATCAACGCACGGAACACTAATTGCGCAAGTTCGACTTGCACTTGACCGGTTTTATTTATTTTTTTTTAAATTTCATTCTGCCTAAAAATTCATGGATATATTTAAAATATTACAATTGAAATTATTAGTCTGATAATGTTCCACAAATTTCACGTTCTAACTGTACATGTTTATATTTTTATTCTTAGATTTGCTAATAGATATTATTTGTAACCTCTAAATATTGGTGCTTAAATTACACTGGTCTACAAAAAAATTTTTTTTTTTCTTCCACAAGGGCCAAATTAACGGAATAATATATTTATCTTTTCCATGCTGAGTTTAAATATGTTCTTAGATTTTATCCATCAGGCAGGGTTGTTTTTGTGGCACGTGTTTAAAGTTTTAAAAAAATTAGTACTTACAAAACACTGAATAATAAATACACGGCTAATTTTGTCTAACCTAAAACGTTTTATATGATGATTTTCGGTCATATTTTGCCTTCGGGATGTCTCTTTTCGTGGTCCAGCAGTAGTCGGCCAGTATACTGGGGCTCCATTTGCCTTGGTACCTCTTTTCCATAGTAGAAATCTGCTGATGAAAACGCTCATCATGCTCATCAGAGACAGCTCCAAGATTTTCAGGGAAGAAGTCTAGGTGGGAGTCCAAGAAGTGAATTTTTAAGGACATGTTGCAGCCCATTTCTTTGTATGAAGTCAGAAGATCACTCACTATAGTTTTCTTCTTTATTATTGGCAAGAAATCCACAACAGATATTTTTGAATGATTTCCACGCTGCTTTTTCCGGTGGATGTAACAGTTCCTCAAAATATTCATCATCCAATATTAATGATCTTATTTGGGGCCCTATAAAAATTCCTTCCTTCAATTTTACTTCACTTATTTTAGGAAATTTAGATTTCAAATACATAAATGCAGCAGAATCTTTATCCATTTTTTTACAAAATTTTTTATAAGCCCCAGTTTAATGTGCAGGGGAGGTAAATACATACACCTTTAAGGGATCCACTAATAGGGTATTTGATACATTTTTATGCCCAGAAATAAGAGATTCACGTTTAGGCCATTGTTTCCTTATGTACCGAGACTCCTTATCCCTACTATCCCATTCACACAAGAAACAGCAGAATTTCGTGTATCCAAGTTGCAAACTTAACAATAAAGCTATAACCTTCAAATCATCACAGATATATGAACTACGGGCTTCAAATGTAGGGTCACTTCTCTCGCTTTTTCCGTCTTCAGTATGAACTGGGTCGGAGTTATCACTTAAGGTCATGAAATCTGGAAACTTTGGTACAGGATACTCTTCACTATGTGGTACAGGTCTAATTGCAGATGCCAAATTGGGGTATTTAACTGTATATTTTGTTTTGGACGTAACTCCTTTAATGTTAGTTAAGCCGAAATAACAATCAGTTAAATGGTCCTTCTTTTCCCTCCAAATCATAGGGACTGAAAACGGCATATGATGAGTACCATTTTTTTCCAACCAATGAGAAGCCTAACACATGATACACGGCATAAATTTGGGGCCCAGTCTTTATCAAAATCACCAGCTTTACACCTAAAATAAAGCTCATAACATTTTTTCACAAGCGGTGTAAAATTTCGCCTCTGAGACTTGAAGGTCAGTTCACTACACACGTAGTAGAAATTGTTTGGTTCATTTGCACACTTTCTTAGCATTTTGAAACGTTTATAAAAAAAACTTACAAATAATAACAACAAACAGCACAAAAATAAGTAGGTACACGTGTTACCAGTCTCACTACAATTACAATACTGGCTACTGGCCCCCTGCTTGCTAAAAAAGTGCAATATTTGTACAAGATAGGACAGGTTTGAACATCATTAAGCCTGGACAGAGTTAAAACATGTTTCAACAAGAATAAGTCTGTCTGGTGCCAAATTATTCTGAATACAAATTCCCACTTCTATATTTACAAGAATTATAACAAAGAAAGCCTAGTATAGAGAAGTATATTACACAAAGTGACTGTCACAAGAAAACGATGCCCGATAGAAGAAATCTAATAACATATTTGAATTCAGCATAAAAAACTGAACTAGGGTCTCTGTTCAGTTTCCTTGTGAAAAAAATCATGTTGGCCAGCGTTATTAAATTTAGTTAGGGTGAAAATGACAGCAAGTAATACCTCATCTTCCCTTAACCTGGCGCTTATGTCCTTAATCTGGCGCATATGACTTCAAACTGGTACATATGTCTACTTTTCCATACACAGAATCTATCAAAAAAAATTGTTTATTATTTTCCAAGAGGCACACCACAAAAAATCTACCAGTAGACAGAGTACGTCGTTCACAAAATCATTTCCTGCCCAATCAGTGATCCATTAAAAACTTCAATGAATGCATTGTTGAAAAACAAGTAGAAAACACTGAACAGAAGTGCAACCCTGTCTTATGTAAAAAATTTACCTTACTACGCTTCCGTACAACACCGCTAAAAAACTCGGGTGTTTGCACGTGGTTTGATACTAAAACCTGCTGTGGACACGTACCGGTGTTGTCACTAATTATTAGTTTTAATAGCAGGTTATATATAACTTATAACTTATTCAACTTTTAAAATATAATATTATTTACTCTCTTCTCTAATATTTAAACTTATGCACTTCATTAAATTGGACTTTTGATGACATTGAGAAAACCAGTGAACTAAGGAGTTTTTTTCTTTTCAGTTTTGATTAATTTGTTTACATGCTATCTTGTTGGCCAGTTTTCAGTCCAGGCTAGATTTGGGATTGTATTTTAATGTAAATTGCAGAGCCTTGAGGCACACTTATGATATGTATATATCAATTGGCATATAGTGTGTTATCCAGCAAAATTCCATAAAAACTGTAATTGCACGAGAATGATTAGCATAGATGAATAAACTGTTATAAAGATGACTGCTATCCATAAGAATTAACAATCGACAGAAGGTGCAAGAAATTCAAATGTCTATTTTATAGCATAGCTTCTGTTGAAATTTGCGTACCATTGAATTACGGAGTACCAAATTGCGTCCACTAAGCTTCAATTCTTGCGACTCACTTAAAATTTATACAGAGTTATCAGGTTCTATAGAAAATAATTCCTTCATCTATGGTATGAAGTTATGCATTACTAAAAAAATTGTTCTTCATCAAGTATTTCCCTTGCAAATACAAGTTGTACAGTCAGTATATATTTTGTACGAGGACATTCTATAATCACATCCCTTTTGATACTATTTTTAAGTCTGGAAATAATGAAATCTGAGAAAACATTTTTTCAAATTTGTCAATCCCAAGAACCCGAAGCAATCCGTCTAATCGTCTATCGCATCCTGTTAACCCCCTTATATGTTTTACTATAAAAATTAATGCTACAATTTAAAAGCTGACTTTGATAGGAGTTTCGTTAGGTTGGTCTGCGTTCGGGAGGTTACAAATCCACATTTAAATTGGATATCCCAAAGACAATAAAAGCCAGAGTGTTCGATCAATATGCACTGTCGGTACTAACATATGGCACTGAAACATAGTCTTTAAATAAAAGTATAATATATAAACTCCAAGTCACCCAAAGAGCAATGGAGAGAAAAATGCTAAATATTAGACTCCAAGATCGCATTCCTAACATCGAGATACAAAGATCAAAAGTGACAGGTGTAATACAACGAAAATATTAAGGAGTATTGAGCTGGGCATATCGCAAAGAAGAATTATAACAGATGAACACGCTGTATGGTTGAATGGAGGCGAGAACATAAAAGATGTAGAGGTAAACTACAGATAAGATGGATGGATGGCATAAAAAGACTGGCGGGACACAGTTGGATGCCGAAAGCAAACAATAGAGACCATTGGAGACCACTTAGGGAGGCTTACATCTGACTATGGATGGAATGAGCTAATGATAATGATTAATGCTTACAGTTTGTTAATTATCCCTATCAAAATCCACGAAAAAACTCTTATACTATTGAAATTATTTAACTTTTTGATAGGGAACTTCTACAGCTTACAGAGCTTATAGGTATGATTCTTCTGATTTTCCCCGTGTCGATTGAAAAAGTGATGCTGACGTTTCGCCGATCATCCTGCCGGCTTTTTCAGAAAACTGACTTGTTTGAATCTAGGACGAAACACTGAATTCGGCTTGCACACGCTTTTTTTTGTACTAGTAGACCGAGAGCTACAGTAGCAACTTGCCCCTTTGACAGGTTCATCTGGCACAGAAACTATTTACTTTTCAGATATTTTGGGCCGTCGCTGCTGGCCCATTATCCAATAAGGCCCAATTCGAATATTCCATTTTTGTCGTGGACGTTAGCACCGTAGGTTTGGTATCATTAGCTAGTTTAGTAGGACTTGCGCTCAATGACTGGCAGAAGTTGATGTTGATCCGGGAGCCCTTTTTCTTGAGTCAAGAAAAAAGTGCCCCTCGGGCCCCCGACCAACACCGATTTCTGTCGGTCATTAGCGCTAGTCCTACTGAACTGGCTAATGATTCTGTACCACGCCTACGGTGTACCATTCACAAAAAAAATGGCATATTCGAATTGGGCCTTATTGGATAATGGGCCAGCAGCGACGGCCCAAAATATCTGAAAGGTAAACAGTTTCTGTGCCAGATGGACCTGTCAAAGGGGCAAGTTGCAACTGCCCGCGCCACTTTTTTTTCCCGTAGCTATTGGTCCATAGTGGACCGGATTGGGCGGGGCTTCATGGATGATGTTCCCTAATTGGTGAGAAGTAATCCTAACACTGGTTTCTACCTCTCACCAATCTAGGAACAGATCATCCATAAAGCCCCGTCCGTTTCTTGGAAATTCAAATAGAGAAGAAAGCAACGGAGTCGAATTTGAAAAAGGAAATAATCTACTTAAAATACATAATATGCCATAGATAAGTTCAATTTTGTTTGGCTTATTATTCAAACATAACGGATGAGGGGGGTAAGATGGTGGGGGGGGGGCCACAGAGCGTAGGCCAGTCTTTAAATGCCAGTTCACTGAAAATAAGTCTGGGTGTGCTTTTGGGTGCAAATTTTATAAAAACAATTCTTCCAGTATCGTTTTGCAATAATTTCGCGATCTTTATCATTTACACAGCGTAAATGATGATCTAAAATTGAACTGATTAAAAATGGGTGTAGAAGTTTTAAAGAAAGTGGTTTGACTTTCATGGAACTGAGGCTTCCACGGTTTTGGTTAAATAAGAAATCTTGGGATTAAACAATGTAAATTTGGAGTGACTCCGATGGTCCTGGTCACTGAAGATGGCTCGTGCAATAGTAGGTAAAACGTCAGAAAGTCACTCCAAACTGATACGGGCTAATATAAAGAAGCAAGATTTCTCACAGCTTGACTTCAATTAAATCTTGGCAGCTGTTGGTTCACGAGAAAAACGACTTCTCAATACGCAAATGAACAGGTGTCATAAATGTGCTCAAGAGTGCCAAAGAATGAAAACAAACAGTTACTACTCAGAGACCTATTTTGTCATTTTTCTTGAAGGGGATATTTCAAAACTAAAGTTTACAGAGCAATCCTCACTTCCCAAAACAATTAAAATAAAAAGTATCCGGTAAGAAATGGTAACGCTCACGGAAGCGACATGCCAAGTAGTGATTAATAATTCACCATTCAGTAAGAAAGGGGCCGGATTTGCCACTAATCAAAAGTCTAGTATTTATTTCTACTAGCTGCATCTTATTTAATGGTATTTGTATCTAGCTGGGAAAAATAATTATTAAATCTGAATGGTTATATAAATCAATCCTTTAATAAAAAAATTATTCTAAAGAATGTCCATAACTTAAAACTATCAAATTACACAAAACAAAAATAGTACAATGAACACTAATTTTAATCGAAACGAATTTTTTTTGGGTGGAGGTCCCTCATCTTTTGAATCTTTGTAATTAATTCCATGTTTTACAAATCTTCCAGCTGCTGCTTGGTCTACTTTTTCTTGGCCTTATTGTTTGCCTTTCATGTGCCTAAAAAAAAATAATGAACCTAATAAACATTTATGAATAGACAATGAAATAATGCAATTTTCAGTCCGGCATACATTAAGACCCTATGTTTATGGAGTGATGATAGCATTTTTCTGTAAAATAAAACTGTTCTTTCATTTTGCAATTTTAGTGGCGTTCAATATGCCAGAAATTTTTTTGGTGTTAAAATCATTGCCACTTACCGAAAGATATGTGTATAGTGCTATTGTATGGTATACAGAAACTCTGAATTGTTACTGAATGATCATGACAAGGCTGTCTACACTCTTTTCGAAGAAAAGAA
>CM032453.1:119103083-119230583 GCA_019049505.1 Pachyrhynchus sulphureomaculatus
TGATTAATTTTTTTTGACTTATGGTGGTGTGGTAGACACCGTTTTTAGTTTAGTGGATGCTATAATCTACTCCCTTTTGTTGGTGGACACCAGGGTCACCATTTCCATATTTTATTGTCTCCACCTTTCAGTATATCGTGGTGAGGTGTTTGTCTCCTGTTATGTGGGATGGATTGAATGTTTTTCGTTGTTGTTCTAGGGCGAGACCAGTACCCGAGGGTTCTTCATGCAACTTGAAGAAGCGCAATGCTGGTTAAGTTTTATATCTCTGTGTAGCCACCCTGAAGAATGACGGAGGGCGTTTTTTCTGGCTCATGTTTCTAGGCAGATTTACCACTTTGGTGCGATGTGCCGAAGATTTGTTTAGCTTTTGCTAAGAGCTTTCGCCAAGCTCGATATGGAGTTATCATAACCAAGAGTTTGGGATTTGAACTCCTGTATATATTTCTGTATATATTTCGGTGTGTATTGGTTGCCTGAGGGCATGTGCTCAAAATGAGTGATTTTGAGTCGTTTTGTTTATGGACTTCTATATATAAAATTATGATTTTAGGGAGGTCCTATTTCGAGACTTGCTGTCTCATACGGTTATTTTGGGAATGTTTCCTTGAATGTTAGTTGCGCGCGGACTAATCATTCTGTTCTTTGTGAACATTGCTTTTTAAAGCAGGATCATTCAGTTTGGTGAATTTTAGCTTTTACAGCTATTCACTGTGTTTAGAGTGAATTTTAGCTTTTATAGCTACTCACTGCGCTTATAGTGATATTGTTAGCTTTTATAGCTGCTCACTATGTTAATGGCGAGATTGTTCTTTTAGAACGCAGACTTTGTGTAGTCGAGGACTATTTACAGAGTGTTTTCTTGGCGAGGAGCCGAGGCTTTTTTCTGGCGATGTACCAGAATGTTTTCTTGGCGAGGAGCCGAGGTTTTTTCTGGCGATATACAGAGTGTTTTCTTGGCGAGGAGCCGATGTTTTTTCTGGCGATATACCAGAGTGTTTTCTTGGCGAGGAGCCGAGGTTTTTTCTTGCGATATACCAGAGTGTTTTGTTGGCGATGAGCTGACGTGTTTTCTGGCGATCAACCAGAGCGTTTTCCCTGGCGATTTTAGCATGTCTAGATGTCTTAGGACGTCGACATTGCGCTGTAGAGTGCGATTATCTGGCGATCAACCAGAGCGTTTTCCCTGGCGATTTTAGCATGTCTGGATGTCTTAGGACGTCGACATTGCGATGTAGAGTGCGATTATTTTCTGAGTGCGACTAGTAGTGATACTAGATTTGGAATGTTCTCTTAGCGATGAGCTAGAGCATTGATAGCGATTTTTCCCGAGCGTTTGTCTGGATATTTATCCAGATATTTTTTTTTGGCCTTGTGCTAAATGGTCTGACAAGACTTTTTTCCTTTTAGTGTTAATGATTGCACTAGAATCATTTTTTTTATTTTTCTTTCTTTAGAATTTTTCTAAATTTCTTTTGCTGAAATAGAAAATTTTCTGACAATCCTTAAACTATTTTAAGGGGGGTGTTCATATTTTGTTTCAGTTCACTTTTTTGATTTAGACAAGAGTCTAGACTAAGTTATATTTTTTTTTGTTTTGGTAACAATAATAGAGCTGATTCTTTTATATAAGAAGACCACTATTGTTACTTTGGAAAGGTATTTCTTATGTTCATGCAAGGATTTTTATTTACTTTTTGCTGTACTTAACCTTAGTGCTTAATTAAGTTAAGTCTAGTTATAAGATTCTTGTGATCATGCAAAGATTTTCATTTGGTTTTCATTGTACTTAATATTAGTGCTTAATTAAATTAAGTCTAGTAGTAAGGTCCGAAGATTGTAATTTTGTTTTAAGTTCTGACCTTAGTATTAAGTGATAGTGTACCACTTTGTACCTTTTCATAAGTAGCCTTAGTTTAATAGACTAGTGTAGTCTATTTTCTTTTTGGAAGGGGGTAATGTAACATTCATTTTTTCCTAGATTTTAAGACCATGTAATGTTACTGATTTTTGGCTTTATATTGTACTTCTTTTCATTTTTGTATCGAGCAGTGTATTTCACAGATCACTTGTGGTACAGTGTGCAGTGCGGGTTGCCGACCGAATCCATCGAATTTGTGGTACGCCGGGATTGGTGAAATGTTTGTTTCCGGAGTTTGGTTCCGGCGTCGCCATTTTAGAGACGTAGTTCTCACGGCTTATTTAAGGGTCCGGAGAGCGCGAATCTTGGCTTACTTCCACCGAGCCGCCAAGAGGCTTACTTCCACCGAGCCGCCAACGGGCTTACTTCCACCGAGCCGCCAAGTGGCTTACTTCGACCAAGCCGCCAAGAAGGCTGATTCTCATCAAGCCGCAGTAGAGGCTTCTGGCAATATTTTCGAGAGCCAAGTTAAGCACGAGTTTTTTTAACGTTAAGCCGTAGTGGGCTTTGTGTGTTTTCTACATGGAATAGCCAAAGTAGGCTCTTCTCATAAGTGATGGTATGTGTGAAATCGGTTTTGGGTTCCATTGAAGGCCTAGAAGCCCGTAGGAAAACCGTAAGTCACCAGAACATACATCAATAGACCTATTCCCCGCAAATAAGTGTTTTAACAGCAATTTGAACTTATAAATCGTGAAGTGAATATCACGACTCTTCGATTTCGGGTGTAGTAAAGTTTTAGAAGTAAAATGTCTGATTTAGGGACTCTAATTTTTAATAACTACTGTTTAGGCTAGAATTTTTGTAATTCTTAAAACTGCAAGGGTTGGAACTTTTATTTTAAAATCGTTAATAAATTTTCTTTTTGGGGATTAAAGCTAGTGTTTCACTGTACACCTATCTTTCTTTTCAGGATAAGGACGGTTGTACCAAACTGATTTCTTTATTTAACAACTGTACACCATTTCAGTATTTTTTCATTTTTTTAGCTGAAGTTAGATCCTTTCTATTTTAAAATGAATGGTGCCCAAAATTCGTACAACTAAAGCTTTTTAAAAATAGAAAATAATTCCAAAAAGACGTACAACAATTATCTCTTACCCATATCTCTCTACCAAGGAAAACTGAGCTAGTGTTTGTTTAATTTCTTTAGTTCTTTTAAAATCATTATTCACTCAATTCATTCTCAGAAATTAAAAAGAGGTTGCAAGAAAATTGCGCCCAAGCGTGGGAAAAACAATTTTCACAGGGTACAAAATGACGCCTCAAAAAGCGGGCAAGTTCACAAGTTACAATATACATATATATATATTATATATATATATATATATATATATATATATATATATATATATATATATATATATATATATATATATATATATATATACATATATATATACATATATATACATATATATATATATATATATATATATATATATATATATATATATATATATATATATATATATATATATATATATATATATATATATATATATATATATATATATATGATATAGGTCAGTCGATACGTTTTGAAAGCGGAAATGAAACAAGATGAATTAATGAGTCGAAATACATTTATTCTTCAGTATAATCTTCCTTAACCTCAGTACATTTCAATTCATTTACCCCATCTCTGAAGTGGTTTTCCGAAAGACCTTCAAAATACCTATCTACAGATGCTATCACTTCATCATTTGTTGAAAAACGCTTCCCACATAGAAATCTTTCGAGGTTAGGATGGAACTCTGACGCAGCCAGATCTGGCGAATAGAGTGGATGTTCCAACAACTTGTACTTTAATCCGACCAGTTTTGCCGTTGCCAAAGCACCTGTGAGCAGGTGCGTTATCATGATGAAAGATGATTTTTTTCTTCTGCACACTGGACCTTTTCTCGCGAATTTTCTCATCTAGCTAGTCCAAAAGGTTGCAACAATACTCTCCTGAAATTGTTTTACCGGTTTGAAGGTAATTAATTAACAAAATTTCTTTCGCATCCCAGAAAACTGATGCTATAATTTTTTTGGACGACTTTGACCACTTTGGCTGCTATGGAGCTGAACAACCGGGCTCAGTCCACTGTGCGGTTTGTTGTCGCAGTTTAGGATGATACTGGAAACCCAAGTCTCACCCATAGTTACAAATCGACCCACAAAATCAGTTTTATTCCTTGTGAAACGAGCCATAATAGGTAGGCTGAAAAGTTTTTGGTCTAGATACTTAAAATCATATTTGTTTTGCAAAATTCGACTTTATTCATTAATATAGTCTCCTTCAAGAGCGATACAATCAGTCCAACGCTTTTCTAACATTTCTATATTTTTCTTGTAGAAGGATTTGTCTTTGCCTTCAAAATAGGCGTTAGTTTCGGCGATAACTTCTTCACTAGAGCAAAATCTCTTTCCCGCGAGTATTGTTTCGAGATCTGCGAACAGATGATAGTCGCTGGGGGCCAAATCTGGAGATCACTTTATATAATATTCGCTATTAATAGTTTTTCCCTTCTCAGCGTAGTCGATGAAAATTATTCCATGCGCATCCCAAAATAGAGAGGCCAAAACCTTCCCAGCCGAGTGTTGTGTCTTGGTCGCTTTGGGCAGCTTCCACCGGCTGTTGTCCACTCAGCTGACAGCCGATTTGATTCCGGTGTGTAGTGGTGGATCCATGTTTCATCCATTGTTACATAACGCATGAATAAATCCTTTTTACTGCGCTTAAACAGGTCCAAACAGCGCTCAGAATCATCAACGCGTTGTTGTTTTTGGTTCACTGTGAGCAAACGCGGTACCCATTTCGAACAGAGCTTTCTCATGCCCAAATTTTCATGCAAAATATGACCAATACGTTCTTTTGATACCTTTAGGGTGTCGGCCATCTCACGCAATTTCACTTTACGGTCATTTACGGTGGATTTGTTTTATGTCTTCCGGTGTAACCACCTCATTTGGGCGTCCAGGGCGTTCAGCATCATTTGTGTCTATATGACCGCGTTTAAATTCAGCATACCAGTAAATGATGAGTGATTTTCCAAGGGCAGAGTCCCCGTAACACTTATCAAGCAATTGCTTTGCTTGAACAGTATTTTTTCCCATCAAAAAACAGTGTTTAATCAACACGCGAAATACGATTTTTTCCATTGTTTTGAAAATATTAAAAGTAGTGTCACTAAAACCACTGTAACTTGTAAACTAATCGTCGAAATGTCATGAAATTTTGACACGTATCGTTTGAAGGTTGGTACTTCCTAAAAATCATATGGATTTTTGGAAAAGGGCGACATCCATGTGTCAGACCAAAAACTTTTCAATCTACGTGTTATGTTGTTTAGAAAGTTTTTCTCGAATACGTTTTTGTTCCGATGTTAGCAAACGCGGCACCCATCTTGTGAATGGTTTTCTCATACCCAAAACATTAGTTAAGACCTCATGTACTGATCCATATGAGATCCCTATAGCCTTAGCTAAATCATCCAGGGTTAATCGACATTACCATATTGTACTTGCACAACAGTTTCTTCAGTTGTTGGAGTTTTTGGAAGTCCTGAACCTGGATCATCATTGACATTTGTACGACTACATTTAAATTCGAGTCCATCTATGAACAGTTGGAAATGAACGAGTAGACTCCTTTGACATTTTCAATAACGTTCCAAAACAAAGAATTTTGTCACCACACGATATTAGATTTTTCCATTTTTTAAAAATACTCAATACACGTCTACTTTAACGAGCTGATAAACAGTAGTAGCAGTAACTGTAGAAAGGTGCAGTATGAGATTCATAAATTTATCCTTAATGTTGAATTTTTTACCCCGTACATATAATGTCGAGGATTTCACTTCATGTTAAACCTTTAGGGTTAAGGACCCTGTAAGCAGTATTTCTTTAAAATTTTAATTGCAAAAATCTTTTGATACTGTAAACGGTTCTGTTTTCCGTAAAAAATACGCTGTCCAAATCATCCTCGGTGATTCCGTAAGCAACAATGGTGTCTTACCTGGTAACTTACAATCATTTAATTTTAAAAATTTTGAATATAGTAGTTTTAAAAATAACTTTAAAAATTATGAGCTCGGAGTCAAAATCAAAATCTGACTCCCTGTATCGATTAGGACGTTATGTTATTTATAGTTTCTTATAAATATTTTTAATTATTATTATTATCTTTTTATGTATTAGTTTATTGGGTATTGTTATTGGTACCAATAAAATTATTGATTACTAATAATATATACTACTGTCATATTTCTCTGGTAAGGTCATATGATGCGAGGTAGTACGTTTTTTTGATCACCTAATTATATTTATTTGTTGTAAAACAATAACGGTAAACCAAATCTCTGGATTCGATAAAAAATATTATCATTATAGTATAAAAATGGGTTTTGAAAAAAATTCGCAGCAAAGGTCTACAAGAACTAAGTAATATCTAAGAAATATCCAAATGGACCAGAGCCAGAAAAAAACTAGGGAATAAACATGTAGATCGGGTGGACGGCAATAGACTGGCAAAAAGAGCCAAACTCACTAAACCGCAGAGAGGCGCAGACCTCCGAAAGATGGAAAGAATTCTGGACGTCCATATCCGAAGAGACCTAATCCGGATAAAACAGGCATTATGCTTACATATATGATTCACCATATAAAAAAAGAGGTTTAAATATTGACTTAATAATTGACGGATGGCATTGCTTCTTGTTTTTTTGTTGTCTTTACAGACCACTGAGATTTGTGTTAATTCTAAAATAAATAGATTAAATATTAGTATTTAATATTAACGTATTATAATTAGATAGAACAAATAACAAAACAAAAACAAAATAAAAAAGTAATAATAATTACTTTTATAATTACAGAGCCGCAGAATGGAGATTCATCTCAGAATCCGAAAAAGAAGAACTTGGTCTTACCTTTGATAACGATGGCGAATTCTGGATGTCCTTCAAAGATTTTCAGAAACATTTTAGCCGTGTGGAAATATGTAACTTGAATCCAGATTCTCTATCTGAAGACGAACTTAGAGAAGGAAACAAGAAGAAGTGGGAGATGTCTGTATTTGAAGGAGAATGGGTTAGAGGAGTTACAGCTGGTGGCTGCAGAAATTTCTTAGGTAAGTTGTACAATGCCACGCACAACGAACATTCGAAGTTACGAAATTGACTATACTACCAGTAGAAATTATTGATATGACATTCTTTATTCCGAAGCACAAAATTAAATTAAACTTTCAATATCCAAAATTGTATGCTAAAATGAGGTTTCTTTTATATGAGAGAGAATGTATTCCAATTATTTAGAACGCTGCTGTTTTTAGTGTTCCATTCGGAACACTTATGGTATCACTTCTAATTCAAATATAACATCGTTTCGTCTTGTTTTTAATGTTCCGTACGGAACATTTACATATAAGGTCACTTTGGTGTCTGTCCGATTTTTTCCGAAACTATTTGATATAGAAAGTTGAAATTTGGCACAAATATAGGAATTAATGGCCCAATCAGAGCTGTGGAGTTTAGAAAGCTAAATTTTGACTGAAGGAATTAGTTTTGGGGGGTGAAACCGGAAGTGAGAAAAAAATTGCAAGGTCATCGGGTGAGGTGTTAAATGAAATCTTGTGAAGAGACGAGTTCAAAAATATATATGACGTAATATTCGCGAAAAACTTTTCTTTATATTATTTTTAAAAAATGGTCAAAAATCGTAGTCCCCCCATCCCATCTCTAAGAGTACTGATCAAGCAATTTCGAAAAAATTCTGTAATATTCTCCATAAAGTGTAGATAGAGCAAAAATTTGTTTGGTAATTTATCTGGTATAAAAAAAAAACTATTTGACTTTACATTAAGGTGGAGATTTTTGTCATAGAAAGTTGTGAATTTAACCGGTACTAGGAGTTTCGAAATATCAATACGTATTCAATGCAATTAGTAATATACTCCTATACTTTTCAGTACATTACTGCTTTAAGCATTTGACCAATCACACATAAAATAAATTTCCATGATGACTGGTGATCAACGGATAGGTACCGAGACAAAATAATTCTATTTTATTTATAATTAAACAAATATTTAGATAGTAAATATTTGTTTTAAATTTTTACTAGATAGATGTCTCGCTTTTTATATATTTTTGGTAATTCTTATATTGAAGATGAATGTCTGACTGAATTTTTTTTTTTTTTTATGGGTCTAGCACACGTGCTACAGGGAAATCCCTAAAACGCTACAGGAGCGACACGTGTGCGGAGAAAGCGATTCACATTGTTCTTGAATCGCTGTAGATTGTACTGGATGGGAAACACAGTCCTGGGCAAACTATTCCAAAGGTATGATGTTCTCCATATAAAAGACTGCTTGAAAAGCGTTGTACGAGGAGTAACAAGCTGAACCTCATACGAATGTGAAGTATTAGCGCGACGTGTACTCCTAACATGCACCGCTCTGGGAGGAATTAAGCGGGCCACATCCTTCGAACACTTTCCATGAAAGTACTTGTAGAATAGGCTCAAGTCGCCAACCGTTCTTCGATGTTCCAGCGAATCAAGGCCGTCGGTCAGTTCCGGGTGTCCAATCAGACGAACAGCTCTTCTCTGGATAGAATCCAACAAATGCAGTGTATGTTTGGGAGCGGAGCTCCAAACATGGGAGCAGTATTCCATAGTTGGTCGAATTTGAGCTTTGTATAGAATTAACAGTTGTTGTGGAGTGTAAAGCTTTCTGGGTCGAAACAATATTCCCAACTTTTGAGAAGCTCTCCTTGCTATGCCTGCAACATGTTCATGCCAGGACATATTTGCTCCCAAATTAACGCCTAACAGATTGAGTGACGATGTTAGAGGGATGGAGTGCCCCGACATAACTATGTCGGGTTCCGCAACGTTAACTTGTTTAGAAAAAATTGCCGCCTGGGTTTTTGTAGCGTTAAATTCCACTTGGTTACTGTCACCCCAAGATAGAATTTCTTCCAGGTCTTTGTTAAGGACACGTACGGAATACTAATTGTGCAAGTCCTACTTGCACTTGGCCTGCTTTTTAAGTTGGGTAATGTTCTAATATTAACCTAGAGTAAAAATAGGAGATAGATTTGACAAACGTTGTTAAACTAAAAAAAAATTGGTATCTTATCAACTAGCCAATGAAAAAACAAGGTTGTAGTTAAAATGAAACAGTATTTTATTTTTATTTTGTTTTTAATATTTGCAACTTAATTCTGTTTCTTAAAAATATTTACAAAAGAATGAGTTTCTGCCTGGATTTATTTTGCTGGTTTTAGTAGAATAATCCTCAGGAAAACAAACAGAACTCCTGCATTAAGCTGTTTTCCAGACGTTTACGTATATACGTTTTCTCAATCGCCTTAACGGAAAGACAAAGAACCAAAATTTGTGGTGATTAGCGTTTATAAAAAAACTCGAAGGAGCAAATTTGAAGAAAAATTGTAATTTTTTAATTTGCGTAAAAAGGTGAAATAAAGAGGTGAAGTAAAATCCTTAGTCCAGAGGTGTAAAAACCTTATTCGTACAACATTGAAGTAAAATATTTATGCATAAATGAGTGACCTAAAACCCTGTAAAGAAAGCTAGAATATTGTACCACCTGAATAGAGTTTCAGTTGTTCGAAATAATTTTACTTTATTGATTTCACAACGCGGTCATAAAAGTGATTCTAAGAACAAATCGTGGACACTGCATCATTTCGCCTGCAAAAACAGACCGATTTCCTAGAATTTCAGGGCGAATCGAAAAAAATAAAAACGAATCAGTTAAAAAAATCTGGAACGTACCCAAAGAAATGAGTTTTCCACCCAAAACAACAAACACGATTTTAACTTTGGACGCGCGACAAAGAAGAATCATACACTGTCGACTTAATGCTGGTTGTTGGGAAATTGCAGTTTTTATACGAAAGGCTGAATGTTAGAGAAAAACGGCTGCGAACCTTAACTCGGGCAGTGTGACTATACGTTTATAAAAGGTGAAAAGCAAAAAAAACATTCTGAAAAAAACACATACTCATGGTGACCATATACATATACTTGATGTATAAGGACTAATACTTTTCCAGAAAATGCAACTATGTGAATAGAGAGAATAGGTACGTGAGACCATCCTCCGTTCTATTATTAGTTTTCTCAACTCTTACCCATTTGCTTACTTTCCTAGTTTAATTCTTAAACAGACCTTATCATATAATAAGGATTAACTTAAACATTTACTTCAAATAACTTTTTCCAAATTTTTCATTCGTTTCTTATTTTTTTTTACTGTATTTATAAATATTTATTGCTTGCAGTTTAAATCATAACCATTATCAAATAGAAATTCTAAAAATGCCTATAAAGCAGAATCCATAAAAAAATAACTTGTCATCAAATGTCAATGTCAAAATTACTCGACCGACGAGATTTTATAATATAAAATTATAAATAAAAAACTGTGAACGTGTAAAAATTGCAATATAAAGTGGTGTTTAGTTCATTTAGTGATTATCACTTACAACCTAGGATATTTTATATGGAGAGCAATTGCACATTTAAGGTACATCAAATTAAAACAGCTGACTTCACTTACTACCAGAACTACCTAAGGGGCAATGACGCCAAGAACTTGCTTTCAGTTTTGATAGTGGAATTTTTTTTTTAGATTTTTACTCGCAAAAATCTTCGTTTATTATTATATTGATGAATAGTACATGACATGTTTCGTTTTTTTCATTATCAGAATTGAATAGGATGGATTTTCATCAAGTAACGTTCAAGTCAATTACGAACGTGCTTTCGCCTGTAATCAAGGGAATTCTTTTGATATATAGATAAGAAATGATGATGAAATATTATTTTACTACGTGTGCGGTGTATTATCTATTATTATTTTGATTTGTTACAATAATTGTAACCAAAATTTTAAAATCTATAATTACTGAAGAAAATCGTATGTTTGGCAACATAGGCCAGCGCGTACCATAACTATCTTTCATGAGTGGGTTAATTTTTTAAATGATTGGGTAAAATGCAGTTTTGCCCCTTTTTTTAAAAATACAAATACAACCTTATCCATAAGTTCTTTGTTTGCATTTATTCTTTACCTTGTTAAGTAATAATAGTAGTAATTTAATCGTAAACCTCTTGAATTATACGATTGAAGAGCCTACCGCATCCAGCTTCAATCAGTATATCCCTAAGTTTGTTTCTTGGCATAGCGTCCCAATAAATCGATGAATCTTAAATCCATCTCACTTTTAACTACAACTGCTCGTTCACCAAGTCATCGTAATTTTCACAGATTGTCACTATGTCACTGTTCTGGCATAAAACCGCATCGATTGCCTCTAGTTACGTCACCGATGTTCAATCCACGGTAATTATTACGGTACTCTCGGTTATATTATGGCTGCTTCTACGTATGAGTGCTACTTTTCATGTCTACTTCTTATGACTGCTAATTTCGACATCTAGTATTTGTGGCGGTCTTGTCACATTGTTATAAAAAGCTAATTATTAGAAATTAATTGTCTATACTTACACAATTTTTTTAAAAATATTTTCAGATTCATTTTGGCACAATCCACAATATAGGGTAACCTTGACAGAAGTGGATGAAGGTGATGATGAGGGCAATTGTACTATGATCGTAGGTTTAATGCAAAAAAATCGTAGACAGATGCGTACTACTGGTTCTGACCTCTTAACAGTAGGATTTGCAATTTATCACGTGAGTAAATATTTTCCTGATTTTATTTTTTTCTGTTTATTCCCAATAAACGAATAAAGTTATTACCAGAAATGTAAATGGACAATCGAAATAACAGTGTAATTATTTAATGTAATGAAAATATATAAAAAAAGTGATTTAATATTTGTTAGACAATAAATATATTTTTTTGTAGAACAAAATGATTTTATATATTATAATTTGAATGGTATTGTCGAAATGATATTTTCACACTGATTATATAGTGTTTTTAAGATAGGACTTTTTTTCACACGTAATAGTACTCACGAAAATAATTAATAAAATATCGACGGTTATCGAAATACCACCAATCACCGTCTTTTAAAATATGCGGAAGGATTTAATATTTTTAGCTGTTACCTATATGGGTTTGGTAAGCAAAGATCAACAAGAGACCTCTTGACCTATGTGAGATGTCTTTACAACAATGCAATTGAACATTATGGGGAGTATCGAGTGCTTATGCTCGATTTATTCAAGATATTCGACCATGTTTGGCATGACGAATGGTTGGCTAAGCTGCGCTCTTATTGTCTGTGGTTTTCGAGTTTCCTCGTCTTTTTTTTTTACTATCTGTTGGAAAAAGTAAAAAATCCAAACTATAGCTTTGCTGATAACAGAACGCTTGTTCTTTCATTCATCAAACGCTTAGACACCAGCTGCTCTTACAAATATTTGTAGAAAACTGGAACTTGTTATCCTAACAATGATGTGGAAGAAATTTTGTATTAGAGTGATCTTAACTTAAGTGGAATTTAATACTACAAAAACCCGGGTAGCATTTTTCTCTATGACTGATATCATTACAGATACTTTATTCTATTAGCAGTGTTAATTAACTTGCTAGGCGTTAACTTAGAAGCAAATATATCTTAGCATGTTGATGTCGCATGGATAGTAAGGAAACAGCTTTTAATCCTGTACAAAGCTCAAATTAAACAATCGATGGAACAATTGCCTCCATGCTTGGGGCTCTACCCCAAAACATGCTTTGCATTTGTTAGATTTGATGCATAAGAGATTGAGAAGCCAGAATTTACCTGAAACCATGATTCTCCATAACACCAAAGAAAAATTGGGAGCTTGAGTCTATTCTATAATTACTTGCATGGGAAGTGTGAATGTTGAAGATGACGTCATTTTAATACACTAGAGGGTTCAGCATGTCCCTATTCGTATCACCTTCCTCATGGAGAACTCCATGTCTTTGGAATGTACTGCCCCCGACTGAGTTTCTACCTTGCACCGCAGCAAGACCATCTTGAATCACAACTTCTGCACACGCACTGTTCTTCTGGCAAGTTCCCGGTAGCGTGTGTTCTGTATTTATAAAAAAAATATATAAAATTTCTTTTATACAATAGGTATATTCTTAAATTACATTCATTTCTCGCCTGTAAAATTTCAATATCCTTTCTGTTGTAATGACATTCCTTTTAAACCCTTTCTCCGTTTTTTGAAAATATTATATATGCTGTGTTGATTTATTAATTTATTTGAGCGAATACTCAATACCTTTTAAAAAAACAACTTCAATATAAAAACACCTTGTATGCCCAATACTGGGGCAATGAGGCAAAAGTAACACAAAGCCTATTTTGTTTTTTAAGTTTACAAGTGTCTTCTTCTTCTCAACCTAAGTCTCTCTACTCCTAGACGTAGGTCTCTTCTAATCTTTTCCATGCTTTCCTGCTTTTTACCACATTTAACCACTGCTTGCCTGCTACTATTCTTATATTATCGACTCAACGTTTCTGTGGCCGTCCAACGCTTCTTCCTGTTTCTTTCCGTGATTCTATACATCCGTCTGTCTCCGAATGATCTAGCCACATGACCTGCCCATCGCCGTTATGAATTCTGTCCCTAAGAGAAATACCAGGCATGCTCTTTTTAACAATTGCTTTAGTAAGATACATCGTTTCCAGTTCATATTTACTGACTGGTAGAACACAGGAATTGTAGACTTTCGTTTTTAGGTTTATGGGTATTGTAGTATTTTTTAAGATATGTCCTAGTTTTCTAAAAGTTGCCCATGCCAGCCTTATTCGCCTGGTAATTTCTGCATCAGGTTCTCCTTTCCGATCTTAACAAAATGACCTAAGTGGATATACTCGTCAACGCGTTCTATGGAGTTATTTTCTATCCTTCAGGGCTCATAAATTTAGTTTTTTTAAAATTCATTTTAAGACCTTCCCTTCCAGAGACCACATTCAGGTGGTTCAACATTTCCTGTAGCTCATTGGTGGTATTAGCTATCACTACTATGTGGTCTATAAACCTAAGGTAACTCAGTCTAGTGCCGTCGTTGTTGATGCCCTTCTCATTCCAATTTAACTCCTTAAAGACGTCTTCAAGGGCCATCGTAAATAATTTAGGTGAGATAATATCTCCTTGTCGCACTCCTTTTTTTAATGGTATGTTGTTAGTAACAGTTGTTTCGTCAATTTTAACATGCATAGATATTTGGAATCTATTCTAGCATTCGCTAGGGATTTTAGGACTGATCAGATTTTAATAGTATCAAAATGCCTTATGAAAATCAATGAAGGCCAAATGTATTGGTATCTTATATATTTCCTCGTTCTGTACATTTTTCTATTGTACTGTGTAGAGGTGGTCGATCATGCTAAATCCCTTTCTGAAGCCCACCTGTTGGGCTACAGGTTGATAGAAATCTAGTTTTGCTTTTAGGCGATTGGTTAAGATTTTGTACAAGTGTAGTCAATAAAATCGTACGGAATATTTGTAATCTGAAAGTAAAACCTCATTAGAAACAAATAATTGATTACAACTTTATATCTTTCTTAATATTTGATTAATCTTAAACAATCTTGGGCACATTATAAATATGATTATTGCAAATCGGCTAGAAGAATGTGCTCTAACCAGTGCGTTTGGGACTGATGTCAAAGAGAAAATTGGTAAACATATTTATTTATCGCCCAGTATAATTTGAAGGTCTACTAAAAATATCATGTTTGTAAAACACATTTAAGATTAAAATTTTATTTATTAAATAGTATGTGTAATAACGTATAGGTTTTCATTGATATCAGATGACTTAAAAAGTAAGAAAAATTAAAAAAACTTATCTCATACTGTACATTTTGATACCGTTTTGAAGTTTCCATAATACTTTTTACTAGTGTTCTTATTTCTGCTCAAATGATTGATTTTTGCTGCCATGTCGGAATTCGACATACTGCTCCCCGTTAATCTCTTCCTTAAATTTTTAAAACACGTTTTTGGATGTCACCTTGATTATATTTATTATATATCTAATATTCATTGCTATCAGTTAAATAATAACGATGATATTAAAGCCCAAGTTAAGTTCCAGTCAAATTTGACCCACTCTATATATTTTATAATTTCGAAGTTTTAAGAACCCGAAGTTACCTTGTGCAAACTTCAAAAAGGTCTTTTTGATTTAATTAGACTCTGTAAAGATATGTAATTTCGTAACTCTATAAAGATTTTAATTCCATGTTTACTGTATTTTTAGACCATCATCACACTATACGATTATTTTACCTGCGGAGTACTATCTATATACTAATAGTTTTTGTTTTTTGCAGCTGCCATATCCAGACAGAGTTCCTAAACCTTTAGACCTTAATTTCTTCAAATACAATGCATCAGTGGCCCGTTCTCCCTCCTTCATTAACTTGCGAGAAGTGTCTTGTCGCTTTAAGCTGCCGCCTGGAAGCTACTGCATAGTGCCTTCGACCTTTGACCCCAACGAAGAAGGAGAGTTCTTACTCAGAATTTTCTCTGAGAACCAAAACAATATGGAGTACGATGGTTATGCTTCTAATACGATTAGTTCAAGAACACATGAGGAGGAGGAGGACGAGGGTAACGAGGATAGCGATGATGATGCTCCTTCGTATCGTCCACCTCCTCCCCCTGAAACAGATTCAACACCTTCCGCACCCCATCCTGGTTATCCTTCAAGTCCTGGAGGATATCCTTACCCACAAAGTCCCGGGTATCCGACTCCTTCAAGTCCAGGATATCCTCAACCCGGATATCCGGGCTATCCTCAGCCTGGTGGATATCCTTATCCTCAACCAGGAGGTTATCAACAACCTGGGGGTTATCAACAACCTGGAGGTTATCAACAACCTGGTTATCCTCAGCCTGGTTACTCACAACCTCAATACCCTGGATATCCAGGTTATCCTTCACAACCGGATCCTCCGCGACGGAACAAGGGCGATCCTATTATTAACTTTTTCAGTAAATTATTTAAGTGAAGTTACCCTTCTTACGCTGTTATGCATTTGACCTAAATTTCAACAATTTAAGAGCGATTTTGAATTAAGTATATTTTTTGGAATAATCAGTAAATTTTTTGAATAGGAACGGAACCTTTAAAAATTGAATACATATTCTTACCTAAGCGCGGTTCGCGTTTCAAATAGTAATCGAAGAAAAAATATTTAACCATTTTCATTAAATTAAATGCTCCCAAGAAATATTAACTATTTATTAATAAACATAGACGATAAAAATTGCATTTGCAGTTCGGGTTTTCCTTGAAAAATATTACCAACTTACATAAATATATTCAAATTTTTCTAGTATTCATGACGTAATATTCTCCTAATAAACACTGACTAAACATCGTCAATTGAGCCCAGGTGATCCAGGATATCCAGGCTATTTTCCACATTTTAATCTTTCACAACGAAATAATTTTTTTCAGTAAATAGTTAAATAAATTTATATTACAGATAAGCTTTATGCATTTGATCCGTTTTTTATAATTCGGGCTAATAGCAGATATGTTTGTAATGTTTATAACTTACTATTAAAGCCAGAAATTCTTAATTTACTAATGCTTTTTTAGGAACCTAGACTTTTCTTGAACTTCTAACTTTACGAGTTTCAAAACGTCAACAACACATTAATTATTTTATATTGTTTCCATTACAAACGAAGTTTTTACGCTTGTTATATGATAAAGTCGTTTTACATATTAATATTTACACTAATCATCAGGCTTACTATTAATCTCTACTTAAACTAATTGCAAGTTGTATACCAACATGATAATATTAATTAATTACATGACATGATTACACCTTTACCGTTTATTGGTTTAAGAAAAATTTTCTAGTTTTTTCTTAATTTACTCACTAGAAGGGATAAAAAATGCTTAGGCTGAATAAACTACAACAACAAAAAATAGTATTAATTTGTATTGGTTCAATATTTCTATATATTTTTTTAATAATGTATACCCCGATGGCGACAAATTGTGATGCTGGACAATTGCTGCGAATAAATGCATTTTGTCCATTATAGATGAAGCAGAGAAATAAGTTTAGAAACGTATTAATCTGTAGCAACTAGTAAAAGTTCGATTTAAAGAATCATTTGCAAAATTTGTTATTTTGTATATCTTTTACTGACTAATAAGTTTTTTTAAACCTTCCCCATCCATCACATATCTTTTAATATTCCAGGTATTGTACAAATTAATTTTACAGTTTTAGGTAATTTAGCGTGAAGTTATTACAATCCAGCCAGCACAAAAACGTAACGATACATGGTGGGACGTGTTAAATACATATCTACGGAACATACAAATCAATATATATATATATATATATATATATATATATATATATATATATATATATATATATATATATATATATATATATAAAGACCACAGGGGACAACGTGATAAGTCACATTTCAAAATTTTTACAGGGGAGCCAATTTAAAGTTCAAAAACCCTTTTAATCTCTCTTTTATGGCAACTTAGCCTTTTTCTTGCAGCAACTGCCACAAAAGTGTCCCCATCTTAAAAATTAGCCAACGTGAAATTCAATCAAGTCATAATTAACTATGATTTCATACAAATTACAGTTTTTTTTTTATGAAAAGATAACTTATATCTCCCCATATGGCCTTCATACAGGAGAAATAATAATTATTTTGCACAGCGTAGTCATTTGTTCTACATCCTTTGTTGTCTAGCTGTCTGCATGTCTGATATGCTGCACCAAACTGGTGCAGCATATGTCAGTGTTAGTCTTATAATTTGCTTGTATATTATCAGTTGATTTCTGGGCTCCATTTACGAGCCTGGTGCAACTAGTGCATACAGGTTTTGCATCGCGACGAATGCTTTCTGTAGCACGTGACTTACATGTGCTTGGAATTTTAACCACGGACTAACCAGATTCTTCCCGTGTATAGTTATATGTAAAACGTAATACCTCAAGACTAAACAGGTTTTTCCCAGTTTATGTTTCTTACGGTTTAGTTCTTCCATTGGACAACAGATTGCACCGAAAACACGATTCTCGTTAAAAATGGACTTATCAGGTTTTTCCCCTGTGGTCTTCTTATATATTGTGCAAATTTTTTAATTGTTGGTAAAAGGATATTTACATTTTTATTTTCAATTTTGGTAAAATGTATTTAAATATAAAGATTGAATAAAAAGTTTTGTTACGAAAATAGATATAAAAAAGTCAAATTCATTAAGCGGGGCCTTACATACATTTTACTTATTTTCTCGTTTTGAAGTAGATTTTTTTACTATTGCTATGTTTGCACCTACAGCGTTTTTGAATTAAAACTCTCAATATAAATCACTTAAAATATCTGCAATATCTACTCGATTTTGAATTTAAGCTGTTTTTGTGTTTTGACATAATGATATTGCCTGACAAAAACAAATCTTAATGTATACATTGAATAAAGCCGTACTCCGAAAAATTTGACCTTGACTTACATAACCCTAATGATATACTATAGACTGATGTCGCTTTACGTAATAATTATCGTAAAGTAACCTTTTGAATGATGTATAGCCGAAAGGCTATTATACGAGTAATTTTGAGATTGCAGATATGTTCCATAACTGTCCCAGAACAGGTTTTTTATTCTGTGCTGACTGGAAGAATATTTTTCTTTTCCACATGTTTTGTTACTAATATTGTATTATAATTTGAGCTAAAATATGTTGGTGGTGGTTACAATGTTCGGTATATTAAAGTACTCTAAAAAAGATATATATTTTTTAAATTTTTTAATCGTAATAATTTAGTAGTAGATCTGTTTAGATTACTCGAAATCTGTATTGATGTTTATTCGTGTTTTTGTTATGTTAAATTTTACTGTTTACTGTTTGTGTTTGTTTAGTCGTTGTTATTATTTTTATGTTGTTACCACCCGAAATCAAATTATTTTCTTGCATGATATTTTAATATCATAGCTTATTTTTCTAATCCGCAGTTCATATATAGAAATAGGATTTTTTATATAAAATATTTTTATTTCGGCCACTTAATACTTGTACAGTAGTTATTTTACGAAATGGGCACTCCATAAAAATTTTCAATATACCAGGTATACAAAATTTAATTGCAATCGAATAAGTTAAAAAACGAATATCATGCTGTGTCATAAGTGGGCCACTTGTCGTCACAAACGCGACTAGAGCGAAAAATCAAAACCATACATTTATATAGAGACGTTCTACGTAGAAGGGATTCTTGAAGCCTCTACAACAGCACTTGTTTTACCCCTATCGCGGAATTCACATCAGTTGCTAATTGACTTGATAAAATTTACAACCTGCCACAACAAAATGGAGTATAAAATTATATAGAATCCCAAATAAGCGCAGTAAAAAATTTTAAAATTTTCTGAAATCTAAGCCATAAACACTATTAATTTTTCCTAATTGATATATGCCTGTTTAAAGTGTTCGGATTGCAATTTCACTCATACTACCGTTGGTAGATATAGATCTTTAAACGCAATGGGCGTTTATAATACAATTTACAATATACAGTGTTCTGAAAATCATTTAATATATTAAAACTGGGATATTTCTGAAGCAAATGAAATTGTAGAAAATTATGAGTAAATGGGACTACTCGATAAAAACATCTAAAACTAACTCAAAGGAGTAGTAAACTTTTAGTCCAAAAATATCGCGACCTTTGACAGTGAATTGAAAACTAATTACCCATACATACGAATATTTTTCCATTGCTATCAGTTGACTACTTTAGTATTTGCATGCTTCAAAATAAATAAAAAACAAGGTGTTTCTTTTCAGAACTAAAAATTGCGTCGTAAATAAAGCATTAATTATAGTATATTCGATAGACGAGAGGGAGATGATATACACAACACAACAAAATCACTACTTTTGCTGAATTAAGCAAACCGTAATAAAAACTAATTGTCATTAAACTGTTAAGATACTTTTGTATCACCAATTGGCAATATTTTGCGAAAAAATATTTATTTTTGCAGCACGGTCCATAACGTAAATAAGACATATTGTCTTCGACAGTTGACTGGCCGGCGTGAAATCTCTGTTTAAAAAGTCTCTCTCTTTCATTCCACTCATTCTAACATTCATCTCAAGTGTGGTTGAGTGATCTATTAAATTTTTAACTCTGTTCAAATGTATTACAAGTAAGCATTAGGTAAGCACAGGCTCATATCAAACTATTTCTATAGCACTCTATATGTTTTTCATTTATAAACTTTACAACTCGATTAACGTCTTATGACACCAAAACTAGCATTTATAATTTATTAATATGTTACTTCTGTTTTGTATGTCCATCTTTTTTCTGTTAAAGAATTCAGTCAACTACAATAAAAAACGCAACTTTTGTGTAAAAATATGCTGCTAAGACTCCAAAAATCATACAGCGACATGTTTTCTGTCAATGTAATTTTTTTTTCACAGAATCTTTGATCTTTCGCTATACACTTTTGGTTAAAGTCACGATAATGGACTGTTAAACCGTATTCGGAAAAAGAACATGGGTAGAAAATTTATATATAAAGGCTTGTCAGTTTTTCTAATGGCAACAGTGATATTTTGTATTGCTTCTACAATTTTGGAATTGGCTTTTTTAAAAACATGCTAGATATGAGTTTTTACCCGCACAATGATGATTTGGAAAGTAAAGTCTTTAATAATAAAATTTTCGAGTTATTCAAAGTTTTGCAGCTCACAAAAGGCCCTTCTGCCTCACTGCTTTCGGTCTTCCAAGCAGTCGCATCGCTCGCATTGCATGCAATATACGCGTAGCTTGCGCCGCGAAGAATAGAACCCAAGAAAGCAGAATATTTTGCCGATGAACGATTATAACATATAATTTTTAAAGGGCCTATTTAAAGTGAGTAGCTATATCTTACTAATTTGTGTTGTAACTGTTCATTAGTAAAGTGCTTTTCTTTTTTACAGTATTTGTTCTATTGCTACTTAAAAATAAAAGAAATAAATTTTGCAAAGTTTGAGATAAAAATTATTGAGGAGTATACCTTCAGTCAAAAAAATTACCTGGAATTTCTCATTTAAAAAGCCCGCGTAAAATATTTAATTTTCTTATCTTATGTAAGATGGCAACACTGTGCCTAGTTACGATGTGCAATTTGCGCGCGATAGGTCTGCTACTTTGTTTACATCAGCTAGTTTTGTTAGTCGACGTCAAGTGTGTGTTGCGATTTTACAATAAATAAAAATATTGAGGAACGAGTTTGCCTGAAATTTTATGTTGCCAACCAAATTTCGTGTGCGAAGTCGTCGGAAAAGAGCTATGGTGAATTAGTTTTATGCAAAAAGCAAGCATTCGAGTGTTACAAAGTATTCAAAGAAGGCCCAAAAGATGCGCCTCGTTCCAGTCGTCCTTCAAGGTCTTCGACCGATGAAAACATCAACAAAGTAAAATAAATCGTGATGGAAAATCGTCACGCAAGCCTTGAGAGGTGACCCTGGCCCTCAAAGTTTCACACGAAACCATTCGTACCATTCTTATTGATAATTTGGGCATGAGACGCGTCACCGCTCAGCTTGTTCCTAAAGAGCTGAATTTTCTCCAAAAACAACATCGGAAACAAGTTGCTAAAGATATGCTCGATCGGTCCAGATTCGATCCGACATTCATGAAATGCATTAGTACCAGAGATGAGACGCGGGTTTACGAATTTGACATGCAAAACATGCTTTTCAGGCGCTCTTTTTGATATTTTTATTCATTGACACTTGACGTGGACTAACAAAACCAGCTGATGTAAACAAACTAGTTGACCTATTGCGCTCAAATTGCACATCATGACTAGGCACAATGTTGCCATCTTACAGCAGAAAAGAAAATTAAAGAATATTTTACGTGGGCTTTTTAAATGAGAAATTCCGAGTACTTTTTGGCTCAAGGTATTAATAATGAGATCAATTAATTGTTCAGTACTAATTACTAAGTGTTATAAACTAAAGAATTATAAATTAATTCTTTATTTATAGTAGTTTCTTTAGGACACCCTTACTTTCAAATTTAACGGCTCCGACTTCATAATAATAACCAATCGATTCCTGCCGTCTTCTTTTTGTTCATCCCTATAGACGTACTCCCAGTTTTTCATTAGGGTGAGCTTTATATAACATTTGTAGAGATTGAAAAAAATTAAATTCACAATACAAAAAAAATAATAAAACATTCTTTTTTCATTGAAGTACATTTAAAGGTTGCCAAAAGAATTTTGAAAAACTGCTTGATGATTTTTAAGCTGTACCGTGCTACTGTACAAAGTAATTAGAATCTCACGAGTTCTGTTTAAATGATTATTTAAAATTATAATTTTAGGTTAACTTGAAAGATATATTTATTTTAGATACAGTTTTAAATAAACAATAAAACAAATAAAGCTGTAAAAATGCAGTATTATTTTAACCTGTTATATTGCATTCATCTTAACATACCTTTCGTAGGCACCATTTTGTTTCCGTTTCATTAACACGTTTTTCTTTTCGTTTAGGGAAAATGACGAAGAAATTGGTTTTGGCGAGTTGGATGAAAAAGTAAGTTTGATTTTATAAATTGGCTTTTTACTTTTTTTTTATTGCAAAATTATTACACTTCATTTTTTCGATTCGTCATCTTTTTGGTATGATACGACACAATTTCTTTAAGTTTTGATATTACATACTGTTAAATATTCCCAGTTACTAATTAGAAATATCAAAAGTTACCGTATTATACCATCAGTATTAGATTCTTGATAAATTATCGTGCTGATACCCATATTCTCGTATAGTTTTTCAATTTAATTGTATTTATTTTCATTTATCCTGGCCCTTAATGGGATTCCTGTAATTCCCCCAAGTGACACAATACCCGCTCCTAAATCCAAGAAATCCAGACCGTTAAAAATTAAAGAGGTAAAATAATTTATTTAGATACTTTGCATACATTAAAGGAATTTAATAGCGATAGAAATCCATCAACGAGGATAAAGTACATACGAGGGTTTTATAATAAGTTGCTGGCCTCGGCAAGAGGTGGCGCTATTACTGTTTAAAAAATTATATTTTTCGTAAACATAACCTTTAATAAGAGTCCTGTCAAATTTTCAAGTCGCTGCGTGATTTAGTTTGTGAGTGGCAGCCATTTAAATAGACCAAGTTTTGTGATTTAACAACAATGGAAAAAATTGACTATCGAGCAGTGATAAAATGTTTGTTTGTCCAAAATGAGTGCGGTGAAGAAAAATAAAACTTATCATTTTAATAACGATTGGGAGGAAGAATTTTTCTTTTGTATGGTAAAGGATAAGTGCATTTGTCTCATTTGCCGTGCGTCAGTTGCAATACCTAAGCGTGGGAACTTACAGAGGCATCATAAAACGGTTCATAAAAACTATGAAAAGGATTTTCCGTCACACAGTGAATTAAGAAAACGAAAAGTGCGTGATTTGATAACTTGTTTGAAAAAAGAACAAACCATGTTCACAAGACCAGCCAAACAATCAAAAGCTGTAACGATCGCGTCATTTAAAATATCTCATATATTGGCGAAACACAAGAAACCATTTGATGATGGATTGGTTGTGAAGGAAGCATTTATTGAAGCAGGTGAGACTTTATTTGGAGATTTTAAAAATAAAACAGATTATGTCTGCTATTAGAGAACTTCAGTTATCTCGTCCGACTGTCACAAGACGTGTTGAAGTCATGAGTCAGGACATGGCAGATAAACTAAAACATGATATCATGGAATGTACATACTTTTCTTTACAGTTCGACGAATCCACCGATATGACAGACACTGCCCAGCTGTGTATTTTTAATCGAATGGTATTCAATGACATGTCGGCTAAGGAAGAGTTTTTGATAATGATTCCTCTAAAAGGAAAGACCCGTGGCGAAGATATATATGACGTTTTCTTCAATTTTGTAACAAACTACAAGCTACCAATATATAAACTAGTGTGCATTACAACCGATGGAGCACCAGCAATGACTGGAAACGAAAACGGTTTTGTGGCATTGTGTCGAGCTAATGATGATTTCCCTTCATTTTTCTCCTTCCATTGCATTATACATCAACAAGTTTGGTGTTTAAAAGTTCTAAACATGGAGAAGATTATGGGCATTGCAATAAAAATTGTGAATTCTATCCGTGATGAGATAAAAGCGGAACTCGGCGAAGTTTATGAGGACTTTGCACGTTCGTTATCGACCAATATATATTGGATAACTGAATTCTAAGGCGACCATACAAGCATTTTTGATGAAGAACGTCCAGGTCGTCCAAATGAGGTCACCACATCAGAAATGATTAAAAATTTCACGATATAGTGATAACTGATCGGAGCGTGAAAGTGTGTGAGATTGCGGACACTGTGGGCATCTCAATTGAACGGGTGCAAAATATTTTAACTACTCATATGGATATGAGAAAGCTTTCCGCAAGATGAGTGCGGCGATTGCTCACAATTGATAATAAACACGCACGTGTGTCAACTTCAAGAGAATGTTTGGCGATGTTAAAGCGCAATCGGAATGATTTTTCACGTTGATTCATAACTGTTGACGAAACATGGATTCATCACAGCACACCACAGACCAAAGAATAGTCCAAACAGTGGGTTTTCCGTAATGAACCGGCGCCAAGGCGATTTTATCGGCCAACAAAGTCATGGCCACAGTGTTTTGGGATACACGCGGCATAATCCACGTCGATTACCTTGAAAAGGGAAAAAAAAAAAACGATTAATGGAGAGTATTATGTCAATTTATTGGATCGTTTCAACTATGTTGGAAAAGAAAAACGTCCGCATTTGGCGAAGAAAAAATTGTCTTTCATCAAGACAATGCACGTGTGGACACTTATATCATCGCCATGGCAAAATTTCGATACGAATTCCTTCTGCGTCCACCATATTCGCCAGATTTAGCTTCCAGAGATTATTTTCTATTTTCGAATATGTAGAAATGGCTCGGCGGAAAATAATTTGGCTTATACGATGAGGTGATTGCTGAAACAAACGCCTATTTTGAAGAGTTGGAGAAATCGTATTTTTTAAATGGGTTACAAAAGATAGAAAAACGTTGGACTAAGTGTATCGAGGTAATAGGAGACTGTGTTGAAAAATAAAATAAATTTTACACATAAAAATGTTTTTTTTCTATCATGGCCAGGTACTTATCTTGAACCCTCGTATAAGAAATTAGGATATGTAGATCTCGTTGACGAAAAAATAATACATTTTAAGTCTTTATGCACATAACGTATGCAATGAAATGAGAAATCATGGTTATTGTTATTAGATTATGTCAAATTGTAGTTAATAAACGTTAGCAGCTACGTTCTCTAAAAGGGTCTAACTTTAAAATTGGCCTAATTTGACAATTAAGGGTTTAAATTCACAATAGCACCAGTAGGCTTACGATTATGTGGAGTAGAAGCCCAAAAAAATTGTAATTAAACCGATAAAAATGGAATATTTAAATAATTTTAGAAATTATTAATTGTCCGACTTGTTCCAAGATCTTATTTTCTGATTGCCATCTTAAAGTTTCGGATAAAAACTTTTTTTGGTGATATTTACCTTATGGGAAAAACCAAAATCAACTGGACAACTAGAAGTTTTAACTTCACTGTATACTAGATCGCACTTTTTAGATCCTTTCAGGGAATCTGGTTTTGACTATCGGACTAAAAATAAAGCCCAAAATACTACACCCCAAAAAGACTATCGTTTAACCACTTGAATCAAGTACCATAACATTTGTTGTCCCTAAAAAAAGTCGAGTGCCCTAAAGGGCAGATGTCGCCGAGACCGGACTCAGCTTTAGGGCCCAAAAAACGTCGATCCAAAAACGGAGGAGTTATTTAACTCGAAAAACGACCGTTTTTGGCTGAAAAAAGCGGGTCTAGCTTCGTCCTCCAGTATTGGCGGTTCTCTCTTATTTTATCAAGAACAAACTAAATTTATTGATTTGATATGGTTAAATAGTGCTATGGTGAAACGGGTCCCGTGTATTCTCGTTTGCAATTAAGAGAAGATGTTTATAGCATCCAGAATTTGGCAGTTTGTCTGTTCCGATTAGTATTATTGGTTCCGCCAAATTTTGGTCGTTATAAACTGTCTCCCTGCGCTCTTTTGTTTACAGTGTTATAAAATGGTATATTGCTTAATTACAAATATCTGTAGCAATCAATCAATTCGGCAGTATTAACCAAATACCAAACCATATTAATACAATTCCAATTCATCCCGCCAAATTCTGGTTGATGTAAGCATCGTTTCGGCGCTCTTTTGTTTACACTTGAATAAGATATGCTCAGTAAACTGTAATTTTTAAAACAATGGCATATTATTGTATTAATTATAAGAGTACATTATCTCTAACTTTACTGTCATTCGGTATTCGATCTAAAATCATTTCAAAATGGTGCCTTCATTTTGAGTTTGTTTATTATCAGCTTGTCTAAAAACATTAGTTATTTTTGAGCTATGCTGCCTACAGCTCAGCATGTTTATTTTCCGAAAATCAGGTTTTAAAGCAGTATATTTTTTTTTTATATAGAAATAAAGATTTTACATCAATGGATTTGTCATATATAGTAAACATTCACTATCATCTAATCAGAACTGACCAATTTTAACTGTATAATCTGTCAAGTAAGAACGTGTCCGCGATAATTCATTTTTGGTAGATGCGATTCCACCGATTCAACAAAAAATCGGTAGAGGGAACCTTTGTCTACGACGCATTTTAGTACAAGTATCAGTCGATTCCGAACTTCGAAATCATGTAAAATTTAAAATGAGTCACTTGCTTGTGCGTTGGTTCGAGTTAGTCTTTATTTATTCCAATCCAAAGAGGACTAAAATGACATTCCGTGGCCGCTAAATATATTAAAAAGTCGGTATCCTTTGTGAAGAAGTGCGTAAATCATTTTAACGAGACGAAAAATGTCGACGACTTGCCAAAACGTGGCTCGATAGGCAGTCACTTCGCAAGTCGAAAAAAACGAATCGTGTCTTTGTTTTCACGGGACCCGAAATTGACGCTCCGTCAAGGATCGGCAAAATTAAGAAAATCGGACTTGAATGTGTCCCATGAGAACATTCGACATCATCTTCGTGCGCATAATGTCAAATTCCGAAGCATGTTGAAGAAACCTTAGCTAGGGGAAAATTACGTCGCGAAGCGGCTCGCTTGAACTCACGATACTAGAGTGGCCTTCACAATCGCCGGACGCCAACCCTATTGAAAACGTTTGGTTCCTTGTAAAGAGAAAGCTCAGAGGAAAGACTCAGAGGACTTTGACTCAGTTGTCTCGCGAGATTCCAAAAATTTGCAAAGTATGCAGAAAATCTCGCCGACACCATGCTTCGAAGATGCCAGGCGATTGTTGATGCAGGAGGTGATTGGACAACTTACTAAGGTAATTGCGCCGTTGTTAGCATACCAAAGAATACATTGATGGCAAAAAATGTTCTCGTAACATTTTTTTCAAGAATATGTGCGGTCACGTCTTACTTGACAGACTTTTATATTAACTTCAAGATACTACTCAGTATATATCACCACTACACCAAACACTTTATTTTTGCACTCGACGCGCGTTTCGCTAACCATGTTAGCTTCATCAGGAGCGATGATTGACTGATTGATTGAGTCAATCATCGCTCCTGATGAAGCTAACATGGTTAGCGAAACGCGCGTCGAGTGCAAAAATAAAGTGTTTGGCGTAGTGGTGATATATACTGAGTAGTATCATTGTGCCAAAGATTCCACATTCCCAACTTAGTTAACTTCAAGACTTACAGCAAAAGGTTACTGATTTTTACTTAAAAGAACACAGTGACATCAGGGTTCTCACAGTTTTGGTTAAATAAGAAACCGTGGTTCCTGAAATGTCAATTTGAAGTATCCTTTTAATATTTCGCCTACGATTGCATGAAGCATCTTCAGGGACCTTTAGTCTTCCAGGTCAGAACATTGGATAAGCTAGAAGAAGCACAGTTCAACTTTTTATATCAGACCGGTGTTCACTGAACCGTGACCCAGTGTAGTGATTGTTTTCCATACAGGTCGGAACTCAAATCTCTGATAATATTTTTTGGGTGTTTGTAAATAAAGTTGTAAATAAACTTCATTGAAAGTGAAGACCGAAGCAAGGACTTCGTCCTCCTTCACATTGATGGTATTACCTGTAAAGTGCCAATGTTTAATTACAGCCGACTGCATTATCTGTTTTCTTCTTAGACACCCTTCACACTCCCCAATTCCAGCCATACCGATCCTCTAATTCTGCCTACAGCACCATACACCTCCAGCCTATAAACAGATTGTATATCCGGGCGATCCCAAGCACCGTCCAGCTTCACACAAGCGCCGGAGATTGTGCGAACTTCAATCTCCAAATTGACACGGTCTAATACCAAAAAAGCCCATTTCTCAAAAGAACACAGTGTATCCCATAGATAATATCTTAAGTTTTGGACCAGTTTCGAGATCTTTTTGGTAAATTTGTATTCGTAACTACTGTTATTAGGTGCCTCTTGTTCACTTTTTCATAGAGCCGGATGTTGCATAACACTGCAGGGAACGATGCAAAAAAGAACAGTTACGAATGAGCTTTTACAACAAAACTGACGATGCAATTAAACATTCACAGAATGTCGTCGTCAATTCAATAACATTAAAAACCTCAGTTCAGTTCCCACTCTTCAGCTGTTTATAGTTTTTTCGAAGTTTTACTAAAATTTATGTTTCACTCGTTAATATGCAGGTGGCTAAAGAAGAGCCGACTTCAGAAGATCAAGTAGAAACGGACAAAGTTTATGAAACTTTTCTTCAGTTAGCTGGAGAAGACAAAGAAGTTGACTGGAGAGAACTGAAAGAAATTTTGGATTATGCCATGAAAGACGGTAAGATTAATTTAATATTTAATTACTTTTCACATTTTTATATTCAATATACGAGGCTGGTTTGAAAAGTCCGTGCAAAAATAAAAACTACTTATGTGTTTGGGGTAAACCTTTTTATTTTTCGACATAGTCTCCTTTTAGGCTTATACACTTCGTCCAACGATGTTCTAGTTTGTTGATCCCTTCCGAATAATAGGATTTGTCCAAGTCTGCAAAATATCCATTAGTGTCTGCAATCACCTCCTCGTTTGAATAAATTCTTTGTCCCGCCAGCCATTTCTTCAAATTGGGGAACAAATAGTAGTCCGAGGGAGCCAAGTCTGGAGAATAGGGGGGATGTGAAACGAGTTGGAATCCTATTTCCATTAATTTTGCGACCACGACTGCTGAGGTGTGTGCTGGTGCGTTGTCGTGATGGATAAGGACTTTCTTGTGGGCCAATCGCGGGCGTTTTTTTCTTGCAGCTCGGTATTCAAACGGTCCAATAACGATGAATAATATTCACCTGTAATAGTTTTACCCTTTTCCAGATAGTCGATGAGGATTATCCCTTGCGAATCCCAAAAGACAGTCGCCATAACCTTTCCGGCCGAAGGAACGGTCTTCGCCTTTTTTGGTGCAGATTCCCCCTTGGTAACCCATTGTTTAGATTGTTGTTTGGTCTCAAATATTATGTACCCGTTCAGTCGATATGCCCACAGCACTAGCAATCTCACGCACATTAACTCTTCTGTCATCCATCACCATATCATGGATTTGATCAATGATTTCTGGAGTCGTAACCTCCACAGGCCGTCCAGAACGTTCAGCGTCACTTGTGCCCATATGGCCAGTCCGAAAATTTTGAAACCACTTATAAACTGTTCTAATCGAAGGTGCAGAGTCACCATAATATTTATCAAGCTTCTCTTTAGTCTCCTGAGGCGTTCATAAAGTAATGTTTAATCACCACACGAAATTCTTTTTCGTCTATTTCTTGAAAATCACTCGACTTCCTTGATTCACACGAATTCACAAGAAATGCTACTATGGCTGAAACATGACCTCGTTCATTCAAGAGATGCCGGTGGTGCCATCTCTCGGACTTTGCACGGACTTTTCAAACCAGCCTCGTAGATTGATCTTCTAGGTTCTAACCAGGTGAAATTAATAAAAGGAAATTATATAAAATATAATTTATTTAGCAATAAATTAACCTTAACAAACAATAAATTAAATTAAACCTATACAATTAGCTCGTCATTATTACCATCCAAACCAATACTGTCAGGAGATACTCTACAAAATGGACAATAACCATTCTGTAACAACTGAAGTTCAAAATCGTCCACATGAAATGCTTTGAAGCATGAATTACAAATAGTAATATGTAACTCGGGTAATAAATTTTTAAAATACTGATATCTTAAGGGTGGACCCCATTTACAAGTTAAAACACATTCAGTTTCTAATGCTAATAAGTTTTTTCGGTTTAATATCACAGGTTGAAACTTTTTTTCCTCGTCGTGATTTGTAAATTTATATACAAACGGATCAGAGTCTTCATTTTCATCGTAGCTTTTTTTTTAGTTCCAATGTTTGATGCTCTTCACCAATATTTTCTTGAAAATCTTGTTCTTTGCTTGCGACAGGTGTTTCAATCAATCTGACCGCTTCTTCGTCAGATATTCCTTCTTCAATTTGAAATTCAATCAATGGAAGAAATTCGAAACTGACGAATGAATACACAAATGGTTGGCCACAGTTAACACAAAAATTTGATGCGGATGTTAAAGGATTATAGGTTGAACATCTATAACACATTGGAAGCAGCTCGTCAGGGTCATTATACGGCCTGGCTCTTGAAGCAATTGTAGCAATTTCAACTTGCTCCTCAAATTTCTTTGGTATCCTTAGTGATGTAATTTTATCAAATGTCTGTTTTGCTAATTTGTTTGCGCCAAGTTTTCTAGCTTGTTTTGCTAGAGTAAAGTAAATTGCAAATAGGGAAACACCTAAGGGTTTATTTTTACTTGTTTCGATTAATAAAAATCGTGAGATGTTGAAGAGAGCTTCTGGCATATAAGATGTAAATGGTTCTTCTAGATATTTATGAACTGTATTGTATGCATAATAAATCTGAGCCAGTTCCTCATTTTCTCTAAATTTTTCTAAGTACCAATCTAATTTATTGCCAGCTTCTTTTGATAAATCTAAATATTGCCGTGATATTATCCAATAATAAAAACCAGCATCATCAAATCGACATTCAGACACTGCATTGGCGGTAAGCTGTTGAAATACCTTAAAGGCTTCTTCCGATTTTCCTGCTTTGTGGAAAGCTTTTTGAGCTTGTACAAATTTATCGTTTTCAGCTAGCCATTGGGCATACGGAATGTAGACGATGGCGTTATATTGTGGTTGATTTTGAACTAAAGAAAATGCTTGAGCCCACTCATTAGCTTCAACATGAAGCTGAAGAACTGCAGCAGAATCTCCAAGACGCTGGTAGATTTCTGCAGCGGCTGCTGATTGACCTAAACTTTTTAAATGCTGAGCAATAATATTTAACGATGCTTTATCAGATTTGTCTAAACGCCTTCCCAAGTCGATGAGCTGATCTGCCCACTTTTTTTCAGCATATATTTCTATTGCTGTCTTGATATCACCAATTGAAATATACATGTCTGCGGCTGCCTTATGTTCGTTGATATTTCGGGCCCAGTCGGCCTTCTGTCGTATTAAATCATTATTATCTTTTGCGCCTAAAAACTCCTGAGCTTCGTCAAACATCCTTAGGTCAGTAAACATCGTCAAAGCTTTGCTCTCGTGGCCAGATTTTTGGTACAATCTTGAAGCTCTTTTAATTTTCCTTTCATGGCCTGAATATCTCCTAATATAACATCTTTGTGGTAGTCACCATTTTGTTGCTGCTCTTGAATTTGTTGGATAAGCTCCAAATAATTAAAATCTTGCAATTTTATGAAAGCTAATCTTGCAACATCAAAGTCAATGTGTTCAAGAGCTGAATGAGCAAGTTCTTCCCAATCTCCATCTGTAACTCCTAAGCAAGCAATTTTGTAAGCATCGTTGAACATTTTTTTTCGATGAATTGATACATTGGTGTGCTTAGTGGGAGATCTAAAGTAGTCATTGTAAAGCCATTGAGACAGAATACTTTGGATCCAGAAAGACCGACAACAAAACCACTCATTTTCTGGATGTGAGCTGGAAAATCGGTCACTTTGATTGCCAGGTATTATTTCCACTAAAAGCAATCATGTCTTCGTAAAACGTATTAAATGCAACACTGTTGGCATTATTTTCCTTGTAGAATAGTTCGCTATTTTTGGCTTTAAATACTTGAAGTCGGCCTGTTTCATCCACGACAGCTAGTTTTTCCTTTTTTTGACTCAAATCTAAACACCTAATTCCTTCGTTTACTGACACCTTCAACAAAGGGTGGATATTATCTAAATGTACTTCCCATACTTGACCATTTTTAAGACCAAGGAGTAAACCTTCTTTGCCGGGAGCGCCCCCAATGTTTTTTATGTATCTTATAGGACTGTCAAAGTTCCATTCCTTTTCTTTTTCTCCCGAGAAAAACATACTCTGTAGGTTTTTTTCTTGGCATATTATAAGGTGGTTACTGCAGATAACTAAAAGACTACAATCTAATTTTTGAGCGACTTTTTCTTTGGCTCTATAGTGCATATCGTTGGTATCTTTGGAAAATAGTTCATAGATGACTACTCGTTCTGGTAACTGTACCTACAAAGTAAAATCAGAATGTTATTTGATATCGGCTATCCAGATATATATATATATATATATATATATATATATATATATATATATATATATATATATATATATATATATATATATATATATTATAACCGATAAAAATTGGAAAAAAAAAATTATATTTTTGTTTTAATCGTTGACGCAAAGGCGTCATTGGTTAGGTGAATCTAATTTGTTACAGATAACTGGCCAGCTATTGCAGAGTTAGCATTTGGCTTGACACTTTCGGGAGATCTCGAAGCAAATTTTGAACGCATTTAAAAAGTCTTCTTGATCTTGTCAATTGTAAGTGATACATAGAAACGACAACAAAAACACATGTAAACAGCGGCTATGGGCGATTGTAATGAAGAAAAACACCACTCTGTAAAAAAAAGAGCGCAGGAAAGATATTTATTGCAACTAAAATTTGGTGGAATTAGCAATACCAATTAAAGTACATAATCAATCCTGCCAAGTTATAGTTGCTATAAACATCTTCTCTGCCCTCTTTTGTTTACAGTGTTGTAAAACGGGGACCGCGAATAGACGTTTATTTTGTTTGTAGATTTTAAATTATTCGTAAACTTAGACTCGTCGGTAATTTACGTAAATTTCACAGGATGTATTATACAAGTAACAAAACGTAATTTGTTCAAATTTCGGTTTTTGCTTGCGATTGTATGCAAAACGAAGGATAGTTTCGAAAGAAAGAGTAAATATCAAGCAATTAAACAATTGTTCCACATTTTGGGAAGAAGTTTTTGATTATTTTTTCTTTCATTTTGAAAGTACTTTATTTTATATGTTTGAAAAAACTGGCATTTAGGAATTTTCGAAGAACTATTTGTATGAGAAAAACTGAACTATAAAAAATAGTATTAGCTATATGTTAGAAGCTTTGACTACGAAAATTTAAAAAAGTTACAACTTTTTTACATACCGTACATCTTTTTAAAATTTTTGAATATGTATCTTGAGATCACCCCTATCTGGCAAACGTTTTATATACATACTATATAATATATAACTTTTAATACATTTAGAAGGAAACCATGATTAAGTTTAAAGTTTACATTTTCTAAAACTTTTCAAGCCCATTAATTTGGGTCATAAAAATTTCAAATGCTTATACAGTCTGTCAAATAAGACCTGACAGCTCGTATTTTTGAAAAAATGTGTTTCCTTAGTAAGTTCTCCAATCGCCCCCTGTATGAATAATCGCCTGGCATCTTCGAGGCATGCGCCGACGAGATATTCTGTAATGATCTCGAAATTTTTCGAATCTCGTGAGACAACTGAGTCAAAGTTCTCAGAGTCTGTCCTCTGAGCTTTCTCTTTACAAGGGACCAAACGTTTTCAATAGGGTTGGCGTCCGGCGATTGTAAGGGCTACTCTAGTATCTTAACTTTCGTTTGCACCTTCCAGTCCCTGCACAACTTACTGCGGTGTTTTGGGTTATTATCTTCTTGCAGGATCCAATCCTCGTTTTTCCTTCTAAACCAGCGTTTGGCAGTTGGTAATAAGGCTTTCTCGTAAGTATCACACATTTTTTCGCATTAAAATTGTACGTGAAGAGATACAAATTGCCGAATCCTCGTTTGGAAAAGTATCCCCAAACATGCACTTGGATTGGATGTTTGACGGTTCGTTGAACGAGACGATTGGTGGCAGTTTAGGTCTAAGGAACCGTCGCATATTCCCAAAAGGAAGCTTCGTCCGTGAAGATCACGTTGTCCAGTCACGGTCGCTGTTGTCGTGAGCCCAAGGGAGCCGCTTCGTGACGTGATTTTCGCCCAGCAAAGGTTTCTTCCACGTTCTTCGGAATTTGATATCATGAGCACAAATGGTCTGATGGGACACATTCAAAACCGATTTTCTTAATTTTACCGCTCCTTGACGCAGCGTCAATTTGAGTCCCGCGAAAACAAAGACACGATTCGTTTTTCGACTTTCGTAGTGACTTTGCTTACCGAGCACGTGTTGGCAAGTGGCAAGCACAAACCATACCGACTTTTTAATATATTTAGCGGCCGCAGAATGCTTAATTTTAAGCCCCTTGGGATGGGAACGAAGAAAGACTGCCTTGAACCGATGCGCAAACAAGTGACTTATTTTGGATTTCACGCGATTTCGACGAAAGTTCGGAATCGACTGATACTTTTACTAAAATGCGTCGTAGACAAAGGTTCCCTCTACCTACTTGTTGTTGAATCGCTAGACTCGCATCTACCAAAAATGAAGTATAGCGGACACGTTCTTACTTGACAGAGTTTACATTTTAACTTAACCACTTTTTCTCCTTTCTTTACGAAATTTAAAATGGGTAATCCATAAATAACTTCAAATTTGTTTGGCTAATTGCCTCGGTAGAAGGTACAAGGTGGAAGCACAGAGCACACTCAGGCTTTTGAAGATTTAGTAGCTTTGGAGTGTTTTGCTAGAGTGAATTTACCAGCATCTTATTCTCATTCCCACCTTAACGGCCACATCAGTAATAGACAAGGCGAAATCGGCGCCATCGTTGGAAAAAATTTTCTAATTGAATTTTTTTTCATAACCTTCTCCAGGAGATGCCCCTGAAAGAGGATCAACATGTTGCCGGGCGGTAACCTGGTCCGAATTTGTTTTTTAGGTAAATTGGACCATTTTGAACAAAAAATGTCTCTTGTGAATTTTCTCTAAAATGCGCCGTTTTCGAGATATCGGCGATTTTAGGTGCGAGAGAAAACGCGAAAATGGCCACTTTCACCTCCCAATATTGGGGTCAAAAATTAAAATTTTCAATGTTGCCAAGTGTCCAAATTAAAGTTTGAGATCTCTTCTACAAATTACCGTAGGAAATATTCAATATCTTTATTTTTAAACATTGTTTTTTAACAGTTAACAAATTGCGTTCGAGCGCCCGCGGCCGCTAGGCGCGCGGAACTGTATACGCGCTGCAACTCGCTGTAACGTGAAGTATCATGCAAAAGTTCAAACATGCTATTGCTTAAATAAGAGTCGGACACTTTAATAGTTTATTCATTTCTTTTCCGCCCTTACAAGTATGTACATGTGTAATTATGTCTTTTTCTATTAAACGAATTAAATGTGATCATAAGTGCATTTTCTGTGGTAAGTGTGATGATGTTGTACAACAACCAAATTTTGAATCATTTCAAAAAATTCAATTTTTATATTAGCAATTCATTATTGGAGCTTTTTCAAATTAATTGGTTGTACAGGATTGTATTTTAAAGTAGTTGGTCAGAAGCCAAGATTATTGTCTTGTAATGTAGCTGCTGAATATTTAACTAGTCAAGTTTGTCAAGTTTTGCCTGCTTTACATGCGTTTATAGGCTGTGATACTACTAGTAAAGTAGGTACTAAAAATAAAGCTTTAGATTTAGTCTTTGATTTAGATACTCAAAATGCATTAACCCCACTTGGTACTGGCTTACAATTAAATGCCATGGAATTCAATGCATTAGAAAAATTGTATTTGAAAATTTTGAATAAAGCTGGAGAAACAGCAAATAATGCTAGACAAATAATTTTAGAACGTTCTTGTGGGATGGGTATTAATTTTGGAAAAATTCCATGTACATCCGATGCTTTAAAATTGCACATTTCACGAGCTTCACTACAAACGTACATATGGAAAATGTCATTGTATTCTCGGTATCGACATTTAGATGCAACAGAATTTGGTTACACTATAGAAACAGGTGAATTGTTACCCAAATTCATGTTAAAAAATTCGATACCAGATTCGTTAATTAGGCAATGTAAATGTACAAAAAATTGTAAAAAACTAATGCATGTAATTGCAAAAGCAACAACGTAAGTTGTATACTCTTGTGTGGGTGTAATTTAAATATTTGCGAAAATTCTATTAAATATATATAAGTTATATTTCATAAAATTGTTTTAATTCTTCTACCATCCTAATCGAATATTGAATTTTTATTTATATTCATTTGTTATAATAATTAAATTTGATATAACAATTACTCTTTAATAAATAAATATTTTTTACATACTTTTCAAATATATTAATTTTAATAAGAAATCAAGAAACAAAGCTTTATAGAGCATCGCAGTGCGTATACAGTTCCGTGCGCCTACGTACGGGCGTTGCGTATATATCTATGTATACAGTTTCGATGCAGCCGCGGGCGCTCGAACGCAATTTGTTAACTGTTAAAAAACAATATTTAAAAATGAAGATATTGCAATATTTCCTACGGTAATTTGTAGAGGAGATCTCAAACTTTAATTTGGACACTTGGCAACATTGAAAATTTTAATTTTTGACCCCGATATTGGGAGGTGAAAGTGGCCATTTTCGCGTTTTCTCGCACCTAAAATCGCCGATATCTCGAAAACGGCGCATTTTAGAGAAAATTCACAAGAGACATTTTTTGTTCAAAATGGTCCAATTTACCTAAAAAAACTTGTTCCGGGGCGAAAATTTCAATTTTTGGACTTTGTTTAAAAAAAAATTGTTTAAACAAATTCGGACCAGGTTACCGCCCGGCAACATGTTGGTCCTCTTTCAGGGGCATCTCCTGGAGAAGGTTATGAAAAAAAATTCAATTAGAAAATTTTTTCCAACGATGGCGCCGATTTCGCCTTGTCTATAAACAAACCTGTCATTATTGAAGTCTGACAAATCGAAAACTAAAGCGTTAAGAGCCTTTATATTCTCCTGTTGTGGCAGGTTAGTTCAGGTATTTTTTGAGGATGACGGGGCCTACATAACAACTGTTAATTTGGAACGATATAAGGAGATGATTCATAACTTCTTCAGACGCGCTTTACCACATGTTTAACCAAAAAAAAAAGATCTGGTTTTAGCGGGACTAAACTAGACTTTTCAACTATATCCTGGTTAGTCACTAGAGAAACTTTTAAGAATAAAATGATCTTTAAAAGAGGTAACATAGGTAACATAGGTCGGCCAGAATGTAGCACAGATTTGATGCTGATGTTTCCTCTTGCAAGGATATTTCGAAACTCAAGTTTACAAGATATCCGGCAAAAAATCTCAGCAACCGCGGAAACGGGATACTGATCGGTAATTAATAATTTCATTACTCACTTGTGGGTAGGGTGTGTAATTGCTCACCTTTTGAAGATATTATTGTTGTACAAAAAAGGGTTTTTTCGTCATCACCTTGTCGTTTTAGTGTAAAGATTGAAATTAAACTTTTTTATGGGACACAATATAAAAATTTTGCCAGGTCAGGCGAACTCAAAAGGTAACTTTTTTTCGCAAATTTAACTTAGGTACCATTTTTAGTGTGCCGTACGGAACACTTATAAGATCACTTCGATGTCTATCTGCCCGTCTGTCACCTCATGATTTTCTCCCAAATTATTTGACATAGAAAATTGAAATTTGGCACTAATATAGAGGTTGATTCATCAGAGCCGTGGTTTTAAAAGTTAAATTTCGACTTAAGAAGTTAGTTTTGGGGAGTGAAATCGGAAGTGAAAAAAAAAAATACGAGGTCATCGAGTGGGGTGTCAAATAAAAGTTTGTAAAAACACGAGTTCAAAAATATGTATAATATAATGTAATACTTGCGCACACTTTTCTTTGTATTATTTTTTAAAAATCGCGAAATATCGCTGCCCCCCTCTTTTCTCGAAAAGTACCGATCAAAAAATTTTGAAAAAATTCTGGAATATTCTCCACATGCTGTAGATTGAACGAAAATTATCACGAGCGACCTTTAATAAATATGGTATATAAAAAACATTCAAGGTCATCAGTTTCTAGTAAAGATCGGAAAAAAAAACTTTGTTGAAAACTCATCTGGGGTGTGTTTTGTGAAGTCGTTCATCATTTTATACCTCCGTAACAAATTTTTATTTTAAAAGTAATCAACGTACAGGGAACACTAATTGCGCAAGTCTGACTTGCACTTGGTCGATTGTTTGTATTAGATACAGTACCTCAGATACATCATATCTCGATCTTGGAATGACCTATGAGGTACAGGTCTTGGCTCACAAATGTACTGTTCTGTTTAATAACAGGATATTATGATCCAAATATTTTTCTCATAAATATATTGGTCATATAGAACAGTAATGCTCCTTTTACACGGTCATATCAGTTTCAGTTTTCGTTTCATTTCAGTTCGGAAGGAGGTTTGTTTTTACACAGTCCGTTCAGTTCTCAGTCCGAGTTACACTTTCAAAGTGTTATGTGTGTTTCGCATTCAAACACGTGTTGTCATACTGTACCAAAGTGTACATGTGTAAAATAAAATGAAGCTGTCTCGCTGCAGTAGCCTTAGCTGTGTCGTTGAAGAAACGGTGGAAGAAAAGAACCCCATATCTTCAGGTGTCAATCTCCGTTTCAGTTTTTCCTTTTTACACATAGGAAAAACGGACAGTTCGACTAAAACTGAACTGAGGACTGATATAACCGTGTAAAAGGACCATTAGAAGTAAAACTGTTCACAAGTTAGAACAAGAATTAAAAATTAAGTAGTATACTTACAGCAAGCCTATCAGTATAAATAGCAATTTTCTTAATGAGATCTCTACATTTAATTCTAACTTTTTGCTCTGTGATAAGGTGTTGAATGATAATATCTGTCATATTTTCCCTGTAAGCGTATCGTTCCCTGTATAGCCCATGGACCATGTTAAATACCAATTGATAGAATGCAATTGTGCCGTCCTCACAGCCAAGAGCCTAAAAAATTGTCTTTATTCCAAATTACATAAATTAGAATAATATATGTAGGTTATATCTATAAGAACAGGTTATTTATGCATTTGACGAATAGTGAAAATACCAAGAGTATTCATTTTCCTTTACAAGTTACAGCATCAATTTTTAGCACGATATTGTGTATAGTGTCAGTACTGACAGTAGCTTGCTGGAACCTCCATTTTGCCATACTCGTAATTAAAATAAAATTTCCATATTGCTATATAACCCTAGGACCTATTTTTTAAAAAGTTTTTATAATTAAAATTTTCAAAAAAAACTCTTAGGTTACGCGCATTCACCATATACAGTCTGTCAAGTAAGAACGTCACCGCTCGTATTCTTGAAAAAAATGTGTTTTGAGAACATTTTTTGCTATCAATGTATTCTTTGGTGTGCTAATAATGGCGCTGTTGCCTTAGTAAGTGGTCTAATCGTCCATCAATAATTGCCTGGCATCTTCAAAGCATGCTGCCGACGAGATTTTCTGCATACTACGGCAATGATCTCCAAATTCTCCGAATCTCACGAGACAATTGAGTCAAAGTCCTCAGAGTTTTTCCTCTGAGCTTTCTCTTTACAAGGGACCAAACGTTTTCAATAGGGTTGGCGTCCGGCGATTGTGAGGGCCACTTTAGTGGGCCCAAGCGAGTCGCTTCGCGACGTGATTTTTGCCCGGCAAAGGTTTCCGTAACGTGCCTCGGAATTTGCATCATGAGCACAAAGATGTTGTCGACTGGTCTTATGGGCCACAGTCAAACCCGATTTTCTTAATTTTGCCGCTTCTTGACGCAGCGTCAATTTCGGGTCCTGTGAAAACAAAGAGATGGTTCGTTTTTTTCGACTTTCGGAGTGACTTTGCAACCGAGCCACGTTTTGGCAAGTCGTCGACATTTTTCGTCTCGATTTACCCACTTCTCCACAAACGATACCAACTTTTTAATATATTTAGCTGCCGCAGAATGTGTCATTTTAGGCCCCCGTTGGATGGGAACAAAGAAAGACTGCCTTGAATCGACGCGCAAACAAGTGATTTCGAAGAAAGTTTGGAATCGACTTTACTTTTACTAAAATGCGTCGTAGACCAAGGTTCCCTACCGGTTTTTTGTTGAATGGCTAGAATTGCATCTACCAAAAATGAATTATCACGGGCACGTTCTTACTTGACAGACTTGACATATTTCTACGAAACTAGTTTACTTTTACCGCGCTTTCAGATGAGAAAACCGTATAGGTCCCTTGGCGATATGTGAAGGGCACTTAAATATTATCCTTCAGTAGCTACGTGAAAAAGAAAATAATTGCAATGATAAAACCATTGGGAAGCTCTTTTTTCAAATAATGTATTTAAATAGTTTGAGAAAACAAATGTACTTACGACAAAATTGCCACTTGGGTCAGCTTCACAACACCAAACCCAAGAATTCTGTTGATCACCAATGGGGCCAAGTTTTATGCCTTCTCTTGTATACAATTTGCAACATTTGTTTAGCCCCCCAATTAAAATATAGTCACCTTGAGGAAAATATCTTACTCTTAAAGCATTATATCCCAGATTCCTTTCTTTTCCTACCAGTTTGCCTCCAAGGGTATAAAACGAGAGTGTTTTGTTCCAATCTGTGACACAAATAGTGTCTGTCGAATCATCTTTGTAGGTACTCCAAGATATAGCCCATATTGCAGGACCACCAGGTCTTTCAATCTTACTTTTCTCCTCTCCTAATTTATTTCTAATTGATATAACTCCATTATTAAGTGCCAAAGCTAAATATTGGCCATCGTTGGTCCAGGAACAAGAGTTTATTCTTATACTGGTTTTATGTTTTTGAACTGCTTTCTGGTCGGCACTCCAAAAAGCAAAATCAGTCAGAGCACAAGATGCTAACTGATGAGATAGAGGGTTAAAGGCTACACATTGTACCGAATCGTTGTGGCTATATTTTAATAGACCTTCAAGTTTATTGGACCAGATAATGATTGTTTTATCGGCGCTACCACTGGCAAATTTTTCACCATTTTTTGCATATGAGACTGAGTGCACTTTATCTTTGTGGCCTTTTAAAAGTTGAATTAGAGATCCATCTGAGGTATCGTAAATTAATACGTGGTTTCCGCTTGCGACAATTAACTGGGTACCATCAGGATTAAAACAGAGGTCATAAATTCTGAAAATAAATTATATATATGTATAATTCACTGAATACTGCACTGATTTAGCCGTTACTTGATAGCTATCCATAATAATTAGGAACGAAAATTTTTTAACTAATAATTAAGATCACCACTAATGTTTATTGTATTAGAGCTGACAGTTGTTTCAACACACTGTGTTTTCTTCTGGAGTAAGATGTAAATTAAATAAAAAGAATGTTACAAAATATATAAGGGCTCAATTAATTAAAAATATTCATCCATAATTCCATTAAGTTCAAAGAGAGATTCTTTTTCTTCTTCTGGTGCTGTGTCTTCTTTAGACGTTAGCGATCATTCTAGTCCAAATTACTCTATTTATAGCCGATCTAAACAATTCTACACTACTTTTCCCTGTCCATTTTCTAAGATTGTGCAGCGAAGAGATTCGACGTCTTCCAGAGGTCTTTTCCCCTTAACTTTTCCCTGCAGAATCAGTTGGACGAGATGATACTTGTCGTTTCTCATAACGTGGCCAAAGTATGACTGTTTACGTTTCTTCATCGTATGTATGATCTCCATTGACTTGTTCATCCGTTGTAGTATGGTATCGTTGGTAGCGTGATGTATCCAAGAAACTCGCAGCATATGGCGTTAACACCACATTTCAAACGCTTGGAGTTTCTTTGTTGTTGTTTCGGATAATGTCCACGCTTCAACAGCATACAGTAGAACAGAGAATACATAGCACCTTAAAACCCGCATTCTGATCTTTATGTTGAGATGCATACTACATAGGACCTTTTTTAAGCGGAAAAAAGCTGATCTTGCTTTCTCTATACGAACCAATATTTCTTTTGCATGGTCCCATTCCTCATTACGGTTACAGCCCAAGTACCTAAAATGATTTATCCGTTGTATTGGTTTGCCGTTGATGTTAAAGTTGGCACTCAGTTCGGGGTTTTTACTTATTATCATAACCCTGGTCTTAGATATATTCAAACTCATACCATACGCTTCACATTGATCTTGTATTCGAGTTATCAGCCTTTGAAGTCCTTCTGCAGTGTCGGCCAATACAATGGTGTCGTCTGCATATCTCAAGTTGGTAATGATATGCTTATTAACAACCTCACAACCACTCAAGGCTTCAGTGAAAAGGTTTTCGGAGTACACGTTAAAGAGTAACGGGGACAGAACGCACCCTTATCTAACCCCCTTTCTGTATACTGATCTCTTCAGATCGCTTGGCTCCAACTCTGATTTCATCTGTCTGTTGTCAGTACAAGTTGGAAATGATACGAATATCCTCTCGTCTCATACCTACGGATAGCAGGACTTCCATCAACTTCTCATGCTTTACCTCATCGAAAGCTCTCTAGAAGTCGAGAAAATATTTTTTTTATGGGTCTAGTTCACGTGCTGCAGGGAAGTCCCTAAAGCGCTCCCGGAGCGGCATGTGTGCGGAAAAAGCGATTCACGTTGTTCTTGAATCGCTGTAAATTGTACTCGGTGGGAAACACAGCGTTAGGCAAATTATTCCAAAGGGATGATATTCTCCATGTAAAAGATTGCTTGAAAATCGTTGTACGCGGATTAACAAGCTGAACCTCATACGGATGTGAAGCACCAGCGTGACGTGTATTTCTAACATGCACCGCTTTGGGAGGAACTAAGTGGGTTACATCCTTCGAACACTTTCATGAAAATACTTGTAGAACAGACTGAAGGCCGCTGGTCAGTTCCGGGTCTCCAATCAGACAAACAGCTCTTCTCTGAACAGAATCCAACAAATGCAGTGTGTGTTTGGGAGCGGAGCCCCAAACATGGGAGCAGTATTCCATAGTTGGTCGAATTTGAACTTTGTAAAGAAGTAACAGTTGTTGTGGAGTGTAAAGCTTTCTGGTTCGAAATAATATTCCCAACTTTTGAGAAGCTCTCGTTGCTATGCCTGCATGTTCATGTCAGGACATATTTGCTCCCAAACTAACGCCCAACAAATTGAGCGACGATGCTAGGGGAATGGAGTGCCCCGACATAACTAAGTCGGGTTCAGCAACGTTAATGTTTTTAGAAAAAACTGCCGCCTGGGTTTTTGTAGCGTTAAATTCCACTTGGTTACTGTCACTCCAAGATAGAATTTGTTCCAGGTCTTTGTTAAGTTGAACGACCTCCTGCTGTCTGTGGATATTCGCCTGAGCAGCCGATGTCCGAGCGTTTGAAGTGAACATAGGGAGACATCGCAGTTCATATCGCGTGCCCTTTGAGCAAGAACCTGAATGCTGAAGAGCGCTTCTCTAGTTCCTAAGCCACTTCTGAAACTGAACTGTATCTCATTAATAGAGTTCTCGAGAAATGGATACCATATATGCGTTCATGGATGACATACAAGAATACTTTTAAAACATGACACATAAGACTAATTGTGCGATGTTCTTCACATTTCTTCGCATTGATCTTGTTGGGTATAGGTATAAAGGTGGATATAAGCCAATCGTGAGGAGCCTCACCCTCTTCCAATTGGTCGTGGAGTAATAAACCTGAGGATTTTTTTCTGGTCAATCCCTACCTGCTCTAAACAGTTCAGTAATTTCCCTTTTTTTTCATTGTGAAAAATTCTGAAATCTTCATTTAAAGTATGATTTTCATCTGTTAAATATTTGGCGTAAGAAGACATGTTATTTTTCATTCTATAACTGTGTTTATGTTCCTTTATTCTTTTATAAAAAGATCTGCCTGTTTGTCCTATTAAGTTTTATTACAAGTGCCACAGCATAATTTATAAACTCCCGTTTTATTTTCTTTTTGTGTTTTACTTTTATTATTTTTAATATGTCGAGCTAACGTATTATCGGTACAGAAGGCAATATTGAATTTTATTGGTCAATTTACCGGGATAAGTGAGTGTATGAAACTTATCTTTCTTTCGTTGTTTATGCAGATACACAAGTCTTATTGCTTTTTTAACTGTTTTTTTCTATATTCTCTACAAAGTCACTCCTGTACCCATTGTTTATGCTAATTTGTTTTATAATATTTAATCCTTTCAGAAAAATTTCTTCAGTAAATGGTGTATTTATTATTCTATGGATGAAAGCCGAAATTTTATGTGTGAACAGATGATTAGAATTAGCGTGTATAGTTATATCTGAGTATGTTGGTTTATGGAAGATTTGAAAATCATGTTGATTCATTTTGTTTGATATTTTTAAATCTAGGAAATTAATCAGTTTATTTATTTCTATTTCTGTTGTAAAAGTAATGTTATTATGTAGTTGGTTAATATAATCTAGAAATTGTTTGAATTGTCGATCTGTACCGGTAAAGAAAGTCACTATGTCATCTACATAACGGTACCAATAAAAGCAGTTTTTAAATATATAAAAATTACCGATTTGTTCTTCTTAATTGTCCATGAAAATTTCAAATAAAACTGGACTAAGAGGGTTTCCTATTATATAAACAATTGTCAGCTCTAATGTCATAAACATAAGTGGTGATCTTAAATCGTTGTTTAAATTTTCGTTCATAGTACATTATTATGATTAGTTTATTTAAAAAAAAAAAATAAATTGAAGAAAATAATGCCTTGACCCGTTAAAATATAATTAAATGGACAAAAATACTAGTAACTCAATTAAAGTTATAAAGCTTTATATATATAAAGACAGGTAAGGTTTTTACTGTGTTAAGAAAATGTTCATTTTCCTACCAGTTTTCAGCTCTTAATTCTCCTTTTTATATTTTTTTTTTATAAAAATGCCAGTCTAGTTGAATTTATAATACAATTTATATAATATATATTATAACACCGTCAAAAGCGGTGCCGGTGTTAAATTTTAGACATTTTTAGTGAACATCGTTGTAAAAATTTTTTGAGTCGCTAAGGCAGTTGGTCAGTCACCTACCACCAACGGCAGATAATTCTATTGCAACGACATCTGTTGAAAAAGCGAACTTGTTGGCTGAACTCTTTGCTTCACATTCTTACTGTCGATTTCCAAGGAAAAACACCACCTACTATTCCCATAGTGCAGTCAAGGATGCCCGATGTCAGACAGCGTATCATAAAACGTATTTTAATGAAGCTAGACACCAAAAAAGCTTCTGGCGCTGACGGAATACCTGCCATAGTTCTCAAAAACTGTGCGAAGGAACTGACACCAGTTTTCTGTAGACTTTTCAACCTATCCTACAGACAGGGAATATTTCCTTCCTGTTGGAAATGTGCCACAGTTCAGCCGATACCTAAAAAAGGCAAGAAGACCTTGCCAAATAACTACCGACCAGTCGCACTGCTTTCGATAATATCGAAAGTCATGGAAAAGGCTATCAATCAACATCTTCTAAAATATCTTGAAGAATTCAACATTATTAACGATCACCAAGATGGCTTTCGTAAACATAGATCAACAGGAGATCTTCTGACTTATGTAACACATGTTTGGAACAACGCAATTGATCACTTTGGAGAATCTCGAGCGGTTGCTCTTGACATATGCAAGGCATTCGATCGTGTTTGGCACGAGGGGCTGTTGGCCAAGCTGCGTTCTTGTGATATGTCTGAAAAGTTCTGTTTGTGGCTCTCATGTTTCCTCAGTGAGCGTTTTTTGCGAGTGGCGGTCGACGGATTTCTTTCTAACACCTTCACTATCAACGCCGGTGGTCCCCAAGGCTCCATACTGCCTCCTACTCTCTTTCTCATTTACATTAACGATCTGCTGGAAAAGACTGGAAATCCAATCTACAGCTTTGCAGATGACAGTACGCTTATGTCTTGATTCACTTTGAACGCTCGGACATCAGCTGCTCAGGCGAGTGTCCGCAGACAGCGGGAAGTTGTTCAACTTAACAAAGACCTAAAAGAAATTCTATCTTGGGGTGACAGTAACCAAGTAGAATTTAACGCTACAAAAACCCAGGCGGAAGTTTTTTCTAAAAAGTTAACGTTGCTGATCCCGACATAGTTATGGCGGGGCACTCCATTCCTCTAGCATCGTCACTCAATTTGTTGGGCGTTAATTTGTGAGCAAATATGTCCTGGCATGAGCATGTTGCAGGCATAGCAAGGAGAGCTTCTCAAAAGTTGGGAATATTATTTCGAACCAGAAAGCTTTATACTCCACAACAACTGTTAATTCTTTACAAAGCTCAAATTCGAGCAACTATGGAATACTGCTCCCATGTTTGGGGTTCCGCTCCCAAACGTACACTGCATTTGTTGGATTCTATTCAGAGAAGAGCTGTTCGTCTGATTGGAGACCCGGAACTGACCGGCGGCCTTGATTCGCTGGAACATCGAAGAACGGTTGGCGACTTGAGTCTGTTCTACAAGTATTTTCATGGAAAGTGTTCGGAGGATGTGGCCCGTTTAATTCCTCCCAGAGCGGTGCATGTTAGAAATACACGTCGCGCTGATACTTCACATCCGTATGAGGTTCAGCTTGTTACTCCTCGTACAACGCTTTTCAAGCAGTCTTTTATATGGAGAACATCATCCCTTTGGAATAATTTTCCCAGGACTGTGTTTTCCACCGAGTACAATTTATAGCGATTCAAGAACAACGTAAATCGTTTTTTCCACACACGTGTCGCTCCTGTAGCGCTTTAGGGACCTCCCTGCAGCACGTGTGCTAAACGCATAAAAAAAAACCCAATGCTTATCAGAGATTTAAAATTGGACTAAGAATTGTTAAAAATAGAATCAGATTGCCGAGAGAAAACTCCTGAAAACAATTTTCTTGCCTGTAGGTGAAATCAATGTATAACACCGAGCACCTTGTATAGCTAAGAATCGTAATTTTTTTTGAGTTTGCTCGCTGTAAATTCACTGTCTTATCCCTGATTAGTACTGAATTTTACCACCATACACTGATACCGAGAAAGCAAAAGTGGACCCAAATACATACGTAATTCACGTATGTATGAACGAGAATGTCATAGGCAGTATGAAGAAGACACTAAACTCTGATATCCAGGCTACCATAGAAGATTTTTGGAAGGTCTCTAAGCCAGTAGAGCATCTCAAGAAACCTTTACAAGCAAATTGACTATGTCGTCAACAATGCTTAGTCTACTGTCATATTACTCGTCACCTGAGAAAATATTTACAGAAAATGGAAATTCATAATGCCCCCACAACATGCACGCTATCTGGCAAAGAGGAAGAAATCGATACAAACTCTTTGGAGACGTACATCGCGGCGACAAATTGCCCCATAAAGAACTTGAAAGGAAGCTAATCAACCTTCCTAAAGAAACGACACTTCTATAATCAAAAGATGGGACTGTAATAATAAAGTGGCGGCCGTAGCTCCGTGGCGTAGTACTTGCTTCCAGTGTAGAAGGTCTCGGGTTCAATCCCATCAGGTCAGTATACTTATTTATTTAAGTATATATGGCCTGGCCACGTACATAGGTAGTAGTTGTCTGCAGAAATGCAATAATGTCCGTGGCAGCACTACAGCGTTGTCTGAAAGGTGACATTGGCTTTTTCTATTATCGTCCTTCACTCGCAGCTTTACATCTTCACAAAAGTAAAAGTGATCTGCAAGAGAACTAATCAAATACCTTTTAACGGTACCGAAAATTTTAATGACCTATTCGACTAGGTATCATATACATTTTTTTTAAGGGATACTTTCAAATTTCCATGTCTCCTTTATTGTTCAACCATAGATCACATTATTCAATTTATATTTGGCAGAGTTACTTGGTTATATAAGCGCTATATCCTGTTAAAATGACTAAATTCGAGAACATGCCATATAGAAAATTTGCATCTGTCTAAGCAAAAATGTTATTTAGTTAAACATTATTAGCTATTTGAAATAGACACAAGAAGTTTGTAAATACTTAGACAAAGGAAATCAAAATTTTCTAATTCTTATTTCTATTTACATTTTGGTGACTTGTATATTCAAAAACTTTTGATTTTGGATATACTAGCGGATCCTTGCAATAAGTTGGCACTCCTGTTTACACTTTCATCCAATGCTACACTAAATACAAAACTCCGTTTGATAGCGTCTCTCTGCTGTTTTTGGACATTTTGTGTCATTTCGGTAATTCGTCTCTCGATGGTCCGCGCTGATGCCGGTATATCTCTAATCCTGGCCAATATTGTATCCTTATTGGGCAAGTCGTCGAATAAAATCTCGCCAGTACTCAAAAACGTTTGCTTCATAAATTCTCCGTCAGTGAACGGCCTACCCTTTTGTGCCAACGATTGTGCAATTTTGAAACTGCATTCAGTTATCTGATTTTTTCCTTGGAAAACTTTGCTAAAGAATGTTGACTGTTCCTCGTATTGTTTACTTGCTCTTTGTATTGCCTCCCTTTTATCAGCGTTATCTTTAAATGACGATTCATGTTTTATCTGGAAATGTCTTGAACACTAGATGTCCGGAAAACTACGCTTTCCCGACATAGGACACAAATGGCCCGATCGTTTTGCTGCACAAAACCGTAATCTGTTGTCCATGAAGTTTGAAATGATCGAACGTCTACCTTCTGTCTCTTCGCGGCCATAACGCAACGTAATTTTAATTTTTAAACTTTTCGACAACTATTGACTGGAACGGATGTTACTTCTATACTAAATGATCCAAACGTGTAGCCGCTTGCTATATATAGAAAAATAATGTTTCCAGAAAATTCCAGTAATCACGTTTATTAAATTTCTTAGAACAAAAATTATTATCTACAACGCGCCCATTGCAATCAAAGGGCCGCCTAGAAGTTAAATCTAACAAAAACTAAAGTTCGGCAATATAAAAAGAGTTGCGGCGCGCGTCGGAACGATTGAAGTCAAGTCAAACAAACCCGCGGATCTGAATTGAGGATGTTTATTTGTGTTTTTGCCTAGGCTTATATTTTGAGGCTTGCAGTCTTTAATACTTTCCGAAATTAAAGCCAAACCAATACATTCAGTAAAATTATAAATTACAAAATATATATTTTGTAGTTTTTGGTAATAATACCTAGTGACCTATATAATATATCGTTTTTGTTTGTATCGTTAAAGTAATACTGTCTTCGATTATTTACTTAATTTCGAAACATGTCACAGATTACAGAATTAATGTGTAAACTTTGAATAGGTACGCGTGCCATTCAAAATTGCTTGGCGTGCCAGAGATGGCACGCGTGCCATAGGTTGCCAACCCCTGTATTAGTGACTTTTGTTCTATGTATGTTTACCATTACCACAACTGAGCGCTTTTCTATTAATTTGTGTGTGTTCAATAGGATGAAAGAATAAAAAAAGAAGTATTTTTTTGTGAAAAGCTTTTATGATTTAATTCGGCCAAACTTTACCCACATGAATTTGGATTTTTATGCAGATGCATTTTAAAGTTAAATCTTGCATTAGTTAGTATATGATGCGTATCAGATAGGAAATATTTTGATAAAATAATTATACAAATTTAAAATTTGATGTGGGAAAAACCCTGGTGGGAAAGAGAATATTTTCAGTTCAAATTCTTTGTTACCTATTGTTATACAAATAAAATTTTAATTAGGAACTAAGTTTTTATCCTAATTAACAAGAAGTTGTAAATTAGTAATTATTATTTCACTAAAATACCTAATAGCACTCCCATAAATACTGTTACAATGAAAACATTGCCTAAACATTTAATTTTTATAAAAATTAAAACAAATTATTATGGAATTAATTTTTATATTCATAATGACAAAATTAATTTAACATTTACTCGAAATGTCCCCATCTTGCTTTTACACAAGCCCTCAAACGATTAAGCCATTCGTCTATGGCAGCACGCACTTGATCCAATGGAAAATTGTCCACCGCTTTTGTTAAAGCTCGTTTTAAAGAGTCAAGATTGGCATGTCTTTTATAGCAAACCATACCCTCTAAGAAGGACCATAGTTTATAATCTAAAGGATTTAGATCAGGACTTGCAGAAGGCCAATCTTCTGTAGTAATAAATGAAGGCATATTTTTTTGAAGCCACGCTTGTGTTGTTTAAGCTTTGTGTCCTGGTGCAGAATTTTGTTGGAAAATCCAATACTCATTTTTGAAAAGAGAATGGTTTAGGGGTTTCACAACGTTATCTAAAATAGCGTCTTGATATATTTTAGCCGAAGTTTTCACACCTTGTTCACAAAAATGAATACTGGTAACCCCATCAAAGCTGACTCCCCACCAAACAATAACTGATTCCGGATGATAACCCCTCTGAACTTTTGGAACACTTAGAAGATTTGGCATAATTACTATCATTTTGCTTGTTGAAAGATTGTTCTACAATGAAAATTTATTGGTCGGTAAACAAAATTCTTCTGTGTTTGTCATTAGCGTATCCCTTCAACAAACTTTAGATTTTTGATACCGTTTTCGCAGTGTGTCTTTTATAAGCGTCAAGTCTTAAATTTTATTTAATAATATGAGACAAAATTTTTCAAAATCTTCATCTCGGGAGATAAATTGTTTTGTTTGCGGAGAATATTTCGGTCAATTCGCGCTTTTATAGTTTTAACAGCTTGTGGCGTTCGAATTGTCTTTGGTCTTTCTGATCATTGCCTGTCTTTTATGTCTCCCAACTCAGTAAATAATTTTATCACCAGGTAAACAAACATATGACTTATTTTAAGGTCTTAAAAATGTCGCTTTTTTCCATATCGCAGTGAAATAAAGCTATAACAACAATCCTATTTTCTCGATCACCCCACCGCATTGTTTAAAGAATTCAAATTGAAAATATATTTGCACCCAATAACTATATAACAACTGAGTAACATAACCTATAAATAATTTCACCAAAAAAATACTAATGTTTATAGTATGTGGAAGTTTGTAACAGTATTATTTATGGGAGTACTAGGTACATTTTATCTGATATATAGGTTTGTTGAGAAAGTTTGCAAGAAATGGAAAGTTTTTATTTACAATTTATCACTAAAAACTGCTATATATAGGTGCACGCTTTTTTATCTGAATACATTCACGAAAAAATATACAGGATGTGAAAAAAGATGGCAAAATCAAAAAAGAAAAAACGTGAAATTTTCTATATCGTAGAAGTAAAGCTCGCTAAACACGCTTTTACAGGTACTACTTATTGTACATCGTATAAATTAGTTTTAATGAACAAAAATTATCAGTAGCGATAACTACTTTTGCTATAATGTTTTCCGTCAGTATTAATAAAGATTGGTCATGCAATATATGACCGTCACATTAAGGAGCAGAGATTTAAAGCCTATACCTAAGAAAACAGAAATGTACCGAAATGAAATCAAGCATAACAATGCTACACTCCATTGGTTCTTAAATTGTCTTGATTTTCACGATTTTGAAAGCGTGATTCAAAGACCAAACATAAATTTAATGGAAGATAGTTCCAAACTATGTTGTCTTTATTTATTTATTGTAGATCTTCATCCTTTAGTACAACTTCTTAGGGTCCAGGAACATTTAAATAGCTTTTTATTCATAGCTTTCTAAACTTTATTTTTGACGTTACAAAAGGTAGTAGTAAAAATGTAAAAGTTTATTAGATATAAAAATATATGTATTATGACATAAAAAGCTTTGTAAAACCGAACCGAAACATTTCATATAAAATTTGAAATTTAAATAATTCCTCAGATAATGATATATAGTCTGTCAAGTAAGAATGTGTCCGCGATAATTCATTTTTGGTAGATGCGATTCTAGCTATTCCACAAAAATCGGTAGAGGGAACCTTTGTCTACGACGCATTTTAGTAAAAGTGTCAGTCGATTCCGAACTTTCGTCGAAATTACTTAAAATCCAAAATGATTCACTTGTTTGTGCGTCGGTTCCCATCCAAAGGGGCCTAAAATGACATCTTCAGCGGCCGCTAAATATATTAAAAAGTCGGTGTCGTTTGTGAAGAAGTGGGTAAATCATTTTAACGAGACAAAAAATGTCAAAGACATTTCGAAAGTCGAAAAAAACGAACGTGTCTTTGTTTTCACGGGACCCGAAATTGATGCTACGTCAAGGAGCAGCAAAAATAAGAAAATCGGGTTTGAATGTGTCCCATGAGACTATTCGATAACATCTTCTTGCTCATGATGTCAAATTCCGAAGCACGTTGAAGAAACCTTTGCTGGGTGAAAATCATGTCGCGAAGTAGCTGGTTGGGCCTACAATAAGAATACTAGAGCGGCCCTCACAATCGCCGGACGCCAACCCTATTGAAAACGTTTGGTGCCTTGTAAAGAGAAACCTCAGAGGAAATACTCTGAGGACTTTGAGTCGTTGTCTCGCCAGATTCGAAAAATTTGTAGAGTATGCAGAAAATCTCGTCGGTAGCATGCCTCGAAGATGTCAGGCGATTATTGATGCAGGAGGTGATTAGACAACTTACTGAGGTAATTGCGCCGTTATTAGCAGACCAAAGAATGCATTGATGGCAAAAAAATGTTCTCGAATCACATTTTTTCAAGAATAAGAGCGGTCACGTTCTTATTTGACTGATCGTATGAAAGACTGTTTTGTATTATATCTCAGAAACTAATAAGATATGTGGTCTAAATCGATGACAGTAAATACATGTTTGATAACATGTCCTATTTTTTATGTATATATATATATATATATATATATATATATATATATATATATATATATATATATATATATATATATATATAAAATTTAATAGATACTTTTTTGTGATCTTATAAAAGAGCTAGACTCTCTCTCTTGACTAATTTTCAACTCAAATAAGTTTTCTCATAATCATGCAGCTTTCAAAGAATACTAGAATCCTGGAAATATAAAAGTTTGTTATTTGTTATAAACTTTTTTGATCACACAGTTACAAGTCATGAAAGAGTTTTAGATTTACTAATGTTTTCAAGCTCGATTTTTCTTTCTGATTCACTTTTTATTTTCTTTGCTAAAGGGCATTATTAGATTCGTGAAAACTCATCATTTCTAATTTGCGCGTGTCCTTACGTTTCAGGACCTCTAGATCATGAAAATACGTAATCTCACATTTCCATAAGTCATTCTGTCCGTCGGCTGTCGGCCTCTTGGCACGATAACTCACGAACGAAATGAAATATCGATTTTAAATACACATATAATAACTTTAAATTTCGAATTTATAATTTTTGGGCAATACCGCTAAATGAAAAGTGGGTGACTGGGATTGGAGTCGATGAATTTTGTTTATTTTCGGTATAATTATAACAATTTTTCTTGGTTTTTGGTTGGTATAATGAAGACATGTTAAGTATAATTTTTTGTAGTCCAACATGTAAGACATTAAGGGGGTGAGGGAAGCTGTTAGAGAGGTTGCTTCGAATATATCATGTTTCCAGGGTTCTTGAAGTTGAGATCTCTGAAAATTGTGCTATTTCTTCATTGCTTCCAATTACTAATGGACAAACAAATAAGGGGTAAACGAGGTTGGAGGGGGGAGGGGGAGGGTTCGAGAAGTTGCTTCGTATAAATAGTGTCATACGTCCTTTTCTCGGTTTTTGGAGTAGAGGTATCTGAAAGTTGTGTTATCATGAATTATTTTAAATTTGTCAAATATGTAAGAGGGTAATGAGGTAGAGAAGAGTGTTAGAGGAATTGTTTTGTATATGTCATGGTATATATCTGGGTTCTTGAAGACGTAGGGGAGGATATTAGAGAGGTTTCCTCGTATATATTTTATTATACGCCTTTTTCGTGGTTTTTTGAATTGAGGAATCCAAAAATTGTTTTACTTTTTCATTGTTTTTTATTTTAATAGAAATATTATGTAGAGGAAAATACTATATTTAAGTTTTATGTATCTCTGAAGCTTTTCCTTTGCTACTGCAGTTTCGTAGGTTTTCTACATTATCAAGCGTAGTACGTTATTACGCTTGAAAATGTACGTAAGCGTAATACGTAGTATTATGCTTGATAATGTAGAAAACCTACGAAACTGCCGTAGCAGACAAATAAAAAATAAGTGACAAATAACAAAGTAATTCGTTTCATTTCATTTAGAAATTTACTGCATAACTATGAAACCTTAGGTGGGTTATAGGTGCTCTTGTAAAGAAATCCGCACCAATGTTATGGGAATATGTCTTTCTGTGAATTTGGCTAATTTTTGGATATGTTGTAGTCCTCGTCGTTCTGAACAAATGTCTCCGTGGACATAACATGATTCTGTGATTGGATTTCGCGCTATGGGCCGTCCAATTACAGAATCAGCATGTGTTGAATAATTAATATTCTATCCATGATCCCTCTCACTCCCTTTTTTGACTCGCAGTGGACAGACATAGTTAATCATTTTTATCAAATACTGACAAGAATACCCTTTGTCCTGCGGATACAAATTCACGCACGCTGGCCATTCAATCACTCTAAATACAGAGAAATATTAGTGTTCCACATATATGCTGATTCTGTGACTGGAAGGCCGTAGCGCGAAATTCTTTCATAGAATCATGTTATGTCCATGGAGGTATTTGTTTAGAACGACGAGGACTACAACATATCAAAAAATTGGCCAAATCTATAGAAAATTTAAATCGTTATTTTTCTAGTTAGACCAGTACTAACTAAATAAGAAAAAATACTTACGTTTGTCCATTTTTATCACTGTCCTGTACTTTATCAACCCATTTTGGTATTGTCCTCATCTTCTATCTGATCTTTTTCTGAATAAATGCTTCCTTAATTTAAGTTTCATCTACAGTTTCCTATGTTTTCTCCAAAATTTTAATATTTATTTTACACGTTATTTAAAGAGCACTCTCGAGCAACACAATGGAAGGCAAGCCGTTTGTGTTGACATGCAAAGCGGTAACCAAGGTAACAAACCATCGCCAACGGCCAGGTTGATTGGCCTACTACGACTACCTGTAAGACGTATTTCTTTAAGGAAGGCGATTGCTGAAAGACGTTAAAAGTATATCGTATTTTCTTGAAGTACGCGTTTTTGATGTTTTAAAAGACCTTGACACTGGTCGGCAGGTAAAATAACGAATTGAAAAGGGAAGTCCAGTATTAAAATTAGACCTATTTACAATTAAATAAATTTAATTTACCTATTATAATACGAGGAGTTTATCAAGTTTAAGTAATGAAAAAGTTGTTAATATACCCTTTATTATGTCTCTTACGAATGGAATGCGAAAAAATCACTTTCCGAGATTTTTGTGATATCTTACGTTTCAGGGTTTCTAAATCTTGAGAAACATAGTTTCTTATTTCCATTAGTCTGTCTACCTGTCGGTCTGTTGGTCGGTCAATCTGTTGGTACGATAACTTTCGAATGAAATTCGTTCTCAGTTTCGAATATCCTACACATCTAATACTTAAAGTAGGAATAGAATCTATAATTTTTGAGTGATAATTTTGAGCTCTATTGCCCATCCCTGGGAGTCAATAAATTTTGTATAGCTTCGTCAGTATTACGAGATTTTTTAAGTTCCTTTTTACGCTAATAAACAAACTTATTTATAGTTAAACATGCGTGGAGGGGGTAGCTTCAAATACGTCGTGTTCTACGTCTTTTTTAGAGTTTTTAGAATCAAAGAATTTGAAAATTATGTTATGTTTTAATTTCCAATCGTAACAGAAATAGTATGTCGAAGGATGTTATTATAATGACCTTAAAATAATTAATTGACTTTGCAGGTTGTATTTGCAAGGGAAGTGCTGAAAATAGCTACCAGTTATTTAAATTGTGGATTGTAACGATATGTATTTAGGTAGAATCTTAGTAGTAGGACTACCAGGTGTATAAGTATGAAATGAGGATTTCAGACAACAGATGGTGCACCAATGCAGTTTGTGCTATAAAGATTTGACACTGCGCCATTTTGTTGTGTCATTAACAAGTGTCAGACTCGCACGAGTGATAAATTGGAAAAGTGTGTACATAGTATTGTATTGTTGTGTTCAATATGTCGAAATTTATACCGAACAAAGAGCATTCGCGGACAGCATTAATTTTTTGTTTTCATTTGAAGAAAACTGCAATTGAATCATACTGATTACCTCGAGAAGCTTATGGTGAACATGCTCCATTGCAAGATACGTGTGAACGATGGTTTCGGCGTTTCAAAAGTGGTGACTTCGATGTTGCAGACAAGGAACGTGGAAAACCGCCAAAAAAATAAGATGTGAAATTGCAAGCATTGTTGGACGAAGATAATTCGCAAACACAAAAACAACTCACCAAGCAATTGGGCGTTAATCAACAAGCTGTTTCCAATCGGCTACGAGAGATGGGAAAGATTCCGAAGCCGGTAGATGGGTAGCACATGAGTTGAACGACAGGCAAATGGAAAAGCGCAAAAAACACGTGTGACATTTTGCTCGCTCGGTACAAAAGGAAGTCGTTTTTGCATCGTATAGTTACAGGGGATGAAAAGTGGATTTATTTTGAGAATCCCAAGCGCAAAAAATCATGGGTAGTCCCAGGCGCACCATCCACATCGACCGCAAGACCGACCGAATCGCTTTGGCAGAAAGACGATGCTCTGTGTTTGGTGGGACCAGAGGGGCGTGGTCTATTATGAGCTGTGAAAACCTGGGGAAACGGTTAATACTAAACGTTACCAACAACAATTGACCGATTTGAATCGTTCGCTGCTTGAAAAAAGGCCAGAGTACCGAAAGAGGCAACACAAAGTCATTTTTCTTCATGACAATACTCCGTCACATATGGCAAAACCAGTTCGCGACACGTTGGAAGCACTCAGCTGGGAAGTTCTACCCCATGCGGCTTACTCACCAGACTTGACTCCTTCCGATTACCACTTGTTTGCATCGATGGGTCACGCACTTGCTGAGCAGCGTTTGGTTCGTACGAAGATGTGAAAAAATGACTCAATGAATGGTTCACAGCAAACGGTGGAGTATTCACAAATTGCCAGAAAGATGGGGAAAATGTATAACAAGCGAAGGAGCATACATTGAATAAAGCACTTTTTATCATTCTGCTGAATTTAACATGTTTTTTTTTAGAAAAAAATCCGCATTACATACTTGTACACATGGTAAAAATAACATTTCAAGTTATAAAATTAGATGAAAATAACCGGTCAAGTGCAAGTCGGACTTGCGCACTTAGTGTTTCGTACGTTGATTGCTTTTAAATTAAAAATTTTTGGATAGATTTGGCGCTTACTTGATGAATTCCATTTTTTAGGAAATTAAAAGACGAACTGTTGTTCAGATTTTCACTATATTTTATTTATCAAAATAAAATAATAACTTGAATCAACTGTGACATGTTTTGGTACAGAGTACCTTTCTCAAACGATAGTTGTATAGTTGCTAAATAACTAATTCAGGTACAATTATTTAAACTCCACATTAATTATAGGGAATTTCCTAAAGATGTTATAAATTATTATAAAACCGCTAACAAAATTATTATTTTTGAACTCCGACTCTCGTGTCGTTTATAACTGCTCCCTCAAAGTCTCTAATAGATTAATTGAAATCATTAAGTCACATACAAATTTCACAACTAAATTCGGCATCCTCCATTCTTTTCAACTTATAGATAAAATACAAAACATTAAGTGACCACCCAATTCAAAACTCATTTCATTTGATGTTCAAAATTTAATTGCAAGTATTTCACCTAATGATGTCATAAATATCATTAATAATATATTGGGCAAAAATAAAGTCAATCATTTCATAAAAGAAAATATTTTAGACGCCTTCATTATTACCCTAGATCAAAATTATTTTTAATTTAATGAAAAATTTTTCGCTGCCAATAACGGACTAATAATGGGAAATCCTCTTAGCTCTTTATATGCAGATATATACATGGATCACCTAGAAGAACAAATACACAAACGCCCACTGGTTAACAAATTTTTGTTTTGGTACAGATAGACAAACTTATTTTTAGAACATATGAATAATATCTACAAAAGAATTAAATTAACACTTGAAATAGAACAAAATAATTCAATTCATTTTTTAGAGCTAACAATGACGAAATCTAAAAATAGGTTTGAATTCTCTATATATTTCGTAGGTCATCACACACAGACACGGTAATCCATCAGAATTCATTTCACCCCTACAGTCATAAAATGGCAGCTTTTCACAGTCAAATTCATAGACTACTCAATATTCCAATGAATGACTTGAATTTTTAAAAAGAATTAAATATTATTAAACAAATAGCAAAAAATAATTGATATGACAACAGGATAATATACAGATTGTTATATAAAAAACAACAGAAAAAAAGCTATTAATTTGGTTTACCCGTTATCAGTTAACAAAAACATTAAATTTAACACAATAATTTATCGTGGCATACCCAGCTAGAAAATTTCGAAACATTTAGAAAATGTTGGATTAAAGGTAGCCTTCAAAATAAACAATTCTTTCGGTAATATAATTAAAAACAACAAAACTAAAACTAAAAAAGAAAATAAATCCGAGGTTTATAAATTAACATGTCCTAAAGTTTACATAGGTCAAACAGAGAATATAAAAAAAGCATTTAAGAATAAGACTGAAGTTTCACATTATGCCTCTCATTTATTTTCTGAAAATCATAGTTTTGATGAAAATTTCGATATATTACATATCAATAACAAAAATAAAAAGTTGAATTTGCTTGAGTGGTTGGAAATTAACAAATTAAAAGACTCCGAGGTATTGTTAAATAATCAACTAGATTTATATAACACTTCTTTGATAAATCTTAAGTTCATGTAATTATCTTCCTATTGTATAGTATTTTTCATGATCTAAGAAAGTGACTTAGCTACCTATAACCATTTAAAATTTAACAAGATTCGAAAGTGATTAATTTATGGCTATTTAATGACAAGGCATCGTGCAGGGCCGCACTATACCTGATTGTATAATTGTTGGGTTTAAAATTTTATTGTGATAAGACAGTTGAATTTTAATGTTTTATGTACTGAATAATACACAATATAGTAATTACACAAATATATTAAAATAGGGTACACTGTCCTTGCGTACATTTTTTACAATTTTAGTTATTAATTAATATCTAGTTCAATTTCGTTATCGCTACTATCTTGCAAATCAATAATAAGTTTTTTTACAGGTTTAAACTAAACTATATATATATATATATATATATATATATATATATATATATATATATATATATATATATATATATATATATATTTATGTACATACATCTCTATGAGTTTTCATTTTTTTTGACGTGTTGAATACAGTTTCTCCTGCTTTCAACGGTTGCATTTTTGACTTCTGTCTTTATCAACTCAACCACACTTTGAAAAATTGTAACTTCTAATAATTGTTTAACTGTATAACTTTCATGGAAATGTATGTCACGTTCGCACAAAAAGGCTTGTATTTCCCTTTTTCTACTGGTGGAACTTGGTACCTTATTCATTTGGCGACTATGATAGGATGCATTATCCATGAAAATACAGCTATTCGGTGGTATATTCGGCATTTATTTGTTTTGAAGCCAATCTTCAAAAACTTCAGCGGTTCTGTCAGAATGAGAATACAAGCTGGAATCTGAAATATTCTTGGCTGCTAGAAATAGACATTCTGGTATTCAGCCTTCTTCAGACCCCGCATGTAAAATAGTTATTCTTTTATGATGGAGCTTTGGTGTGTCATTTTTTGGATTTATCAATCCATTCTTTACTGGGGTTTCATGGGTATCATATCAAGTCTCATCTAGGTAGATTATCGTTCGATTTTCCGATCTAGCTGTATTCATTTTTTCAAGATATTCCATTCTGAGTTGTTGTAAGCGCCGTGATCCCGTTATAACTGGCCTTTTGTCTATTTTTTTGAACAAAAACCCCAAACGAGTTGTAGTGGAACATTTTATGTCACAACTATCCTCGGACAGCCTCCGTGAAAGTGACACTAACGTAGGAACTTTTTGTTCTGCATACATTTCATAAATTTTGCGGCGGATTAAGTCTTCTTGGCAGAAGTCGGTACATTTCGACACACCTTTGTCTTTTCGTGTTTTTTTTAGATGCTATCGAATTATTTACAATTTTCCAAACTGTATTTTCAGGGATGCTTGTTAAAGCTGATGTCCTCATTAATGAAAAGTACTTTTAACTTTCACTTTTGCTTCAACGGGCAAATATTTGCGGCTTCTGATGGAAAGGGCTTCGGACATTTTAAGACACTATTGAACTTTATAATACACACTATTTCAGTATAATACTGCAGATAAAATGAGGAATATTCTTTATATTTATAAACACGAAGTAGCGAATAAAATGTTAGATTGAAAGGGAGGTATATATATATATATATATATATATATATATATATATATATATATATATATATATATATATATATATATATCAATTACGACCCTATTATGGCCAGATACGTGCGAAGATCCTAACGGTCGTTTAATGTTTTTATTGCATCAATTTGCCAAATCACTTTCTTAGATCTTGAAAAATATTATACTATGTTAAATCCCTTCAAAAATAATAATTTCGTTAGCAGGCAATTTATTTATAACATCTTTATCTAATTTCGTATAATTAAGGTAGAGTTTAAATAATTAGTTATTAGACAAAATAGTAAAAGTCCAACTACCGTTTGAGAAAGGTACTGTGTAATGAAACATGTCACAGCTAATTTACTATTTTATTTATTTTATTTCCATAAATAAAATATAGTTCGTCTTTTAATTACATAAAAATTTTTGTTACGGAGGTACAAAATGATAAATGACTTCACAAAACACGCCCCAAATGAGTTTTCAACAAAGTTTGTTTCCGATTTTTGTTGAAAACTGATGACCTTGAATTTTTTTTATATACTGGATAAATTATCAAAGGTAGTGCACTCGTAATAATTTTCGTTCTACATCCTATGGAGAATATTCCAGAATTTTTTTTAAAATTTTTTGATCAGTACTTTTCGAGATAAGGGGGAGGACACCGATTTTTGGCAATTTTTTAAAAATAATACAAAGAAAAGTGTGAGCAAGTGTTACATTATATATATTTTTAAACTTTTGTTTTCATAAGCTTTCATTTGACACCCCACTCAATGACCTGGAAAAATAAATTCTTTTAACTTCCGATTTCACCCCACAAAACTAACTTTTTATGTTAAAATTTTATTTTCAAAACTATACGGCTCTGATGGGGCCATCAATTCTTATATTAGTGCCAATTTCAATTTTTTATGTCAAATAGTTTCGGAGAAAATCGGGTGTGACAGACACCCAAGCGATCTTATAAGTGTTCCGTACGGAACACTAATAAGCAGGAGGTAATTTCACCCAAATTCCAATTTCAAGCCTAGTAATTTCAGTCTTCTACGAGAAATAAAATATAAATAATGACTCCTACAAACGTTTTTTTTTCCTCGTATTGGTAATAAATAAAAATAATAAAATCTGTTCTTAAACAGAATTAAAGCAAACTAGTGGCGTCTACTACAAAAAAGACACTAATGAGCTTAATGCAACACCTCCGAATAGAAAAACAACAGAGCCAGCACAAACTGAAAATGAAGAAGGATTCTTCAACCAACTTATTGGTTTAATCTGCGGCCACTTCTGTAAAGATACTCCTTTGGCAGAAATTATTCCTAAACCAGCCCATAATACGTCAGTAATGGCCACTTTCGCTGGTATGTCCTGGAATGGTAGAACTTAATGCATGGAATAAATAACATTGCTTGTTACTAACACATTATTCTTCTATAGAAATATAAATATTTCGACAGACTATGATTTTGTGTTGATCTACACTGATAAAAATAATCGCTTACTTGGAACAGGTTTTCTTGGTTAAATCAACGCAGATTCAAATTTCGTATTGGCATTTTAAGGAGTTAATTTTCTACCGCAGGTTTCTCTAAAATTGTTATTTAGATCTTAACTGATGTCAGTAATAAAGAATAGACCAAGAGGGTGATCCGAAATTTTGACTTGTCGACTAACCGTTTGCCTAGTTGTTGATTCTATCGGGCGAGTCGAATAATGGACTGGAATGCCCAGATAAGGCTCAAAATGCTACATCCAAAAATGGACTGTCGTTTAATCACTTGAATTAAGTGCCATAACATTTGTTAACACTGAAAAAGTCGAGCGCCTCAAAGGGCAGATGCCGCCAAGACCGGACCCAGCTTTAGGGCCTAAAAAAACGTTGATCCAAAAATGGTCATTTAACCATACAAAATCAATAAATTTCATGTGGGTTTCTTTCAGGAGTTGAGGCTGTGTTCTCCAGGTACTAACTTCCTGATGTTTCGTTGACACTGTCCAAATGGCACGCCTACTCCGGAATACACAAAACCAGACAGCGCTACATCGTCGAACACAGTTGACAGTGAACAGTCAAGAAGAAACCTTCGATGACGGCCACATCGCCTTTGAAAATGTTGATCGCAGTGTCAATGAAAGGTCAGGAACTTAGGCGATCCTTCAACTCGGGACAAGTACATAGAATTTATAACCGCACAGAACATGCTTTACTTCGGGAGCGCATTCATGAAACGAGACGAGAACGAGCTGATTTGAATAAAAAACTGATAGACCTTTATTTGAATCTGTTAACCTCACTAAATTTGAACGACTGGGACAAAATTGACCGGCTAACATACACAATAATGGAATCAACTGTGTCATCGGTAACAAATAGACTGAAGAACAAATTTAAGTCACTGTACGAGATAAAGAGATCAGCACCGAAACCTGATAGCTCTGTCCTAATAAAAACTATTACAAGACGAAATAACAGTTCTTGCCAGAGGTGGAAATTTTGCGATAACACCTACAACGATACCTGTTGAAGATATAATAGCTAATGTAGAATCAGGAATAAGAACATTATGGTCGGAAATTGCAGAAGAAATCCGCTTAGCGACGCCGACGCCGAGGATTCTAAATCATGCTAAAACTCCAAAAAGTAACATAAGTGGAAATGAAAAACGAGCCATTAAGATCTTGAAGTCAGATACAAGCATCCATAGCAGACCACAAAGTACTGTTCGACCAGACTCAAGGTCTAGCTAACGTATCGAGTTACTACTCGAGGTTATACAGAGAGGCTATTGAAATACACAAACGTAATTTCAATAAAAAACACGAAGGGTTTAATCTCAGCAAAACTTGGACTCCCGCATTACGACAAACAAAAACGTTAAGAAACAGGGAAATATCGCTAGCGCCTGATTGACCGAGAGTCTAAATGGTTACGCCTACTCCGGAATACACAAAACCAGACAGCGCTACGTCGTCGAACACAATTGGCAGTGAACAGTCAAGAAGAAACCATTGACCACTACCACATCGCCTTTGAAAATGTTGACCGCTGTGTCAACGAAACGTCAGGAAGTTAATACCTGGAGAACACGGCCTTAACTCCTGATAGAAACCCACATTAATTCAACCAGTCGTGAAAGCCTGCATTATTCCATAAATTTAGTTCGTTCTTGATAAAATAAGAGGGAATCTGCAAAAGGTAGACGCCGCCAATACCGGAGGACGAAGATGGACCCGCTTTTTCCAGCCTCCCTCTTATTTTACCAAGAACAAATTAAATTTATTAATTTTATATGGTTAAATGACAGTCCATTTTTGAATAAACGTTTTTTGGGCCTTAAAACTTGATCTGGTCTCGGCGGCCGCAAAATCAACGTTAAAGGCTTTTATCGACTCGCCCGATAGAATAAACAACTAGGCAGATGGTAAGTCGACAGGTCAAAATTTCGGATCGCCCTTTTGGTCTAGAAGCGAGAGGAAAGTTACAGAAACGATCAAAGCTTACACGAAGATCGAGCAAATGGACTTTTACTTCTATTATACCTTTTTATTCATTAATGCAATATCTCCAGCCATGTTTGAAGTTTTGAGGTTATCCACTTTTGTTTTGAGATAATACAGTTTTCGGAAAATAGGGAGTTTTTGCATAATTTTCCTTTTTTCACAATAATATGTTTTCAGTTAATCAGTGACGAAATAGAACTCATTGGGTATTTCAGTTATTACTTTCATCTATTTATCGTTGACGAACGCCGGAATCGTAAAACTTACGATGCTTGCACAAAATTCTCGCTAGATAATCAAATTAAAATGAAAATAATACATATTAGAATTATTTGTGCTTTTTTCAGTGTTTTACGCCAAGATACAAAATGCTTGTCAAATATGAACATATTCTTATAACACTACTTACTGTGTATTGTAGTATTTTTAAATAAGAGAACTATTTAATTTTTTTACGTGTTTTTAGTCAAACAGTACATGACATATTACATGATCTGTCCGGAAAATAATGACACCAAGTCGATAAAAAAAATTATTGACCAGATCCGTATAACACATTAAAATTCTTTAAAATAGTCTCCTCCTACGTCTATACATTTTTGTTAACTCGATTTCCAAGCTGCGAAGATGTCCTGGAATGCCTATTCAGGAATTACTTTTAAAGCCGTTGTACAAGTCGCTTTCACGACGTCAATTTTTCTGAAATTAAGTCCTTTCAGAGGGGATTTCAAGCAGGGAAACAAAAAAAGTCTGGGGGAGCTATGTCGGGACCATAGGATGGCTGGGGCAGCATTGTCATGTTAGATCTGGCCAGGTAGCTGGTCACAACGAAGGCGGTGTGGGCTGGCGCGTTGTCATGATGAAGTTTCCAATCGCTGCTGATGGCTGGCCTGACGTGCCGGATCCTTGTTTTAGAGTTTCTTGAGCACTTCCACGTAAAATTTAGAGTTGAGGGTTGTCCCGGGAGGTACAAACTCATGGTGGACGATCTCCCTGATCTCAAAAAACACAATGAGCATGGTCTTGATTTGCTGATTCGCCTTCTAAAAACGCCTTGTGTCATCTATAGACTTGCCTTTGTGATAAACACTCATCCCGGAAGGCCTGCTAAACCACTAGAAAAGTTTCCACACGAACGTTCCGAGTTTCACACAAAACTTTATCGCGTATGTTTGTTCCAGTGAGCGGTGCATCGCGACTTGTACAAGAGACGAAACAGAGGTTCACGAAATCGCCCGTCCTTACCCTACGAGAGCTCGGAGACAACTGAGCAAGCACTTACTCGGTAGCTGACTTCCCCCACTACGATCCCCGGCGGGTAAAGTGCACTACGACACACAGTCGCTTCACAATAAAATCGGTGACATTACTCTCCGGACAGACCCTGTACATGACATTTTTTTAAACAATGGCGTTCGCAAATGCTATCTCAAAAAAATGTATTAATTGTAAACTAATCTTTATATTTTAAGAGTAAAAAAAATCTGCAAATTGCTTAAAATTTTTTTTAGTTAAAAGTTTTAAGTCAGGAATTCACATTAAGCGAGATAAATGTAAATTGGAACATTTATTTTTATTATTATTAAAAATAAGCACTGCGTTAGTAACTAAGAAAAATATGAAATATAAAACGTATTATTTTAACAACAAACTAATAATTTAAAAACTGGAATGCCTCATGAGGGAAAATAAGATAACTTATACTCTTAAAATTCCAAATATGTTGAGAGATACTACATTAATGAATAAAAGTTATAAGATTAATTTATGCAGTTAACAACCTACCATTCACGTGTAAACTTTCAACATTTCTTCTTCACTGTTTCTCCTTAAAGTTGAACATTACACAGGTCCATAAAAAAAGGTATTGTTCTTGGAGAAAGACCATATGGAAGACATGTATTCTGATATTCTGAAACCTAGTTTGCCACCAGAATGCTCAAATGCCCTCAATTTTTTTTTCGTGGGACTTTTGAGTTTGTTTGAGGTTGTAGTAAAATACTGAGGCCGTAGGTGAAATTAAACTTCCAATTCGGTTTCAGGGTTTACATACACCTGGGCGCTGCAAAAAGTATGTATATTTTAAAAAATATTTTAAAGGTGAATAATACAAAAGAATGGCGATTATATATTTTTATTGTACTTTAAATTATAAGAAATTTTTTTTTTAAATGTTTTAAATCTTAATATTATTTTTTATTGGGTTAAATGGACCACTGATGAAAACTATGGCGCCATTTTTCTCTGCAAGATAATTTCACAAAAATAATCCATTCTGCAAAAATAAAAATTAATATTGTAAAATAATGTAGTAGTTAAAAATTGTCGAAGGTTTTTTTTTAATAACAAATTTACGGTGTTTCAAATATTTAGTATGCAATTTTCGTCCAAAAAATGTATGTTTAATTGATTATAAAAAATTGTCTATTAGAAAAATTAAAAAAAAAACTCTTGATATTTTGTACAAAATGTAATTATTACAATATAGAGAAAAAAGTTAAAAAATATTAAAAATTGACTGCGTAATATTGCAGACAATGCCTGAAAACAGGTAGCGGTGCCAATTCGACGCCATGTCACATTTAATGCTGTAACTTTGTAATGGAATGCAATTTTAATTTTCTTTAACCCGTAAAAAAAACAAAATGGAATTTTTGAAAATTCGAGGTGTACTTAACCCCTTCAGAGCATCAAAATAAATGGGGATATAGCAATTTGATCAGAAAATACTTACTCTGTCAATTATTTTCATGCATTTATTTTCTTAACGTATTTTTGTACACAAAGCTCACGAAAAAAAAAATTGAGCATTCTAGTGGTAAGGTGGGTTTCAGAACATCAGAATACATATCTTCCATAGGGTCTTTGTCCAAGAACAACACCTTTTTTTATGGACCTGTGTTGTTTCAAGGATACCTGTAGTTAAAAATATATGCTGAAAATAAAACTTCACTGAGAAATGTCTATCCAAAGTAAGAACATTTTTACATCAAGCAGTTTATTTTTTAACACTTTTTCCTTCATTTTTAATTTAATTATATTTATGTTTATTAGTCATCTAGCCAATCTAAGATGCAATAATTATTGTGAGTCTTGCTACTATATTTTGGTGTGGTAGATCTTAGTGCATGCAATCCAAAATTCAAATTAATCATATGACTATGTAAAATAATAACATCCTGATTTATCAGAGAAAAAGTTTTAGGATAATTAATTACAAAAATGTCCTTTCTGTTTGGGTTTTGTTTCAATCTTGGAATTATTTTCTAAGCTTTAAGTGTACTTTTTTGGGTTAAGCTCAACTAATTGGTCACATTTACTTGAATGCTTTGCATGAAATTATTAACAAAATGATCCTATAGTTATTTACCAAAACAGTAAAATGGTTCTTGAATCAAAGAATTGTTTCTTTTGCTTTTAACAAAGTACTCCTTAGGTTAAAGGAAATGTTCTCTTTATATTAGAGAATTTTGACTTGAACTAAAAAATATTTATTCGATAATACTCCAAGTAAGTCTTTGCACCAAAAACCCTTTTGTGTTCCATGGTTTACTTTTAAAACGCCCAATTATCAATATCAGTTTGTAATTAATGTTCATGTTACTTGGATGTAAGTCTTATGGCATTCACTTTATCCATTACAGCTCAAAAAACGTCCCTTAGTTGTTGTATCTAGCCAAGTACGTAAGTTCTTCAGCCACAATATTGTTTTTTTACTGGGCCTTTTTTTCCGTCTACCTTTCTTTACAAAATTAGTTGTCATCACCCATAGTGTTGACTGTTTATCATAATGTACTCCAGTTTTCCTGGATCTGTCTAAGATAGTCTGATTGATGTGGTCTATCCAGGAAATTATTATAGTACGTGGATATAACCACATTACATAATCTTCTAACTTTTTTACAGTAAGCTTCCGTCATGATTCAAGACTGTTTATTTTTCATTAAAAGTTATCCAAGGAGGTTGTTATTCTTTGAAATTATCATATTTTTATATGTTTAGCGAAAATCCACATCTTACTAGTTTCCGCTATTTGCCTTATTATGTTCTGCCGATTCTTAAGATTTTATTATGTATCGTCGGCATACCTTATGTTGTTATGCGTTAATTTTAATTCAATCGTTATTGTCTTTTAACGCCTCAAAGAAAATTCACTCTAATTATATATTGAACAACAGCCCAATCCCTTTTAGTATCTCAATAAGTTTGCCATGTTGCACCTTATCAAACGCTTTATGACAGTCTGTGAAACATGTATACACGTCACAGTTAGCATCTCTGCAACTTTGGAACAGAACTTGGACGCTAAACAGTGCCTCTCTTGTCCCAACGCCTTCCGTAATCCGAACTTTTTTTGTATGAACATGCTGCAGGGAAATCCCTAAGGCGCTACAGGAGCTGTGAGTGTGCGGAAAAAGCGATTTACGTTGGTCTTGAATCGCTGTATATTGTACTCAGTGGAAAACAGTTCTGAGCAAATCATTTCAAAGGGATGAGGTTCTGCATATAAAAGACTGCTTGAAAAGACTTATACAAGGAGTAACAAGCTGAATCTTATACGGATGTGAAGTATTAGCGAGACGTGTATTTCTAGCATGTACGACTTTGGGAGGAATTAACCGGACTACAGTCATCGTACACCTTCCATGAAAATACTTGTAGAATACACTCAAGTCGCCCACCGTTATTCGATGCTTCAAGGAGTCAAGGTTGCTGGTCAGTTTTGGGTCTCCAATCAGGCGAACAGCTCTCTTCTGAATAGAATCGAACAAATACAGTGTATATTTGGGAGCAGAACTCCAAACATGGGAGCAGTATTTCATCGTTAGTTGAATTTGAGCTTTGTACAGAATGTTGCTGTGGAGCGTAAAGCTTTCTAGTTCAAAATAATATTCACAGCTTTTAAGAAGTTCTCTTTGCTATGGATGGAATTAACGCCCAGCATATTAAGCGATGATGCTAGAGGAATGGAGTGCCCCGACATAATTATGTTGTATTCAGCAACGTTAACTTTTTAGAAAAAACTGCCGCCTGGGTTTTTGTAGCGTTAAATTCTACTTGGTTACTGTCACCACAAGATGGAATTTCTTCCAGGTCTTTGTTAAGTTAAAAGGCTTTCTGCTGTCTGAGTATATATTGGCATGAGTAGCCGAGCGTTCAGAGTCATTGAAGAAATAAGGTTACTGTCATCTGCATAGCTGTAGATTGGATTCCTGGTTATTTCCAGCTAATCGTTTATGTAAATGAGAAAGAGAGTAGGAGGCATTATGGAGCCTTGGGGCACACTGGCGTTGATAGTGAAGGTGTCAGAAATAAATCCGTCAACTGCCACTCGTAAAGAGCGTTTTCTGAGGAAACACGAGAGCCATAAACAAGACCTTTCAGACGGACTATAAGAGCGTCACAGTTGATGGTATTTTTTCTTGGAAGTCGACAGTAGAATGCGAATCAAAAAGTTTAGCTAACAAGTTTGCTTTCTCAACTGGTGTTGTCTCAATAGTATTATCCGGCCGTGTGAGTGGTGGATTTGGTGAAATTTTAACTAATGACCTTAGCGACTGACCAAAAGCACCTGGAATTATTGGGGCAGTCAAGAAGTTTGTTTTTAAGTTTTTGATGTGTGACTCCTTGGTTTCATCGATAATTTCTTTGCATCTGTTTCGGGTACGGAACCTGAACTAACCTGAACAAAGATGTTTCGATTTATAACATTAGGATTTTCATGCCATTGCCGGTAGGCAAGGTGTTTAGAAACAATGGCTTCTTTGCATTTTCGATCGAACCAAGGCTTGTCGTTTGAAGAGCAGTTCTTTGAAAAATGAATATAAGCGTCCACGCAAGCCGAAATGATATCGAAAACCTTCTTATTGCAATCAGATGGGTCATTGGATCTAAAGCAAATGTGTAACCAAGGAAAAGTCCGATAATATTCCATGAGTTCTTCCTATTTAGCAGAAGACTGGCGAACTCTCCGTCTCGATCAGAGATCCGTGTTGTTTCATCGAATAAGCTAAGTAAAATCATAAATAACTGAGAATGATTCAGCTGTACGGCCTTGTTCGTCGATCATATTTGAATACTTAAGTTAGTTGATGTTGTGGATATTAAAGGCGGCCAGGATAGCAACTTCGGTATTTGGATAATTACTCTGTAAATGATCGATAGTGTCTGCAAGAGAAGCGAAAAGTGTTCTAAAGTTAATATCACTTAGTGGTCGATAAAGGTAGCAGATAAACCTTGTGGTTTGTTGAGTCGTTATTTTCAACCACATAACATCAAAGTTTTGGGGCTCCAGAGCCTCCTCGTTGGCAAGAGATATCGTTTCTGACAAAAAGACTGATTCCAAAGTTACGCCTAAACCGGGAATAGAATTCGTACCCAGAATAGAGAAAGTTGACAGTGCTGGTCGATGAAGTGACCTTGGTTTCACAGAGAGCGAGTACATGAGGTTTATTTGATTGCAGGTGTTGGTGCACTGAATTTATGTCTATTTTAAAATTGTGATCTCTGCATGTTGATGCGCCTGAACCAGCCCCCACCCGGGGTACTATTCTACCTCCGGAATTTTTTGATCCTAGGAGATTCATCATGTTATTTAATCCCACAGTCCGGGGACATCGACACAGCGTTGAAACATTAAGCTTAAACCGATGCGATGCTATCACACCGGGCGATGCCTGGTGGAATCTGGGCATCTACCATCTAAGTTGTTCTTTTAGCCGCCTTCTACGACAGGTAGAATATACCGGGGGTGATAGTCTGTGTCGCACCCCAAGGTCATACGATATAAATTCGCTTAGTCTAAAGATTCTCTGATGCTTCATTTAAAGAAGTAGCTTTGGAAGGTGACTGACTCATAAGGCTGATGGTTACACAGTGCTTGGTATTTTGTTTCTTTGGTAACACAATAAATATAGATTTCAACGACATTTCCGGTATTTCTCCTGTGTTATATATACCTAGTGTTAAACAACTGTATTAGGTAGTTATAATAGAAAATATTAAATATGAATCACGAATATTTGATTGAATTTTGTTCTTCCATTTAGTTTCTTTTAGGAATTGTAGAAAGGTAAGATCTAGTCGGATATTGCATAAACAGTTAGGTAGAGAAATAAATAGTGTAGTTTTATTATTCTGATTACTGATACAGTTACTACCCTGAAAACAATTTAATGGAATGTTGAGGCCCAATTGTCTAGTTCAAATTAGGTCGAGCTTAAAGATCAAGTGTAACTTCTTATTACAAAATTAAACTCTTTAGCTTTAAGTACAACCTTAGTAAGTCTAAGCTGCACCTCTGTTATTAAATATTGCTATCATTGCATGTAAAATACTTTTAAACACTTTTTAGTTGAAACGTTATTCAGGATTGCTAATGTTTTATATTTTGAAAATTTTCAAAAATAAGTTTTTCTTTTTATTTTCTCGAATTTCAGACAATAAAAAATATTAAAGATATACATATCTCATTGTACAATTTTTTTTCTTAGATCTCACAAGCAATGGATTTTCAAAAGACATATGTCGAAGTATGATTGCAATGATGGACGTTGATAGATCTGGAAAATTAGGATACGAAGAATTCAAAAGTTTATGGGTGTCTCTGAGAAATTGGAAGGTAAAGAGCTAAATTTTGAGTTTCAAGTATATCTTCTTAGCAAGGGGTTATACTTTGTCAGGAGGCCGAAAAAAAGCGATTTTTCAAGATTTTTTTTGGAAAGGCGTTTGCATTTTTTTAAAGAATCTTTTTATATTAAATTAAGTTGATCTTCACGTATACACTCATATTTTTTTTTACAAAAATATTGATTTGTCGAGCTGTTACGGCCGATCTCCGAGAGTACCTTCAAAAAAAGGCGTCTTGCGGTGAGCAAGATATCTATGGACTGGATCATTTGAAATCAAAAAACAATGAAGATTTGGTTAACATATGGTAAAATCTTGTCTTTAATCGAAGGAATAAGCAAAATATCACGTTTGAACAAAATGGCGGCTTCTCAAAAAAAATCTCCATTTTCGACAAAAAATTTCGTTTTAAATTGTTCATGAAACGAACAATATTGATCGGATCGAAAAAAAACCTTCGATTAAAGACTAAAAAATAAAGTTTTAAAGCTTATGTAAAAGTTTGTGCCAGATCGGTTTAGCCGTTTCCGAGATATCTTGCTCACCGACTTGAAAAACATAATTTTGAGAAAAACGCGTTTAAAGTTTCAAAAACAGTTTATACCTAGTAATTTTTTTTTCCACTTACACGGAGTCATCTATTCCAGGACCATATAATAAGTCCTCCATTCCTACCGCAGCTTCCAAAAGTTTGATTTTACGTTGTTTGCGAACCATTTTTGCCTCCCTAGTGCTCTCACGCGTTCTTCGCTCCAAGATCCTCTCCATACCTCTAATCTGCATCTTCTTTTTCGGTGTAAAAATGTGAATTCGGGCCAAGTGTGACGCCCATTGCATTCATCATGTATAAAAATGGTGATGTACCTTCGTTGAAAACGTAAGTAGCGATATATGCTGCAATTTTAACGGTTATAGAACCATTCGGAATAATTTTCGGTCTGATTTTCCAAATTAGTTGGTTGTAGCTTTCGTCGTTATTCTGAGTGAAGCCACCGACGTATCTTTCTGAAAAATTGTCATTGCTGAAATCCTCATAGATTGGTCGTATAGTTGAAGCAACATCCATGTGGTAAAGGCTGATAATCATGTTTGAATGATTCTAATTTAGTCGCCGCCCGCTTCCAACAGCACCATGGCTCGAACTGGGGCTCTCCAACTGGGCATTTCTTGTATTGCGGATTCTCATTTGTTGAACAGTAATGATTGTACGTGGCCATTATCGCATTACTCATATTTTCTACAGAATCACAGTTTCTTCTGATTGCTAGACCATCATGACAGTTAATTTATCGATCATCTTACCGATACGCTTTCCTTTTCCATTAAGAGTTATTTTTGTCTTTTTTGCCATTTTTTTCAACGATTTCTACATCTTTCTTCATGCATTCTCGGAGTCGCGTGCTCATTCTCTTCTGAACGTGCCAATGCATTATTTTTTAATGACTTGTTTATCACCGTAAAGTGCAGCCTTCAAAATCCCAGAGTAAGTTTTGGAGTCACCGTTTCCAATGTAGTTTTTATGCTGCACTTTATGTTTCTCTTCTGAACGCTTCCATTTTTCCAGAAGAGCCCTCATGATTTGCACAGCATTTTTCTCCATGAGTTTTATACCAATCATTATATTCTTCAGTGTCGTTTTTCTTACTCCAAACTTCACACTCTTTGCAATACGAACTTTTCACACAAATATCCAGAATTTTCCCTGTATAATATCCGATCAGCGATGTCACGCCATACAAAGGAGTAAATCCTCGGTTCTTCCATGTTCCATTACTAGATACTGTCAATCCTGTAGTACTGGTACTGTCTTTCTGTTGAGAAGTATTGTCTTTTTCTTCTGTAGTAGCACGTTGGAAAAAGTTTTCACCAACGATGAGGAGGAACTTTGAGGGAGGAAGGCTGGAATATCCATAAATCCACAGAATTTTGTTTCGTCTTGCAATCCTAATCCGAGTACTCTCATAACCAATATAAAACGTCTATTTATTTCATAAGAATGTCCGATAAAAGGATTGAAATTGATACAACGAGTAGCGCACTTGTCACATATCATAGCAATCTTAAAACCAAGTCCTCGTTCACAAACAGTTTAAAATTTCACATTTCCATCACATTGTTTACCCTTTACAAACTCGGAGATTGCTGCGAAGACTGTTATAAGGTTCAAAATTCTGTATTCACCGGGTGGACCACGCGGAACAACGATCTCCTCATGGTTCTTAAATTTTTTCGCAGAGGCACTGAAACTGCTCTCGTCAACCTCAGCTGTTTTAGGATTGAAAACGTTTTTCCTCTTCCTTGTTATAGATTTCTGAATTTTTAAAGATGATTTCTTTTCTCTTCTACACTTGCTTCGATCTATTTTCAGAGAGAAATTTCGATAGTAAGTACAAATGAACGCAGAACTTCACAGCTCAGCGTCGAGTTTTATACTGACTAAGCACGTGACCTTCCTAAATACAATAGATGATTAGGTAAAAGGAGCAGGTGCCGCTCATACCTCTACTCCGCACAGTCTCGAATGCGCCGAATATTTGTCGGATCACCGTAAAATTTTTTTTGGATAAACTCGAGAGAGTATGTTCTTAACGAAAATGCAAAAACTGGAAAATCGATTTTTGAAATTCCTAATTAGGTATAACCCCTTAAAGAAATCGACCCTATTAAATAGCAAAAAAAAAAACGTTACTGGAGCTGTTGCAACTGAATTTTCATGCTTCCGGCGGATACAATGATCATAGGACTGCAGTTGAATTCAATGTTCACTAATCGATCTTAACTCATAGCCACTGTCTCCCTTGTACCATCGTTTTGTCTTGAGACTAAAATTAAATTCAGCAAATTGTATAAAAAATTATACGTAGAGTTGAATTTGTATTTTCTCTTAAAAGGCAGCATCGTCATCGCGAAGAAGTTACTCTTGGAGATTTTTGCTTTTCTTCGTTCTTTAGGGTCTTTAGATTAAGAAAGACATATTTTGCAATTTTCGCTTGTCTGTCCGTTGACACGATAACTCTGGAGTGAACTGAGATATCGATTTCAAATTTGACATACATATTTTTTTATTATTATTACACTACAACTGGTCTAATGAGACTAACCAGCACATTTTTATAACCTAATTTCGAGAGATTACATAAAGCTAAGGACAGTGCAAGGAATATCTCTTAAAATCTCTCAACTATACACTCGTTGTTGTGCTTTTCAATTCACGCACTATGCTTTACTTTTAATTTGTGGGCACTATCGCGCATCTAAGTTAGATCATGCAGTTTTTTTCTTTTGAACCTTCGTTCTTCATCACCGACATCTAGAAGTTGAAGAGCCTTGATGTTTGGGTGTTGATGGAGCTTATCTTCATGCTTCTTGACGGTGTTTCTAATTGCTTGAATTACTGTGTTCATCTGAAGATCTCGGTAAAGGACACTATTCCTAATATACAGTCTGCCCAGTAAGAACGTGTCCGCGATAATTCATTTTTGGTAGATGCGATTCTAGCCATTCGACAAAAAATCGATAGAGGGTACCTTTGTCTGCGACGCATTTTAATAAAAGTATCAGTCGATTCCGAACTTTCTTCAAAATCATGTAAAATCTAAAATGAGTAACTAGTTGACGCGTCGGTTTGAGGCAGTCTTTCTTTGTTCCCATCCGAAGAGGCCTAAAATGGCACATTCCGCGGCCGCTAAATGTATTAAAAAGTCGGTATCGTTTGTGAAGAAGTGGGTAAATTGTTTTAACGAGACAAAAAATGTCATTGACTTACCAAAACGTGGCTCAGTAGGCAAAGTCACTCCGAAAGTCGAAAAACGAGTCGTGTCCTTGTTTTCACAGGATCCGAAATTGACTGCTGAGCGGTGAAATTAAGAAAATCGGGTATGAATGTGTCCCATGAAACCATTCGACAACATCCTCATGCTCTTGATGTCAAATTCCGAAGCATCTTGAAGAAACCTTTGCTGGGCGAAAAGCATGTCGCTAAGCGGCGATACTAGAGTAGCTCTGACAATCGGACGCCAACCCTATTGAAAACGTTTGGTTCTATGCAAAGACGAAGCTCAGAGGAAAGACTTCAGTTGTCTCGCGAGATTCGACAAATTTGCAGAGTATTTAGAAAATCTCGTCGCAGCATGTCTCGAGATTGCCAGGCGATTATTGATGCAGGAGGCGATTGGTAATAGCGCCGTTGTTAGCACACCAAAGAATACATTGATGGCAAAAAGTGTTCTCGCAACACATTTTTTGAAGAATACGAGTTTGACTTTTCTTTATGTTGCTTGATGCGGCACACCCCACAACGGTATGCCATAAAGCCAGACGGGCTTGAGTATTTGTTGGTAAAGCAGCAATTTGTTGGCTACTCACAGTTTAGATTTTTTATTAATTAGCCAGTTATTTTAAGTTGTTGACGTTTCTTCTTGACGTGTTCGTTCCACCGTAGCTTGGCGTCTAGATTCATTCCAAGATACTTTGCTGTATTTGCATGTGGTATCAAATGATTGTTGATTAACGCAGGCAGTTATGTTTAGTTCTGTTTGTGAAGTTTACATGCACTGCCTTGCCTTCATTTAGTTTTATTCTTCACTTTTTGGTCCACTTGCTGATATATTTTTTGTAGCTTTGTTGTTACCTCTTCTATAATTTCACCGGTTGTAAGGTACACATATCCTTCTGGAAATAGGAAAGGAACTAATAGTTTTTAGCGTTATCGCTTTAGGAGACAGGTTGAAAGAGATAAGGATTGATAAATTTTGTAGCGTTTCAATAATAGGCTAAGAATTCTAGTTGGAGATAATGACAAATTTTAAGCATAATATATATATATATATATATATATATATATATATATATATATATATATATATATATATATATATATATATTTTCTTCTTCTTCCTACTTATAGCTAGGTACTATTGTCTGTTTTCTTTGTTCCCTGCTCTATATATCGTCGCTCCATCTCTTTCTTGGACGTCTCATTGATCTTCTTCCATTCGGTGACTTGTCTCTTGCTATCCGGACTATCCTGTTTTTTGCCATTCTTCCTGTGTGTTAATCCCATTCTACTTTTCTTTCTCTTTTCCACTGATTGATATTTTCTATATTACATGTGCGTCTGATGTCTTCACTCTTTTCTCTATTCCTCAGTGTCTTGTTTGTACATCCCCTAAATATTCTTATTTCAGTTGATTCCAGCATTCATTGTGTTACCGGGTCTTGTTTTCTCTTTAATTTCTGCTCTAAATCATGGTGTTTTTTGTTCTCCTTTTTTTTTATTTTTATCGACAGTTTTAGTCCCTAATGCCTCATATCCAGCTTCTAATACATTTGTTTTTATTTTTAACCAACCGTCATCTACGTTATCATTGGTACAGGTCTCTCGTTGATTCTTCCTGTACATTTTCTATTCTTATTTTTGTTTTCAGTTCCTTATTTCGGTGTTGCCTTGTGTTTCTTTTGTTCTACTTTAGTTTACACATAACTAGGTTATGATCACCTCCTACGTTTGGTGATGTCAAGCTTCTTACGTCTAATATATGGCGTGGATGTATTTTTGTGTTAGGACATCTGTTACCTCTAGTGTTCTCGAATGTGTATTTATATTGCTCCTTATGATCAAAGTATGTATTATTTATTCTGAACTCGTTTGTAGCGCAGAAATTTATCATAAGCTTCCCGCTGTCATTTTTTATATTTTCATTAAATCTCTGTTTAACTCCTGGTATTACCTCATTTCCAACTCTTGCATTCTTGTCACCCATTATTATTATTATTATTGTTTCGTTGATTGATATCTCGTCTATTACTTTCTGGAGTTCTTCATAGAGTTGTTCCCTGGCTTTTTCTGGTTTACAATTTTCAGGTGCGTAAATTCCCACTATATTTGTCTTTTTGTTGTTTATTCTTAGTTTAACCATTACTATTATCTCTGATATAACTGACACTTCGTTATGTGGTTTATATATTTCTTCTTAATCCTCGGGGCTACTTCTTCTTTGCCCGCTGGTCTTTCGCCACACCACTGTAAAGCAGGATATATTCTCCTAATGTCATCTGTCCTTTCCCCTTCTTTTTTGTTTCTTGTCAGACTCATATGTCTATTTTGAGTTCTCTGATTTCCTTTTCCACTTCCTGGTTTCTCCCATTTATTGATTTTAAATTCCAAGTTTCGAGTCTCATTATTTCCTGTCTTTTCCGATTTCTTAACCTTGTCCTTGCATGTGTCGTCATCGTTAAATTTGTTCTATTCCGAGGGAGGGCTCGGGATTCTGTGAACTTTTTTTTTTTTTTTTAACCCAGGTAGGTTGTTAGACTAATCTGGGAACCTTCCTCCTTTACCCGAGCTTGGGAATAATAGGCTAAGAATTGTAGTTGGAGATAATGCCCAATTTTAAGCATAATTGCTTGAATATATAACAGATTAAAGGGTTGGAGAGGGTTGTTTTCAATATATCGTATAATACGTTAGGGTTTTTGGTGCCGAGTAATGCTACAATTGGTATTTTTTTATTATTTCTAATTTGAGCAGAAACAGTACGTAATGGAAAATTTTAATATTTAGCTGCAAATATGAATTTACCGATTTTTGGTCTTATTAACTAAGAAAAATTCAGTTATATTTAAATTCGCTAAATTTTTGCTCTTGTGCTGACAGTTTATTATTTCTAAAAATTTGTACTGAACCGTGAACTGTGAATATTAGGTTTTTACGTCCCAGGGATGCAATTTGTCGTATTTTACTGCGATGTTACGCTAGTACTTTGAGCTTTGTTCTCTTATTTGTCGATCTTAGCTCGCCTGAGAGCCGTGGTACGGCGAAACGCGTCCTGAGATGGATTGCCAGATAAGAGAATAGTGCGTCAGTGCTGAAATCTGGACTTTGTTCATTTTTAGTTAGTAGTTGATGCTGATTTTTTTAAATTCACATATTTTTTATTTTAGAATGTATGGACATTGTACGATACCGATAAGTCGGGCACGTTTAGCGGTTTCGAACTTCGGGAAGCAATGCACTCGGCAGGTTACCGTTTAAACAATAGAATTTTAAATGTTTTAATGCATCGATATGGGAACAAAAGTGGAGAAGTACAATTTGATGATTTTATGATGTGTGCTATTAAAGTTAAAACTATGATTGGTAAGTTCCCATTAAGCTGATACCCTAAACTATTTCTTGTAGTCAATATCAGTGGTAAATCAAGTAAGTGAAAGTTCTCAAGTGTAGTTCTGCATAGAAAATATTATAAATAAATATTCTTAAATTTATGTCGATGATCGTCAATAGACCGACCACTCGTGTTGGTAATTTTGAAACTGTCAATCTAGCTGTATTTTAAGCCGTTTTAGTGACAACTTTAGCTTCAAAGGGGTACTTCCATTGATAAGTTAGAATGCTTTTATTTGACTATATATATATATATATATATATATATATATATATATATATATATATATATATATATATATATATTTGACTAGATTTATACAACACATCCTGCCGCTACGCCGCATCGGCAAACTCTTAAGACCGACATTGCTATGAAGGTATGTTGTTGGTTGGAGGTTACAAAACCAGAAAAGAATGACCATGAAGAAAATATCCTTCTCGTTCTTCTCTCGGGCAGGGCGTATATCTGAAGTAGGACTTGAATGAATAGAGAGCCGTTTTCGATGAAAATTGCCAATGGCATGTTATCGAATACATATTTCAAGTCTTACGAATGGATTGAGGGCCGTCAGAATATTCATTTCCTCAATGCCTCCAAGCCTTGCATAGGAGGTAGGTTGGTTCAAGGTGTGAGAAGTGTAGAACAACCCGTAAAGTAGTAGTACCGAACGGATTTCCTGTAACCTGTATTTGCCGGGCGATAAACCTCACCAAACCGTACTATTGGCACATTTTGATCTTTAATATATATTTTTTACCTTTTCAAATTCTTTCTTAAATCATCAACGAACAGAGACCTCCATCTACTGTTTGGAGGCCTAACCAAATCGTCCCAGTGAAAAAACTTTGGCAAATATTAAGACAATTAACCATAAACAGTACAGCAATCGCCGCAGTAAAATAGCTGTAGGACTAGTCACGTTCCCGAATAAAGTTGGGAAACATTCTCTCCGAAAATTTTTCTGTAACAAAGGGTGTCAGACAGGGTTGCTGACACCCATGGACTTCTATCTCTGGGGAAGATTGAAAGACCTAATTTTTAAATTGTCGACAAACACCAGGTAAGAGTTAGAAGTCGCAGTGATACAAAGTAAGAAGTGTCCAGAAAAGGTGCCGCCTATGTGTAAATGAAACTGGTCGACATTTCGAACATCTCTTCTAGAAAATTGTCGCGTTTTAGTTTGTTCTACTCGGAATAAATTGTTTTATTGTTGTTTTGTTTTATTTTCTAGATAGTTTAAAGTACTATAGCATTTAGTAAATTTCATTGTAGTTATGACTCTTAGAGTTACTTCGGGGAATTTTTTTTTACGATTTGACTGCTATCGGTAAACAATTGATATTGCCGCTCCGATCAAAGCCTACTTCACAAAATGTGCATTTAAAACTCGTGTAAAAAAACTGAAAACCTTTATATTTTAAAGTAGATTTAAGCAAAATATAAAGTGTGCTATATTTTTTAGAATGGCAATTTAAAGCTCTATCCGGAAAAGGAAAAATATACAGTTTATCCTATTTAAAAAATATATTTTGCGTTATTAAATATTAAAATATTAGTTGTAAAAAAATGTAACTTACACTGTTGAAATCCACGTGAAAAAGTGCTTTGAGAATGTTTTTATAGAAATCAAAAATTTTCAATAGGAAAAGAATTACAAACATTTTTCTAAAATGCAGATTTTTGTATATCTGAAACGGTACTATATATCGATATGCGATTTTCACCATTGAGTTTATCATAAAAATTGAGCCTCAAACACTGACATAAATTTTCTCCTTTAGATAAAGGGGTTTACCTTTAAAGTGTCGAATTTGGACCACCCTGTACACCGCACAACAAATTGTTTAGTTATAAACAATAATGATTAAAAGAAACTATGGAATAATCGAGTTTGTAAATTGTTGTTTTGAATTATGCTATACTAAAAAGTATAAATAAAACTAACCTTTTTTTAAAAAATATCTTGAAATGTACTTGAAAACTGAAAGTTTTCTTTTATATCAGGTATTGCTATTGACATTTTCATAATTTTACTGCATTTTTTTATAAAATCTCCGTAGTGTGTTAGCTGTTTACCTTTATTAATCTTGAAGTAGAACAGTCACCCATTACAAAATTTAAACCGGTGTTAATTTACTTAAGAAATGCCTCTGTTAAGTAACCGAATTTGATTTGAGAAGTATTTGATATAAAAGAGGGTAACCACCTCTCTTTTCATTTTCTCAAGGGATATATTATAATTCCATTGTGGCGGTTTAGTAGTACGAGGGTTGTATGATAAGTACCTGGCCTTGACAAAAAAACATTTTTATGTGTAAAATTTGTTTTATTTTTCAACATAGTCTACTTTTGGCTCGATACACTTAGTCTAACGGTTTTCTATCTTTTGTATCTCATCTAAAAAATACGATTTCTCCAACCCTTCAAACTAGCCGTTTGTTTCAGCAATCACCTCATTGTTTGAGCCAAATTTTTTTCCGCCGAGCCATTTTTTCATATTAGGAAATAGGAAATAATCGCTGGGTGCTAAATCTGGCGAATATGGTGGATGCGAAAGCAATTCGTATCCTAACTCATGGAATTTTGCCATGGTGAAAACACGAGTGTGCACGCGTGGATTGTTTTGATGAAAGAGAATTTTTTCTTCTCCAAACGCGGTTGTTTTTCTTTCACAGCATGGTTTAAACGATCCAATAACTTGACATAATACTCTCTATTAATCGCTTTGCCCTTTTCAACGTAATCGACATGGATTATGTGTTGTGCATCCCAAAATACTGTGGCCATGACTTTGTTCGCCGATAAAGTCGCCTTGGCTTTCTTTGGTGCCGGTTTGCTACGGAAAACTCACTGTTTGGACTGTCTTTTGGTCTAAGCTATGACGAATTCATATTTAGACAACAGTTATAAATCGACATTAAAAAATCATTCCGATTGAGCTTTAACATGGCCAAAAATTATTTTGAAGTTGACACACGTGCGTGTTTATTGTTAATTGTAAGCAATCGTGGCACCCATCTAGCGGAAAGCTTCCTCATATCTAAATGAGTTGTTAAAATATTCTGCACTCGTTCAATTGAGATGCTCATAGTCTCACGCACTTTCACTCTCCAATTAGTTACCACGACATCATGGGTTTTTTCATTTATTTCTGATGTGGTCACCTCATTTGGACGACCTGGACGTTCTTCATCAAAAATGCTTGTACGGCCCCGTTTGAATTCAGCTGTCCAATATTTTATGGTCGATAACGAAGGTGCAGAGTCCCCATAAACTTTGCTGAGTTCCGCTTTTATCTTGTCGGTCATTTTCTTTCTCAAAAATAAAAAAATTATCACTGCTTGATATTCAATTTTTTCCATTGTAAAATCACAAAAGTTGTTCTACAGGGTCTCAATATTCCGTGTACATAGAGTTACTGTGGATTTCTAGTATGAAAATAAGACCATTTAACCCAACTTACTTTAGTCCAAAAATTCGTAATTTTTGAGATACAGGGTGTCAAAGTTATACTTTTATTTTAGTTTTTCTTAAGGAGCTTTCTTAATAATTGTACTATTTGCATAAGAATCGGTGCTTAGGGGTTTTCTGAGATGAGAAATCGAAATCAGCTCACAGTTTTGTTGTAAATTGTAGGGAGCGCCACTTATTGCACTGTGTATACTTTTAAGTTGCCATAACTTTTTTATACTATTTTTAAATATTCGTGTTTTCCGCCTTTCCCTGTCTAAAAAAGCTCTCTTGGTAAATGTTGCTCCGAGCAATAGTTTCTGAGATAATGGAATGTTTGTCTCTATTTTTTAATTCCATCGTCAAATTCTCAAATGCGTTCCTTCACACTTCATCCAGACTTAGGACAGGTCCAAAAGAATAATCTTTGAAATTTGGAGCATGCTTAAAGGCAAACAGGCTAACAACAATAATAAATTTAAAGACCAACGGGTCAACAACAGTAAGAATGTAAAAATCAACTGGCTAAGGACATAAGAGATTACCCACAAATTGATAATTGGAAAAAAGTTGAATCGCTCAACTGAGAAGGTAATGGTTTCACAATAAATGTTCAATTTGGCCGCCACCTTCATTAATGCATAAATTAATCGCAGGAAATTTAAATTTACTCTTCTTAAAATGTCTTCATCTCGTAAAGCATTAGCAACATTTTGAATCTTATTCCACAATTGCTCAATGTTGTCGAGTTGAACTTGATAAACTTTCGATTTCAATGTACCCCAAAGGAAAAAAATTGCATGGATTTAAGTCTGGGGAACGAGATGGCCAGTGAATAGGAGCATCTTCACTTCTCCCGATCCATTTATCTGGGTAACTTTGGTTCAAAAAAATTATCACATTACGCGCATGCAAAACATGTCGTGAAGTAAATTAATGGGTAAGTTTTCCAATAATTCAGAAATAGTTTGATGGATGAAATTCAAGTAAATGTTACCATCAAGTCAATTTGGTAATCTAAACGGCCCCATCAAATAGTTCGCGACATTAATACTGAATTCGCGTTGAAACTGCCTTTGTTGCACAGCATGTGGGTTTTCTTCAGCGTGAACATGATTATTATGCATATTTGTTATACCATGTCGAATGAAGCGTGCTTCGTCTGTAAACAGGATGTTAGTGTGAAAAGCTGGAACAGTCGCTATGCGTGCTCGAATAATTTGTGAAAAATACACACGGGATCCAAGATCTGGAGGTAAGAGTTCCTGGACGGACTGTATGGTATATGAAAGAGGTGAATAATTTGTTGTTTAATGATCTGGTTAGTTGTACTTTTTGATATTCCCGTTTGACGTTCAATTAAACGAGTGCGGATTCTAGGATTATCGTGTACAATTTCAAGGATTTCCTCTTCCAACATCGTTTGCTCTAACTTGTGAAGGCCGCCCCCTCATTATTCCTGATTGGCTTAAATTGTCCAATTTCTCAAAGTTACCTCTCAATATTGGCAAAAGTCTGATGGTTGGGAGTCCGACGATGCGTAAATATTTGATGATACACGTGAGCACTTTTGCGACCGTTGCCGTTACAAAAATCAAACACTAAAATCATATCAGTTTGCTCACCAAAAGTGTACTCCATAATAATCTAGATTTAAAACACTGTTGAAGTCGAGAAGGGATTAATTCTCGTTAATACTCGTAAAACTTGTTTAATATCTGTCAAAAATTACTTTCTGTCAGTATTACTACAAACTAGTTAAGTCATAGAACATATGATATCTTACATCATTGCCAAGGTGATTTTTGAGCGTTGCTAAGTAACTATACAATGTGAAGAAACGTGTGAAGGAACGCATTTGCGAATTTGATAATGGAATTAAAAAATGGAAACAAACATCCCACTATCTCAGAGACTGTTGCTCGCAGCAACATTTACCGAGACAACTTTTTTAGACAGGAGAAGGCGCAGAATACGAATATATAATTAAAAGTATCATATAGAGTGGTATAAAAAAGTTATGACAATTTAGAAGTATACATAGTGCAGTAAGTGGCGCCTCCTACAATTTACAACAAAACTGTGAGCTGATTTCGATTTCTCATCTCAGAAAACTCCTTAGCACCGAATCTTGTATAAATAGTACAATTATTAAGAAAGCTACTTAAGAAAAACTAAAATAAAAGTATAACTTTGACACCCTGTATCTGAAAAATTACGAATTTTTGGGCTAGTAAGTCGGGTTAAATGGTCATATTTTCATCACAGAAATCCACAGTAATTCTATGTACACGGAATACTGGGACACTCTGTATTTAAGTGGCTGCCACTCACAAACTAAATCACGCAGCGACTTATAAAAAATTTGACAGGACTCTTATGTTACGAAAAATATAATTCTTTAAATAGTAGTAGCGTCATCTTTGGCCGAGGCCAGGTACTTATCATATAGCCCTTGTATTTGGGGAAAATGTAATATCGTAAAGTATTATTCTATAATTTCGGCAAAGAAACGGAGTGGGGGGACGAAACGACTTAAAGGTAGGAGGTGGCTAGCAAAACACTATACAGTGCAGTTTAGTATCTTGCTTACAACAGATCAGCGAGTTGCAATTTGTAGAATAGATATTCATAAATATTAATATCTTATTATTTGTAGATCTCTTCAAAGCCAAAGATCAAACAAACATAAACACTGCCACGTTTTCATTGGAAGAATGGTTAGAAGACAGCCTTTATACGTAATCTCGTGATAATCTCTTTTTATCATTTAACGCACATTTTATGCTTACAAATTTTTATTTTTATACATTTTTTTTTGTTTTAAATGTGTATCAAAATTTTCCTCGTTAGTATTTTTGCGAATCCTGTTAATCTAAGAATTTTTACCTCTTATTGTGATAATTTTAAGAATATTTATTGTTCAAATTTATAGTGTTTATTGTAACCAAAGAACAATTTAAATTATATACTATATTATTATTATATTCATTGTATTTTATTGAAAATAAATTATTATATTAATACCGGTATTTTTTTTTCGATATTTTTAGTTAAATTAAAGTTGAGGTATACGAGGGCTACAAAAACAATGAAAGAAAAACATTTGGTACAAATCGTTGTTTCTCAAAATATTCGCCTTTAAGATTTATACACTTTTACATGCGTTCAAACCAATTCTTGAAACATTTTTTTCTCTCTGAGGTTGATACATTATTACAGTAACAATAAGAGGAATTTAGATCTGAACTTTAATTTCCTAATGGAAACCCCTGAGTCAATTTGCAGATGTGTTAATTGTATAAAGTCCAATGCTGCTGGAAATGATGGTTTGACACTTTTTATGCTTAAACTTAGTTTACCTGTTATCTAACCCATATAGTTAATTGTTGCCTGGAGAGTAGGCATTTTCCGGAGTGCTGGAAATAGTCTATTGTGTGCCCTGTTGCTAAAGTTAAAAATTCTTTAACCGTCAGAGATTTGCGTCCAATTAGTTTGTTACCAGTTATGTCAAAAGTCTCGGAAAGGGCAGTACATACACAGGTTTCAGAATATCTCTTGACTAATGGGTTGCTCCCCTTGCATCAATCTCGCTTCCGGAGGGGTCATAGCACATCAACGGCTTTTGAATTTAACTGATAGCATAATCAGAGCTATTGATAAAAATATGGCTGTTATATCAGTCTCGCTGGATTATTCGAAAGCCTTTGATGTGCTGGATCATAACCTACTTTATGCTAAACTGCACTATCTGAGCTTCGCTGATCACTCCGTACAATTTTTCTATAGCTATTTCTCGGGTAGACGGCAGAGGATGCGAATGAATGATGTTTGTTCAACTGCTGGTAAAATTATCTCGGGAGTGCCCCAGAGTTCAATTCTGGGGCCTCTTCTGTTTCTTATATATACTTTTGATATATTCCAAACTGCTGCATATTCATCGGTTCAGTCGTATGCTGATGACACACAGTTGCTTAATTTTTTTGAACCTTCGGATCCTGAGTCTGCAACAGAAAATTTAAATCAGGATCTCGTGGCTTTGTCAGTATACTCGGATGAACATAGTTTGAGGCTAAATCCAGACAAGACGCAGGTTTTATTGTTTTGCAAGGAAACTCGGCGACCAAACTTGAGCATGGCTTTAAGACTGAGGCTGGCCTGATCAGGATTTGCCGTTTTCTAATTGTGCTAAGAATTTGGGTCTTTGCATTGATACACATCTCAGATTCAGGGTACATGTTAGGGTGCTCCTACAAAAGAGTTATGCGAAAATGACGGTTTTATATGCAAATCATTTTATTTTGAATTTTAAGATGAGGAAAAAATTGTGTGAGTCTTTGGTCTTGTCTTCATTTCATTATTGTAGTATTGTGTACTATCCTTGCTTGGATGGCAGAACGTCTGCTGTAGGTTTATATTTCATTTGAGAAAATATGATCATATATTTTCTAAAAATAAATGAGTTAAAATAGTTAAATTTTGCTAATACTGTGCAACTGTACTTCGTAATATTCTTAATGAGGCTCTTAAGAACTTCAGTCCCGATTTATTTAAGGGAGAAGCTAGTATCCCGAAATTTTTTGCATGATAGGTACATTAGACGGCCTGATTGCTTGACTATGCCTCAGCATCGCACTGCTTTGTTTCAGCGCAGTTTTATATATAATGGCGTAAATATATACAATACCATGAACTCAGATCTGAAAACGTGCACTATTGGTCGACTTCGTCGATTATATAGGGAAGAGCTGTTAAATAAGCAGAATTCTCAGACGTAGTTTATTTATATTTTGATGTATCTTCTCGATTATTGATTTTACTATGTTAGTATGTAATTGTTGCTTTATTTTTGTTTGTAAGCGCGTTGTGTGTGGAAGAGGTTAGATGTAAGAGTAACCGATGGTTAAATCTCGCCTCTTCTACTACATGATGTGTGTGGGTAATATGTACTCACATCACATGTAATTAACATCTTAATAAAGACGATATTTATTTATTTTTATTTATTTATTTATACCTCAAAAACATGGTTTTGGAAGGATTCAACAGCTTCTTGAGGTGATGAGAATCGTTGCCCACGCATTTTTCTTTGACATTCGGGAACAAAAAGAAGTCCTGAGGTGATTAATCAAGTGAATACGGGCAATGAGACAGTGAGATGTTTTTCTCCGTCAAATAATCAATTGTTTGACGTGCTGTGTGAGAGCAGGCATTGTCATGATGAAGAATGATGCGACGTTTTCATTTGTTTTCCCTGATTTCATCGATGACTTCCGGCAAACAAATTGTTGTATACCATTCAAGATTAACTGTTCTTCGATCCTCTAAAGCAGTGGTTGCAACATGTCCGGTATAACTAAAGAAGCAAGCGATCATATCCAAGTTTCGTCTCCTGTTACGATGTTATATACGCATGTCCTCGATCGAATTTTTTAAGTATTTTCTTTGATACGAGCCTGTTTTTGACTTCCGGTCAAATTATACGAAATCATTCGGGAACAAATCTTTTTCACAGCTCAATGTTCATGCAAACTCGAATGTACTGCAGTCTTCGATATGCCTGAGGATGCCTCTACCTCACGGTAAGTCACATGCCAATCCTCTTCAATGATGTTGCGTACAGCATCGATGTTTTTTGGAACAACCGATTTTGGTCGACTTTCATAAAATTCATCGCTGACTGAAACATGACCATGACGAAATTCTGCAAACCAATTGTAAACTGTCTTTTCTTATGGTGATTTATTCCCAAAAGTTGAACGAAGCGATTCGAGGCATTGATGTTGAGTTAGGCCTTTACTAAAATCGTAAAAAATCATTCAACGAAAACCTTCACGTGAAATTTCCATTTGTTCACAACACACTGTAAACAAACTATTTTGCCAATTTTTGAGCTGCCACTGTTTTAACAATAACAAATGTCAAATTTTCACAACAGTGGTAATGTCACATCTCAATAGCGCCATCTAGTGGTCGTTTGTAAAAACTTAAAAGGTGACCCTCGTAATACAGATCAAAATACTGAATATGTTATGATTTTGGAATCTTTGACACGCTGACACTGCACTCACCACTACGCTAAAGACCTTTGCAGTTGACTAGTCTTTAGTTAACCATCAGGAGGGGTGATGCTAACATGGCGAATCTAAGAGTAGGTAGTTTGTGGGAATAACTTCCTCCTACAAATAAAGCGACTCCCTCTAACAAAAAGAGTTGCCATTTCTGTAATTTTTATTTTGGCAGGAGCACTGTCGTGCCCCCGCCAAGTCAAGCAGAAAGCACAGCCGTACCATCGAAGCCACTCACGGCACTTTCGACCCCCCTATAACTTCGTTGTGGATAAAGCTAGAAGCCTGAATTTTCAGTGACCAAGAGGATATACTATATTAGCTATATTCCTAAATTACTACTACTACTATTTATACCTTATAGTTTACTAACTATCGCCAGTCGAAGTTCTTTAATTTTGTCACTGACACACTCAACGATCATCAAAATTCTAAGATAATTCTAGCAGACACGTTAACTTCAAATTTTGAATTTAGTTAGTGTTTAGCTTATAAAGGAAGGAAAAACTGAAACATCCCGAAATTTCAGTCCCGTTTTCTAAATCTTACAGTCAGTTAAGCCAAAAAAGAAGGTCAACCTCGGAATGAGAGATAATAAGCTATAAACTTGTATAAACCTTTATTTTGGCATCTCAAAAGTCTCATAAAATCTCGTGTCCGCGTCTTAAGATATTCAAGGTCAAAGGTCACAAAAATCGATTTTTCGCAAATATCTCGCTTTCTATGGTTTCAATGATATTTGCATCTATTATTGTAGAGCATAAGATTCTCTACAAATTTTTTTCTAAACATTTTTTTTATACGCTTAACCGTTTTTTTGAGAGAGAGCGCGCAGCGCTCAGCCATACATAGCATAATGCAAGGTCAACCGTGAGTCCTGGTAAATAATACGTCTTATAAAGTTAATTAATCACTAAAAAATCCATAATTATGAATAATTTGTATTATTTATTAATTAATATATTATATTTAATAATATTTTTCATTTATCAAATATATTCGTTTAATAATACTTACCGACTGCGTGTAATTAAGAAATTATTAAGTGAAATATTTTAAGTATATTTTAATTATAAAAAAGTATGAAGATGATGCTTCCATGACAGCAGGGCTAGAAGAGAATATAGTTATTAAAATAGGAGCAAAAGTCATGTTAAGACGAAATACTGACGTGAGTCTTGGCTTAGTCAACGGTTCTATCGATACAATACGAGGAGTAAAGGTTGATCCTGAAAATACAAATAAAATTAAAAAAAAAAAAAAAAATACGTAAAAGTATAATCACATAAGAATAATCTACTATTAAAAATACTTTATTCTTAAGTGCACTGTTTAGACTTACTTAGCAATTTAAATAGTAGATTATTCTTATGTGATTATGTTGTCGTGCGATAACCAAGTCATTATATTTATTATAGAAATAAAGATGTCTAATATTGATACGGTCACTATAAATGTTGATAGGTAACTAATTAGATAACAATTTATGACAAAGTTGTTGAACAGTTAGATACTAACTAAAATAACTGACTTGGTTTTACATGAGATCTCACAACTTTTTGTAGTGGAAGTACTGCGTTGCGAGACTTGGCATTTTTTTACTTTTTATGTTCTTGATGGGATTTTTTTTTAGGATTTACGCACACCGTATGACCTTCAATCATATATTTTTTTTTTAAATGGTTTTTACAGATCAATATAGCACAAGCTAGAAGTCCATTTTACCACTCGCCTCACTACCTTGTCGGAAAACAGTGGCTTAACTCCTCCACTTTTCAATATTTTAAAAAAAAACTAATAATTTCTTATAAAATAAATAATTATAAATATTTATAAAATAAATTGAAGTTAATGCTCACATTAAAATCTCCCAATAAAAAGACCGGTCATAGGGTTACAATTCAAAACTATTCGACACTTTCCCCTGCTAAATAAAAATCCAGTCCAGTCCAGAAATCAGAGTAATGTCGCAGCAAACGTAAAACACAGTAGCGACAGTCCGACACGGCACCTTTGATCTCCAGGGTTTCGAGTTTGCAATGATCACATAACCTGTCGCCATGTTGCTGGCATGTTGTTCGCGAGTTTCTGAAATATTGAAATTCTTTCTTTCAAGAAAAATCCTATTCTGTAGAATAAAAATGAATTTATATTTCTCAACTATTAGAGATACTGTCCGGGAGAAAAAATGCTCATTTTGAGGATACTGCGCACCTTAAAAATAAAATATACACACTTTTTGCCCCATTTTATCGTTTGTTAAATCTAATATAATAATTTTCAAACAACTAATGACTTCGTGCCTAAATACTACTTATATAAAAAAATTAAATCCATGCACTGATTTATTCAAACTCATTCATGTTGGAGAATTACTACCTTTGCATGCCCGGATTAAGTTTTGAAAGTTTGGTTAGTGAATTTTAGCAGATAATATAACTTAACTCTAGCATTTTAACATGAGATTTCGGAAAGTTAGGACAAGGTTCATTGTCATCAGCTTCAAGTGTATCTCGAAGTAGTCTGCGAAGGTGATTTGGTGTGTTCGAAACCTCAGAGCTTCATTGTGGGGATCTGGAGACACACATTCATTATCTTCAGATTGGATCATGTAAAAATGTTATCTGTAGATATATTTACTTTCATCATTTAATGGGATTCCAACTTCATTTCCCAAATTGATGACTCGATAAGCATGATTTTGCAATCGATTCTTGAGGTCATTGAGAAACATTGGATTTGTGAAATGCAGACTGCATACTCTATTTGTGTTATATAGTTTTTCAATATCAAAATTGACACCTGGTCGGCCACATGCTGATAACCATAATTCTGCTCTGAATTCAGAAAAAAAGTACAAGTCGAATAACATAAACTAATACTTAACAATAATAAAACATCAACTATTTTATAAATAATACGATTCTCTAATATGAAAACACAATTATCATAACCTTTATATAATATATTGCATAGTAGAAATAAAGAAAAATGAATAAATTATCTTTTAGGATCTTTGAGAAATCTAAAAAAAACTAACTTCTTTGGAGATATCACATATATTTTTACAAGCACTAACCGCACAACAAAAAGATCTCTCTCTTCACATCTTTTTTATAATTATTTTCAATTATAACGTCAAACGAGTCATTTACTTATTGGAAAATTATTAATAATGAATTTCGGGGCACGTTATAAAAAGATTCTCCTTGAAACCCAGATGTAAAGACAACCCACGACCGTGCTGGCAGCCATGTTGTTGGTATGATAGGGGACGCATGCGTGATAAAAAATAGGACCTAAAAATTTCTTGAATGTCATTACTGTGTTTTATGTTGACTGTGGTAATGTCGCAATTGGCATTTATGTGAAACCAGTAGTGGTAAAAATGATTCCCTTGTCGGTCGTATAGACAATACAGTACCCTGTTTCGACGATTCTCTTACGAATTAGCCTAGGTGTACTCGTGTTCCCATACGTTAGTTAAAACCGAATCGACTTTCCAGAGAATGTAATAACTGGTTGCATATCGAGCTAGTGATCTACCATCTTTAAGCCAGCAGTAAAACAAAGTGGAAGTTAATGGCCCATGCATATAGCAGTCGATGTAAGCGAGGTGTATAGCTATAAAAATTTTGAACAGATGTCGCTATGATGTATAGGAGATAAATATTTTTCTATTGAGGTGATAAATATGACTCTCGAAAATACGGTTATAGGATTTGATGGCAAAAAATCCTTTAAATCTTATTTCATTCCTCCCATCGACATACTCATCACGACATACTCATCACGCCCACAATAAATTTATTTTATTTACTGTTAAAATAAAGAATTTAAAAAAAGACAATAATTTTATTTTATTTTTAGTGTTCCGTACGGAACACTTATAAGATGACTTCGGCGTCTGTCGGTCTGTCCGTCTGTCTGTCTGTCACACCCGATTTTCTCCGAAACTATTTGTCATAGAAAGTTGAAACTTGGTAATAGCATAGGAATTGATGGCGTCATCAGAACCATGTAGTTTTGAAAGTTAAATTTTGACTTAAGGGGTTAGTTTTGGGGGGTGAAATCGGAAGTGAAAAAAAAAAATTTACTAGGTAATCGAGTGTGGTATTAAATGAAAGCTTGTGAAAACACGAGTAATATATATATATATATATATATATATATATATATATATATATATATATATATATATATATATATATATAAATATATATGTAAATATATATATATATATATATATATATATATATATATATATAATATATATATATATATATATATATAATGTAATACTTGCGCGCACTTTTTTTTTGTATTATTTTTAAAAAATCGCGAAAAATCGCTGTCCACCCGCCTTATCTCAAAAAATTTTGAAAAAATTCTGGAATATTCTCCACGGAGTGTAGATTGAACGAAAATTATCACGAGTGCATTACCTTTAATAATTTATCTGGTATATAAAAAAAAACAAAACTTTCAAGGTTATCAGTTTTCAGTAAAGATTGAAAACAAACTTTGTCGAAAACTCATTTGGGGTGTGTTTTGTGAAGTCACTTTATTTTAAAAGCAATCAACGTACGTAACACTAATTGCGCAAGTTCAACTTGCACTTGACCGATTGTTTTTAAATAGAATGCAATGCCAAATTTATTAATAACCGGTCAAGAGCAAGTTGGATTTGCGCAATTAGTGTTCGTTCCGTACGTTGATTGCTTTTAAAATTAAAATTTTTGTTATGGAGGTATAAAATGATCAATGACTTCACAAAACCCACCCCAAAAGAGTTTTCAACATAGTTTTTTTCTGATCTTTACTGAAAACTGATAACCTTGAAATTTTTGTTTTTTTATATACCAGATAAATTATTAAAGGTAATGCACTAGTGATAATTTCCGTTCAGTCTACTCCCTGTGGAGAATATTCCCAAATTTTTTCAACATTTTTTGATCCATACTTTTCGAGATAAGGAGGGACAGCGATTTTTCGCAATTTTTTAAAAATGATACGAAGTGCGCAAGTATTACATTATATATATATTTGAACTCGTGTTTTTACAAGCTTTTATTTGACATTCCACTCGAGGATCTAGTAATTTTTTTTTCACTTCCGATTTCACCCCCTAAAACTAACCCCTTAGGGCAAAATTTAACTTTCAAAACTATACGGCTCTGATGAGGCCGTCAATTCCTATATTAGTGCAAAATTCCAACTTTCTATGTCAAAGAGTTTTGGAGAAAATCGGGCGTGACAGACAGACAGGTAAACGGACGGACACCGAAGTGATCTTATATCACAAAACACTAAAAATCATGCATTGTACCTTCACCACATTTTCATGTCCATGTTACCTTACTATAAAATTAACTTATCACTGTTTTCCCAGATTTTCGTATTGTTTTATGTTGTAGGATATTCAAGTAATGAAAAATATAGTTTCCATTTTCCGTCGGTCTGTCTGTTGACAGATAACTCTGGAACGAAGTGAGATATCGATTTCAAATTTGGTACACATCTATAATATATATAAAATGCAACGTCTCTCTGTCTGTCTGTCTGTCTGTCCGTTAGTGCGCTTATCACTGGAGAACCACTTATCCGATTTACGTACTTTTTTTTAAAAACATACATATGTTCTCTGGCCAGGTTATAGGCTATATTTTATTACGATACGTAGCATAAGGAATGAGCAGTGACGTAAAATAGTGAGTGAAATCGGAAAACAGTTTGTCGCTAGCGCGTTCCATTGCAATACACAGCCTAAACCATTAATTATGGAACAATATTATGTAGCAGAGAATATCTATAATCTACAATATATATATATATATATATATATATATATATATATATATATATATATATATATATATATATAATATATATATATATATATATATATATATATATATATATATATTATATTATAAGTGGTTCTCGCGTGATAAACGCACTAATGGACAGACAGGCAGACAGAGAGACATTGCATTTTATATATATATATATATATATATATATATATATATATATGTATATATATATATATATATATATATATATATAAATATATATATATATATATATATATATATATATATATATATATATATATATATGTATATATATATATATAGATATATATATATATATATATATATATATATATATATATATATATATATATTATATATATATATATAAAATGCAATGTCTCTCTGTCTGCCTGTCTGTCCATTAGTGCGTTTATCACGCGAGAACCACTTATCTGATTTACGTGTCTTTTTTAAATTCATACATATATTCTTTGGCCAGGTTATATAATAATAATAATAATCTATATCTATAATATATATAAAATGCAACGTTTCTCTGTCTGTCTGTCTGTCCGTTAGTGCGCTTATCCCTCGAGAACCACTTATCCGATTTACTTGATTTTTTAAATTCATACATATGTTCTCTGACCAGGTTATAGATATACATTTTATTACATCTATAATATATATAAAATGCAACGTATCTCTGTCTCTCTGTCTGTCTGTCTATCTGTCTGTCCGTTAGTGCGCTTATCACTGGAGAACCACTCATCCGATTTTCGTACTTTATTTTTAAAAACATACATATGTTCTCCCGCCAGGTTATAGGCTATATTTTATTACAATAGGTAGCATAAGGAATGAGCAGTGACGATAATAGTGACTGAAGTCGGAAAAAACTTTGCCGCTGGCACGTTCTCTTGCTAATCTATAATATATATCAAATGCAATGTTTCTCTGTCTGTCTGTCCATTAGTGCTTTTATCACCCGAGAACCACTTATCCGATTTACGTGTCTTTTTTTAAAATCATACATATATTCTTTGGCCAGGTTATATAATAATAATAATCTATATCTATAATATACATAAAATGCAACGTATCTCCGTCTGTCTATTCGTCAGTTAGTGCGCTTATGACTGGAGAAACACTTATCCGATTTACGTGCTTTTTTTTTAAATATACTTATGTTCTCTGGCCAGGGTATAGACTATATTTTATTACGTTAGGTAACATGAGGAATAAGCAGTGACGTTAATAGTGAATCAAGTCGGAAAAAGTTTGCCGCTAGCGCGTTCTCTTGCAATACACTGCCTAAACCACTAAATATGGAACAATATCATGTAGCAAAGGATATCTATAATATATAAAAAATTAAACGTCTCTCTGTCTGTTTGTCCGTTTGTGCACTTATCACTGGAGAACCACTTATCCGATTTACGTGCTTTTTTTCTTAAACATACGTATGTTCTCTGGCCAGGTTATAGGATATATTTTATTACGTTAGGTGACATAAGGAATAGGCAGCGACGATAATAGTGAATCAAGTCGGAGAAAAGTTTGCCGCTAACGTGTTCTCTTGCGATACACTGCCTAAAGCATTAAATATGGAACAATATCATGTAGCAAAGAATACAATATATATAAAATGCAACGTCTCTCTGTCTGTCTGTCCGTTAGTGCGCTTATCACTCGACAATCACTTATCCGATTTACGTGTTTTTATAAATTTATGTTCTATATAATTCGATATATAGGTAATGGGAGATAAGGTGAGATAATGGGAGATAAGGAGAAATAATGGGAGATAAGTCGAGATAAGCCTTGATAATGGGTGATAAGGTGAGTTATGGGAGATAAGTATAAATAATGGGAGATAAGGAGAAATAATGGGAAATAAGCAGAGATAAGTCTAGATAATGGGAGTTATGGTGGGATAATGGGAGATAAGGAGAAATAATGGGAGATAAGGAGAAATAATGGGAGATAAGGAGAAATATTGCGAGATAAGTCGAGATAAGCCTAGATAATGGGAAATAAAGTGAGATAATGGGAGATAAGGAGAAATAATGGGAGATAAGGGGAAATAATGGGAGATATTTTATTACGTTGGGTAACATAAGGAATAAGCAGTGACGATAGTAGTGACTCAAGTGCACGCGAGCGGACCGCGGGCCCGGCTAGTATATTATATGAAGCAAGAAAGGAAAATATAGTTTTTAAGCCATAACGCTTTTTTGTATTATTTCAATTGTATTATGAGAATTTATCACCTTATAGGATTCTAGGAGCTAAAAAGCTGAAAATTCTTCTGTTATTTTTTCGTTTTCTCCAATTTTGACAGAAGTATTTTTTATGTTCAATTACAGAAACAACACAAGAAAGAATGTGAGATGTGGTGCTATCGCCGAATGCTGCGTGTTCCTTGGACAGCGCATACCAGAAACGTGGAAATTGATCGGATGGGAAAAGGACGAAAGTTGATTCCGGCTGTTAAAGAAAGAAAAAGCACTTACTTTGGCTATATTATGAGAAGCCAAAAGTATGGGCTCCTGCAACTTATAATTGAAGGAAAAATAGTTGGTAGGCGAGAACCAGGAAGGCGTCGTAACTGGTTGGTTGAAAAACTTACGACAGTGGACACTGGACACACATGACATCTACTGAACTGTTCAGAGCGGCAATAAATAAAATCAGATGGGCAAATGTGATTGACGATGTCCTCAGAAGATGAAGATCTTTTCTGCTAATTTTTTTAGTGTTCCGTACCGAACACTTATAAGATCACTTCGGTGTCTGTCTGTCCGTCTGTCACACTCGATTTTCTCTGAAATTATTTGACATAAAAAGTTGAAATTTGGCATTAAGAGAGGAATTCATGGCCTCATCAGAGCCGTGTAGTTTTGAAAGTTAAATTTTGACTTAAGGGGTTAGTTTTGGGGGGTGAAATCGGAAGTGAAATTTTTTTTTACCAGGACATCGAGTGGGGTGGCAAATGAAAGCTTGTAAAAACACGACTTTAAAAATATATATTATGTTAAACCTGAGCACATTCTTTTTCGTATCGTTTCGTATTCGAAAAATCGCTGTTCCCCTCCTTTATCTCGAAAAGTATAGATCAAAAAATATTAAAAAAATACTCTCCACAGGATGCAGATTGAAAAAAAATTATCACGAGTGCATTACCTTTAATAATTTGTCTGGTATATAAAAAAAACAAAAATTTCAAGATCATTAGTTTTCAGTAAAGATAGGAAAAAACTTCGTTGAAAACTCCTTTGGGGTGTATATTGTGAAGTCACTGATCATTTTATACTTGCGTAACAAAAAATTTTATTTTAAAAGAAATTAACGCACGGAACACTAATTGCGCAAGTCCGATTTGCACTTGGCCGGTTTTTTTACTATATAAAGTACATATTATTTAAAATTTTGAGTTGCAGGGCTTGGATTAAGTTTATTCTTAGTGTAAAATTTAGTGTTTGTTTTTTGATTGATATTCGCAAAAAAAGTAGTCACTTTTTTTCTTAACGCAATAAGTAGAAATGTTTATTTTTGTTCGAAAATAACTTTGGAAGAAAATGCGAAGGAGAATCTATGCGCAATCTAATTAGGCTTGAGCTAAATTCTAGATAAGAGGTGTTTGTACGTGGAGTTCGTATCGAAGTTGTCCTGTTAGACTGCCATAATGATGTATTTAGCTACATTTATGCACACAAAAGTTGTAACGTCAATACACCGTCACACATGATGGTAGATGGTAAGCGACGAAAAACCGATGTCAACAGAAGCGATGACTGGCTTCAGTCATCGCTCCTAATGATACTTAGCGATGCACAGTGTGGTCATTGGAGTGATGTTGTTTCAAAAATACCTACAGTTCTCAGGATTCACCCATTTTAAATATATATATATATATATATATATATATATATATATATATATATATATATATATATATATGTATATATATATATATATATATATATATATATATATATATATATATATATATATATATATATATTTTTTTTTTAAATAATCCTGATTAAATTTCGAAGAGATCTTCGGAACTCGATTTAAAAAAAAACATAACCTAATCTAGCCTAACATAAAGTAAAATATGAAAAATTAGGAAATGAAAAGTAATAATATCTGAATCTAAAAGCCTTAAATATAACCCAACATAACCTAATCCCACCCATAGACATAGAGGATAGATTGAGCATTAACTTCATAAAATTGATCACTCTCTAGAAAGAGACAAGGCGATTGTGCGGCCAATACCTGTCTCTTTTTGTAGGCCTGTAATAAACAAGGCGCTGTACCCCGAAACGGAATTCAAGGCGAGAAAAGCCCCATACCGGATTTTAGTTCAAATAGAACACTTAGCGGCATTCTAAAAATAGACAGCTACTGGCCACTCATTCGCTTTGTCTCTCTCACACTTTTGCGTCCATATTTACTTCACAGCGGGATACGGAACACTCAGTCCATCCTCTATGTCTATGATCCAACCTAATACGATTTAACTAAACCTGATTTAACTTAATCTAATCTGAACTAGCCTAGCATGGCATAACAAAATACAAATTAAATATATGTAAAATATATGTAAGGTAGGAAATGAAATGAAAATGAAAAATAGCCTCTGAATCTAGCTTTAAATACAACCTAACCTAACCTAACCTTACTAACCACGCGTATGGTAAAGGTTAGGTTAGATCAGGTTTGGTTAAGTCGCGTTAGGTTGGATTAGGTTAGGTTTGGTTATATTTAAGGCTTTTAGATTCAGAGACTATTACTTTTCATTTCCTAATTTTTCATTATTTTACTTTATGTTAGACTAGATTAGGTTACGTTAGGTCAAGTTAGGTTTTTTTTTTTAAATCGGGAGATCTCTTCGAAATTTGAAAAAAAAAATATCTAAAATGGATGAATTTTGCGACCTATAGGTTTTGAAACAACACTACTGGAATGACCACACTGTGCGACGCGACGGTTAGCGAAATGCATGCAAAAATATAGGATCTCTCTTGTAGTAGTGATAACTGTTGTGTAGTGTCATTTTGCTAAAGATTCCAAAATCCTCACGTAGTTATCTAATATTGTCGGCCATGTCGAATGTGATTTCAGAGTTCTTAGTGTATTAGGACCGCATTTAATGGATGGAAATGTCTGTTTCAGTATTTCTAGTATCCTGGGTGTTATATTTTCATTATCTAAATACTGATTAGCTAATGTTAAAGATGTGGATAAATATTTATGTAAATTTAGTGGGTATTATTAACTCAACATGTTTTTTCTGTAATATAAAACAAGCAAAATATTGCGGTATCATATGAGTCAACGTCATTAATATTCAAAATTGGTAGGGAAATTACATCACGTAGACACATGTTAACCATTATAGTCCATGCGAGGTATTGTTGTTGATGATTTTCATCAAAATGTTGTTGTACCTAATTTTATGACTCACACAGGTACTTGCAGGTCAATATATATATATATATATATATATATATATATATATATATATAAATATATATATATATATATATATATATATATATATATATGTATATTTATATATATATATATATATATATATATATATATATATATATATATATATATATGTATATTTATATATATATATATATATATATATATATATATATATATATATATATATATATATATATATATATATATATATATATATATATATATATATATATATATATATATATATATATATATATATATATATATATATATATATATATATATATATATATATATATATATATATATATATATATATATATATATATATATATATATACGAGGCTGGTTTGAAAAGTCCGTGCAAAGTCCGAGAGATGGCACCACCGGCGCGTATCGAGGTCATGTTTAGTTAGTAGCATCTCTTGAATGAACGCACACCAAGTTTCAGCCATATTGGTCTATTTCTTTGTGTTTGGCATTCGTGTGAATCAAGGAAGTCGAGTGATTTTCAAGAAATGGACGAAAAAGAATTTCGTGTGGTGATTAAACATTACTTTATGAAAGGCAAAACGCCTCAGGAGACTAAAGAGAAGCTTGATAAACATTATGGTGACTCTGCAGCTTCGATTAGAACAGTTTATAAGTGGTTTCAAAATTTTCGGACTGGCCATATGGGCACAAGTGACGCTGAACGTTCTGGACGGCCTGTGGAGGTTACGACTCCAGAAATCATTGATCAAATCCATGATATGGTGATGGATGACCGAGGAGTTAAGGTGCGTGAGATTGCTAGTGCTGTGGGCATCTCGACTGAACGGGTACATAATATTTTGCATAAACATTTGGACATGAGAAAGCTATCCGCAAGATGGGTGTCGCGATTGCTCACGCTTGACCAAAAACGGAATCGTGTGAAGTGTTGCAAGGATGGTTTGCAGCTGTTCCAGAAGAATCCGGAGGACTTTAAGCGTCGTTTCGTCACTGTGGATGAAACATGGATACATTACTATACTCCTGAGACCAAACAACAATCTAAACAATGGGTTACCAAGGGGGAATCTGCACCAAAAAAGGCGAAGACCGTTCCTTCGGCCGGAAAGGTTATGGCGACTGTCTTTTGGGATTCGCAAGGGATAATCCTCATCGACTATCTGGAAAAGGGTAAAACTATTAGAGGTGAATATTATTCATCGTTATTGGACCGTTTGAAAACCGAGCTGCAAGAAAAACGCCCGCGATTGGCCCACAAGAAAGTCCTTTTCCATCACGACAACGCACCAGCACACACCTCAGCAGTTGTGGTTGCAAAATTAATGGAAATAGGATTTCAACTCGTTTCACATACCCCTATTCTCCAGACTTGGCTCCCTCGGACTACTATTTGTTCCTCAATTTGAAGAAATGGCTGGCGGGATAAAGATTTTATTCAAACGAGGAGGTGATTGCAGACACTAATGGATATTTTGCAGACTTGGACAAATCCTATTATTCGGAAGGGATCAACAAACTAGGACATCGTTGGACGAAGTGTATAAGTCTAAAAGGAGACTATGTCGAAAAATAAAAAAGGTTTACCCCAAACACATAAGTAGTTTTTTATTTTTGCACGGACTTTTCAAATCAGCCACGTGTATATATATATATATATATATATATATATATATATATATATATATATATATATATATATATATATATATATATATATATATGTATATATATATATATATATATATATATATATATATATATATATATATATATAAATAAGCATTTCCTTAAATTGTTGGTAAGTTAGCGGTTCAAAAAAGAGAGAATTTTTTTGAAAGTGACTCTCATTAGACTCGATTTAAATAGTTCTTCGGACCTCCAGAATCAATTATTTACGGCTGAACACGACTCTTATAAGAACCTTTTTTTAAAGTTCAATATGTAAATTATTGCAGAAAAATGGAAAAATTCGCTAAATTGCCGTTAGAAGCGTCAAAAGATGTACGGTATTATAAATTTATCTATGCGATTTATTGAAATTATACATCGTGGATCCTGATAATGTTTTCCTCTTTTATATAATGACCATTTTTGCCCATTTTATATCTTTTAGTCAAATTAACGTCCATGTACATTTTCTTATGTTCTTTGACCTGTCGACTGTTATGGTCAGATTTTAGGCACTTTTTGGTAAGAAATGGCCGTAAATTACAAATGGTGCAATATGCAAGAAATAGTATTGTCACAAGATTTGTGTAAAATTGATTGTCCCAAGGCAGAGAACAAAAATGGTAAAGCTATTTATTATTTCAATGAAGATGTTTACAACGACATTGAAAATGGGGCTAAGCACTAAATTAATTAAATAAGTTCATTTTATTTATAAAGATTTATTATTTCATATTGTTCTCTGCTAAAAATATAGTATTGCAGTTTATGATAACATTTTTTAAAATTTATTGTTTTAAGAATTATAAAATAATACAAACAAAAAACAAACAAACAAACAAATGTTTTATTTTACTTATAAGAAATAAGTTTAATTTTTCAGTGTTTACAGTTCTCAGTAATATTGTTAAGTTTTTGGCCAAAAAGTGGCTAAAATCTGACCATAACTTAGAAACGATATCCTAATATCAACAAGGTATATAAAATTCGAAGTCAGCAGATCAATAAACATAAGAAAAGTGTACCTGGATGTTAATTTGATTAAAATATATGAAATAGGCAAAAAATAGGCAAAAATGGCTATTATATAAAAGAGGAAAACATTATCAGGATTCATGATAAATAATTTCAATAAATCGCATGGATAAACTTATAATGCGGTACATTATATATTGATTTTTGACGCTTTTTACGGAAATTTAGCAAGCTAAAGCAAAAACATTTTTTGCATAAATTTGCATATTGAGCTGTAAAAAAAAGGTTCTTAAAAAAGTCGTGTTCAATCGTAAATAATTGTTTCTGGCGGTCCAAGTTAAATTGAGTCTAATGAGTGTCACTCTCAAAAATAATTTCTCTCTTTTTTGAATCGCTAACATACCAACAATGTACGGAAATGCTCATATATATATATATATATATATATATATATATATATATATATATATATATACATATATATATATATATATATATATATATATATATATATATATATATATATATATATATATATATATATATATATATATATCGGTCATTCTTCGTTAGTCCATAAATTGACGCCATTTATGAGGATATTATCTGGCCCAGATTAAGGCTTATGATATGTTGTTTTGAATTTTGAGTGGATATGAAGAAATTGTGCTAATTTGGGCTCAATACCGACCCAAATATGTAAATGGGTTTCAAAAAATTTCAGAAAAACTAAAGTAAAATGTCCTAATATAACCACAAGTTTTTTTCTGATAATCTTATTCTACCCCATAAAACCTACAATTTTTGTAGGAACATTTTTTTAATGGCCTCAATTTTCAAATCTACAAGAAGAAATAACGAGAGGCCTGTACCAGAGAAGACTGAAAATAGAATAAATCAAATAAATGACCATGATAACATAAATGACGGTTGGTTAAAAATGAAAACAAAATGTATTAGAAGCTGCATATGAGGCATTAGGGACTAAAACTGTCGATAACAATAAAAAATGGAGAACAAAAACACCATGGTTCAGTGCAGGATTCAAAGAGAAACGCCGTGAAAAGAAAGAAAGCTATTTAAATTAGAGGTCAATCAGGACAGATGAAGCCTACTAAAAATATAAAAGAATAAGAACAGAAATCCACCAATTAGTAAGAAGAACAAAAAACGGAATACTAGGAGAGATACACAAAAAAATTAGAATCAGACTTCTATGGTCAACAAAAACAAATTTGGAGATTCATAAGACAGCAGAGCACTGAGATGAAAGAACTAATGGAGTATACACACGTGAAGAAACGAATGTGGATAACATATCTTACACAATTATATAAAAGGGAACAGAGTATCACACTGCCACAAACACCAGAGATAACGATAAACGAAGAAACATATATAATGGAAGAAGACGTAATAGGAGCACTGAAACAATTAAAAAACCATAAATCTCCCGGCGAAGACCAAATAGCTAATGAACTATTAAAATATGGGGGACACTCCCTGGTTAAGCAACTCTAGACACTTATACAGAGGATTATAAGATCGAATAGGATCCCATATGAATGGAGAACAGCGACAGTTATATTAATGCACAAGAAGGGAGAAAAGAAGATCCGAATACCTATGGAGGCATAAATCTACTAAACTGTACACTGAAATTAACAACGATTATTACAACAAAAATAAACGCGAGAATACAACTGGAAGAAGAGCAGCAAGGATTCAGAAGTGGGCGCTCATGCACCGATGCCGTATTCATTGTGAGACAGGTAAGAGAAAAATCCATAGAAAACAACATTCTGATATACTTGTGCCTGATAGACTTAAAAAAAAAGCTTTCGACAATGTGTAAATAGAAGACGTTATTCATCTATTATATAACAGGAGCATCTCATTAGACCTATTTAAAACTATCGAGAATTTTATATATATATATATATATATATATATATATATATATATATATATATATATATATATATATATATATAAGACAATAAAGTAGTCGCAAGATTAGTAGAAGGAATGATAGAACCAGTTAACTATGAATCTGGAATCATGCAGGGAGACTTTTTAAGTCCTCTTCTATTTAATATTGTCACGGATGAAATTATAAAGAATGTCAAAAGAAAGAAGGGATATAGAATGGGTAACAGAGAACTTAAAATTATATGTTATGCAGATGACGCGATAATAATGGCTGAGACCGAGAACCATTTGCAAAGGCTGCTATACGAATTCCACATAGCAGCAAAACAATATAATAGGTCAATCTCAACTGAAAAAACCAAGACAGTAGTAAGAGTAAAAGATCCGATTAGGTGCAAGCTGGTGGTGGAAGATAAACCAATAGAACAGGTGATGGAGGTCGATAACCCGGGCATCAAAATATCTAGTATTGGAAAAATCAAGGAAGAAGTGAAACATCGAGTCGACAATTCCATTGCATGTTTCCATTTTTTAATTCCATTATCAAATTCGCGAACGCTTCACACTTCATCCAGGCTTAGGACAGGTTCAAAAGAATAGTCTTTGAAATTTGGAGCATGCTTAAAGGCAAACAGGTTAACAACAATAAGAAATATAAAGACCAACAGTAAGAATGTAAAAACCAACTGGCTAAGGGCATAAAAGATTACCCACAAATTGATAAATTCGAAAACAAACATTCCACTATCTCAGAAACTGTTGCTCGGAGCAACATTTACCAAGAAAGCTATTTTAGACAGGAGAAGGCGGAGAATACGAATATTTAATTAAAAATATCATACAGAGTGGTATAAAAAAGTTATGACAATTTAAAAGTAGACACAATGCAATAAGTGACGCCCCCTACAATTTACAATAAAACTGTGGGCTGATTACGATTTCTCATCTCAGAAAACCTATTCGCACTGAATCTTATACAAATAATACAATTATTAAGAAAGCTACTTAAGAAAAATTAAAATAAAAGTATGACTTTGACACCCTGTATTTCAAAAATTGCGAATTTTTGGACTAAGGTAAGTTAAGTTAAATATATATATATATATATATATATATATATATATATATATATATATATATATATATATATATATATTTGTAAATTTTTTTTTTGAGTTTTAAACAACATGGCGCCTACATTATATTAGTCGCGGAATTATGATCAAATGTTTAAACGCTATACTTATTAAAATCCATCAAACAGTTTAGTCAAGGGAACAAAGAAACATACATATATACATACATTACCCTCTTTGCGTACACAGTTGGGTAAGAACTTATTCATTATTCCACTATAGACCATAGACAGGACTTCTGCCGGACCCCATTTAAAGGCATAACTATTAAAAAAAAACCATAAAGGCCAGAAGATTCTCCAGATAAAATATAAACGTAAGATAATAATCTGACAACAATTTTAACTAAATGAATTGTCGTCTAGCCAAACTTTAACAGAGGGTCGTAAAAGCAGTCTCGTGGCGTCGTTTAGCGCCCAGGTAACTCCAGGTCACCCCATTATACGGGGGTCAAAAAGGGACATTTTTCACCTTTTCACCCCTCTCTAATAATGGACACGCGTTAGTCGCGTGCAGGACAGACGGTATGCATCAATCTACATTAAGACTAAAAGCTTTCTTAATGAATTGCGCACATAAAAGTGAGGGTAAAAAGAGACGGCTGTTTTTGTGGGAAATGTAAATGAAACTTAATTTGAAAATAAAAACAATAAATTGTCGGGGTATATACAGATTATAAGCGATAAATATATTATGAAATGCAAAAAAAACTTATATAAAAATAGAGGAAAATAACCGGCCAAGCGCAAGTCGAACTTGCGCAATTCGTGTGTTGCTTTTAAAATAAAAATTTTTGTTACGGAGGTATAAAATGATCAATGATTTCACAAAACACCCCAAATGAGTTTTCAACAAAGTTTTTTTCCGATCTTTAGTGATGACCTTGACCTTTGTTTGTTTTTTTTTATATACCAAATAAAGTATTAAAGGTAATGCACTCGTGATAATTTTCGTTCAATTTACACCTTGTGGAAAATATTCCAGAATTTTTTGAAAATTTTTAGATTAGTACTTTTCGAGATAACGGGGGGACAGTGATTTTTGGCACTGTTTTAAAAATAATACAAAGAAAAGTGTGCGCAAGTATTATAATAAACATATTTTTGAATTAGTGTTTTTACAAGCTTTCATTTGACACCCCGCTCGATGACCTGGTAATTTTTTTTTTACTTCCGATTTCAACCCCCAAAACTAACTCCTTAAGTCATAATTTAACTTTTAAAACTACAAGGCTTTGATGAAGCTATCAATTCCTATATTAGTACCAAATTTTAACTTTTAATGTCACATAGTTTCGGAGAAAATCGGGTGTGACAGACAGACAGACATATGCCGAAGTGTTCTGTACGGAACACTAAAAATTACTTGCTTTTTTTAAATAAAGGATGTTCTTGAGGTATTTAGATTCATTTGAACAGCGCACAGTGATTCGGCAAGAACCCCCCCCCCATTTAACGAATTCCAAGAATTAATTTGTTTATCACCTCATAAAGGTATCTTATCAGGGGGTCAAAGTAACCCTTATAAGAGAGGTCATTTTCATTTGCAAATCAGTTGCATTTTATGCACAATTGTGATAACATATTTTAAAATTGGTAGCAAAGTGAAACGAGTTTTTTGTGATGGAATATTCTGTTGAAGGTATGTACTCTATTATGACTTATATTTTTTATAAAAAATATGTATACTTTTGGTGTAATATCAATTTGTAAATGTATAGATAAATCCAGCAAATTTTACATTAATTGTAAACTTTAAAAGTAGCAACTTTTTTTATCCACATATATCCACCTAGATTTTTCTATATGTAATACCTACAACATTCAGGCACAGATTCATATATATTATAGACCCCGAAAAGGCCCGAAAGTAAAATTATTTTATTTTTTTCAGAAAGAGTCGTGACTATGACGAAAATGGAGTTTTTTGAAGAATGGCTAGAACATGACAAAACTGAACGAAACAGTGGCATTTTTTATTATATAAGTGAAAAATTCAATATGTCTGATGTTTCTGACGATTTTCTAAAACGACTCAAAATGAAAATATCAAGCCTTTCAGCAAAATTCAATCAAAAGTAGGACTTCTTTAAAGTGTAATAAAGAAATGTTTCTAATCAAACATAAAGATTGGTTAGAGGGATCCGGAATCAAAATAAAAATGTGTGTTAACCAGCCGTGCACTTCAACATCATCAGCGGCTCTTTCCGTAGGGCGACCCAGAAAGTCATTTGAAGACTCATCAACGAAAACGAAGAGACGGAGAGTAGAAGATCTTTTGGAATCGCGAAGTGCAAGTGAGCCTTATTACAGCAGCTGAGTTAGCTACTCGAAAAGAAGGGCATCGAAGTGTTGCTAAACAGATCCATAACGTCACGGTCAGTGAAACTAGAGAAAAGAATAAGTGTTCTGAACAAAGTTGGCAGTTAACACCAGACGAAGCTTTAGCTTATTATGTGGACTCGAAATCGACTTCTCACTCATATAAACAAACAAGAAAAAGCGGGACATCAAGTGTATCCATCGTTTTATAGTTTAGGTAAGTCCAAAGCTTCTTGTTGTCCTTCTGACGAATATATTTCTGTGACTGAATCTCGAGCTGAAATTAAACTTCACGCGATTTTGGATAAAACGGCTGAACGATTAGTTAAAGCTCAGACGGAAGTCATTAGAAGTGTGTTACCTCGTTCATATTATACGTTGGTAAGCAAATGGGGCTGTGCACGTATAAGCAGAAATTTGAGAACACTAACGCTATAGACGAATTTTTGTTCGTATACTCATTTGTCCCTTTGAGACTGCTTGATGGCGAAACTGTGATCTGGCAAAATCCAAGACCTTCCTCTACTTTATATTGCCGTCCTATTAAGTTTATTTTTGCCAAGGAGACAAAAGAGTTTACGAAAGAAGAAACTTCTAAAATTTTAGATGAAGTAAGTCAGCTTCTTCCAACATTATGTAACGTTGCTGGATCTCAAATCTCTGTTAAACACGATTTGTTGTTGACAATGACTGATGGCAAAGTGTGCAATGCCTTAACAGACACAAGTTCAACAAAAAAGTGTTATATTTGCGGTGCCACCCCCGTCTACTATGAAGTCAAAGAAATATCCCAGCAACGAAGAACGCCTTGCATTTGGTTTATCTACTTTACATGCATGGATCAGGACGTTTGAATGTTTGCTTCACATCAGCTATCGTTTAGAAATAAAAAAGTGGCAAGTCAGGGGAGATAACGACAAAGCTATTGTGAAGCAACGCTCACAAGAGATACAAAAAGTGTTTAAAGATCGTATGGGTCTTATTGTAGATAAACCAAAACCTGGGTATGGTAACACAAACGATGGAAACACAGCACGTAGATTTTTTTTCCAAAGCTGAATTGAGCAGCGAAATTACAAGATTAGACGTAAACCTTATTCGTAGATTTCATGTAATTTTAAGAACTTTGTCATCGGGATATGACATAAATTATATAGAATTCGAAAAGTTTTGTTTGATACTAGAAAATTATACCTTGATCTGTATTCGTGGTATTCCATGCCGTTACTGTGCATAAAATTCTTGTACACAGCGCGGAAGTTATAAAGTCTTTTCTTCTTCCCATTGGACAACTCTCCGAAGAAGCCCAGGAGGCAAGAAATAAAGACTGTCGTAGATTCCGTGAACTGCACACCAGGAAGCGGTCACGTATTGCCACAAATACAGATCTTTGAGAATGCTTTTAATTACGTCTGATCCTGTTATCAACTCGTATAGATTACCTCGAATTACCTCGAAGAAAATTTACTTCTTTGCCATCGGAGGTTCTGCAGTTGATTATCCCACCTTCATTGCCATCCGAAACACCATCAGTAAGTCATCATCACCAATTAAATGAGGAGGATTATTTACTCTCTGAATATTCTACTTAATGGGAGAGCGGTGATGACGACTCATCTGATGTTGATTAGTAGGTTTAAGTCTTTTTTTATTGTAATTCTTGCCTTAGTATATAAGTTATTTAATATTATATTTCTTTTACTTATACACCTTGTTATTGTAAATAATTGATATATAGATACTGTTATTGTACTAATTTATTTTAAAAGAAATAATATTTTGTAAATTAATAAATGTGGGTACTATCATTATGATTTTTATTTTTTTCCTAGAAATTTCTTTGTAAACAAACATGATTGTGCTTTTCACACATAATGAGTAGGTAGACGTATGTAGCTAATTAAAGAACAATTAGCGACAATAGTGAACAAATGAGACACATTAGTAAACCACTTCCGTCTTGCAGCTACATATTTCGATTAATACACATATAGTACACATTTTTCAACTTTTTTTTCCTTAAAATAGCTTAAGATACCTGGAATATACATAAACAATTGAAATAAGTAAAGAAATAATATTGTCCCGCTAGCTTGTACTAGTCGAGACACTGTGCAGCGGAAGAAACCAGGCAAAATAATTTGCCTAGTATTTTTCACGTAAAAAACAGTTCTAAATGACGGAATTACTTTATATTTTAAATGATAGGTGCATTATGGTGAGATATTTATCAGGAAAAAGTTGACCAGAGGAAAGGCTCAAAGATATTTACAATTAAACACTGGGATTTTTTATACATATTGTTTCTGTTAAAATTTGAAATAATAACATAATTTTTCAGATATTCAGACCTCATGAACCCTAAAAATGTCGTGCAACATGATATACAACCCCCTTTTTACCAATCCCGCGTCATCCTCTTAAATCTTTATATACTTTACTTTTTTGTTATATTATTTCGAACCAGAAAGCTTTACACTCCACAACAACTGTTAATTCTTTACAAAGCTCAAATTCGGCCAACTATGGAATACTGCTCCCATGTTTGGGGCTTCGCTCCCAAACACACACTGCATTTGTTGGATTCTGTTTAGAGAAGAGCTGTTCGTCTGATTGGAGACCCGGAACTGACCGGTGGCCTTGATTCGCTGGAACATCGAAGAACGGTTGGCGATTTGAGTCTGTTCTACAAGTATTTTTATGGAAAGTGTTCGAAGGATGTAGCCCGCTTAATTCCTCCCAGAGCGGTGCATGTTAGAAATACACGTCGCGCTAATACTTTACATCCGTATGAGGTTCAGCTTGTTACTTTGCGTACAACGCTTTTCAAGCAGTCTTTTATATGGAGAACAACATCCCTTTGGAATAATTTGCCCAGGGCTGTGTTTCCCACCGAGTACAATTTACAGCGATTCAAAAACAACGTGAATCGCTTTTTCCGCACACATACCGCTCCTGGAGCGCTTTAGGGACTTCCCTGTAGCACATGTGCTAGACCTATAAAAAAAATAAAATAAATAATTATACTCAAAAATTGATATTACATGTGTACTGAATTTGACATGTATATCTCCTTTTGTTCTCTTGAACATAAATTCTTATTATCGTGCCAACAAATAGACAGGCCAACCGACGAACAGACCAACTGAAATTGGAAATAATGCTTTTCGTGTTCGAGATACCCCAAGAAATGGATTAAAGTTATTCAAGGAAAAATGTGCCGCAGCGACAACCTATCTTATTTTCAATTAAAATTTTGATCATACATTTTCGATAAGGTCGCTACTTAATTCAGAATAACCCCAGATTAAGAAGATGAGTTGAGGCAAGAACGGATGAAACCATCCATTATCATCGATTATTGAGGATTTGCTGCTGTCAGATCGACGAATTAAAACTCTAGTGATTATTGAAGAACCTTGAGTATCCAAAACTTTTCAGTTTTCAAGATTGTACATAAAGATTTAGAGACGAAAAAAGTTTCAACCCTTAAAACTTCTTACGCAGTGGCAGAAACTGACGAGTAAAAACATTCCTCAAGAACATGTAGCAGCTTTAGAGAACGATGGGTTATTTATCATAGGCGAGAAGACTTAGATGTTCAATTGCGATCGTACTACAAAGCAGGAATCGAGACAATATGCTTATGGCTTTAAGGGATCTCCACCTCCAATAAAAGCAAAAACTCGGTTGTCTTTTGGAATATTGATAGCGGCTGCTATTAACGAAGAGGTTTATGACAGGACGATACAGAACTTAGAGCAGGCCATTAGAGAAACATGTCCGAATTCATGGAGAACCAAAACTTTGTTGTTGTATGGCAATTGAATGTTTCACAAGGTTCGGGCAGTTTAAATCTACGGATCAGTAACAACGTCTAACCTATAGCCTCCTTTAGCGCCCCGTGATTTATTGTCCAAACATCTAAAGAAGGATCTCAGGGACCGGAAAAAACTTACCTCAGATGATGAGTTGAAAGCCGTTGTATCATCGTTTTTCTAAATGGAATGAAAAACCTCGAGAAACGCTGAACTAAGTGTAGACGGCAGTTATGTATAAAAATATTTTTTTTTAAATTCTGTGAGTTTTCCTTTATAGATACCTTAAAAAGTACTTGAAATGAGTTAAAGAACCTAAATTATTTTTATGTAGAGTTTTTCTTCTGTAATCGAAAAGTACCTTGTTGAGATCAAGAAGCATTATATGAGATAATAAGTACGAGTACGTATTATGATCTCATCCCTAATTTAGCTCGGAGAGAGATCGGACTTGCCCCAATAGACCTTAGAGTTTTAGCTATAAATTCACGTAAACTTAATTAGGTATCACTTTAAATTTCAACTAGAATCATTAGGTAATTACGTGCATTAATAAATATTGGAGACAGATAAGGTAGATTAATGAAAGGTTACAAGTTATTCAATATATATTATTTCTTTACTTTAGATTTCCAGTGATAATAACATAGCCACACAAAAAAAGTTCAAGACCACGAACCAAAATACATGGATCTGGTGTATTTTTCGACGCTAAATTTGAATCCGTAGTTAAAAAAAGATTTATCATGTCATTTTTTTTGGCCAGAAACATCCCTTGAAATGGGATAAAATTATAGTAATAATGTAATTCTCCTCTAAAAATTAGAAAAGGGAACTTTATTCCAAAAACCAAAAAGAAAAAACAAACATTTAAGTAGGTTATTTGTAGGAATTACTCCTCCTTGCCTCCTCCTTCCCCCTGGAGGTTTTTGTTCCCTATAAATCTTCAACTTTTAAAAATAAATTACTGTCGATTCACATAATAAATTCTTTTTATCGTAAAAGCAATCATGCTATAGAACAATAGTTGTGCAAGTCCGACTTGCACTTGGCCAGTTTTTTATTTATTGACGGTTTTTCAACAATTACGTTATTGATTATCATCGAAAAATGAGATGTTGTATGGTTGGCAGTAGTGAAAGTAGTCTGAAAAAATTAAAAATTAAATAAATGAAAATAAATAGTAGTTCTCACAATAAATAACACTGAGTAGCCCAAATATTATATGTTTTTTCCGTGGTCGAATACCCAAATCTGAAAAATGATAGATAACATACTTATAGTCTAGAGAAGAGAATATGCATTCAAATCACGGCAAGCTATTTCTATTAATTAAACCAAAATCCACCCTTATAGGGTAGCTCTTTGGACAAAATACCTGAATCTGGTATGATAACCAGACGTTACTCTTAAAAGATTGAGACACCCCTATAGGGTATAAAAATCACCCCCACCTACGGAGGTCTCATAAGTTTCAATAACGACGAAAAAAGTTCAGGCTTTTGTAGTTTTAGGCAGGGTGAACAAATATAGAGTAGTTTAGCTTGAACCACCGATACACAACTATAAACTACCCTTAGAGGGTGGTAGAAACTACCCCTACGCTCTAATGATGCACATGGATGTTATTGAAATTCGGAAAGAATCAAGTACATTTATCTCATTGTGCCAAACATTCAAGACAACTAAATCATCTTCTTAATAAGGGCGGAAATCATCCCTAGGCGGAGAGGGGGGAACTACCCCCTGGGATTGATGGATCGTAAAACTTCTAGCATTTCAGAAAAAAAATACAGGCTGTATTCGTTCATCCTGTCTGAGACTACGAAAGCCTGTGATTTTTTTTCTCAGATGCTAGGATCCATCAACTCCAGAGGGTAATTCCTCTCCTCTTAGGGATGATTTTCAATCTTATTAGGAAGATTATAATTTTTGTCTTGAATGTTTGGCACGATGAGATAAAGGTAATTGATACTTTCCGAATTTCAATAACATTCATTATTAGAGCGTAGGAATAGTTTCCACCACCCTCTAAGGGTAGTTTATAGTCGTATATCGGTATTTACTCCATATTTGTTCACTCTGCCTAAAACTACAAAGTGAGATACCTCCGTAGGTGGGGATGAGTCTCAACCCTTTAGGATTGATGTCTGGTTGTCACACAAGATTTAGATATTTTGTCCTAAGCGCTATAAGAATTTGTCCTTTTAAATTCACGTGCATTATTTGAGTTTTAGAGGTACTTTTCATCCCCTATATTGATGGATTTTGGGTTTTTAATTAATAGAAATAGCTTGCTGCGATTTGAATGCATATTCTCTTCTCTAGACTATAAAATATCTACCATTTTTCACTTTTCATTAAGAGTCATTACATTATTAAAATAGTTTTGTCTCATTTCAAGGGATGTTTTTGGCCAAAAAAAAATGACACGATAAATCTTTTTTTTTAACTACGGATTTAAATTCAGTGTCGAAAAATATAGTAGATCCATGTATTTTGGTTCGTGGTAATGAACTTTTGTTTTGTGTGGGTGTGTAACTTAAGTAGAGTCGAATAATTTAAACATTTTTGTCAGTAAATGTTAACAATTGTTAATATTGTTGACCTTTTTAGATTTTTTCGATAGGGTTGATCATGTATTTTAATAATTAATGTGGGAGTACCTATAAAAGTTTAAGTATCTTTTCTAACTATAATTTCAAGTATATTTTACGTGTAAAGTAAAAAAATACATCTTTTATTTTAGTATTTTGACTTTACAGTTAGTTAAAAGAATTTGCATTTAACCGATTATTTTTTATCGCTTATAATAAAATTTAATGTTAATGGAGAAATGAATAAACTTTGTTAATTAAAATAAGATAATAGTACAAGAAATCTTTTCTAAGTTAATATTGATTTTGAATCTCTGCGTGATAAAGCAAAATATTTATACTATCTCCTTCCTGATAAGTTAGATTACTTAAGTGTGGAAGAAACTAAAATGTCTACTTGTTATAATATGGTGTTAATAGGTTTCATTTTTGAAATAATTTTGCAATATCATGCTTGTATTCTTAAGGGTTACATATCTCCAGAACTTAAAAGAAAGTTTTTTTTTATTATTTGGTATTATTCTCTATGCTTTTATGAACATTAAAAAAATATATTCCAAAATTCCTTTTAATAACGAGGTTATAGCGATAAATTTGGTCGCGCATGAGGCGTCCGGCTGGGCGCCCGAGCGCAGGTAATCGCAACTTATTGAAACCGGTCGATTTTCATTCCCAAAATTTTTAAGGACAAGGGTCTCTTGCTTATCCCTTTGTGTAACATTGATTCAAGTATCCTTAGACTTAGAGTACTGTTAGCTATTTTTCTGGGTAGGCAGCTAAAGTTTATTAATTTCGTTCCAAGAATACAGTTGTATTATTTCCTTGCCGATTTTGAAAATGTTGAAACGTCGTTCTGGTAAACGCAAAGATTCCAAAAATCAACTAATCATACGTCTGAGAAAGAAGAGGATGCCTCTAAGGTGTGACAGTATGGAAAGTGAAACGGCATACACAAGTTCTACCGCGAAAAAACTAGCTGGCAAATTAGATGCTGTTTCGTTCTATCCTAGTTTTTCGCATTGTATTCTGCAATGTACCGCAATTTGTTCGGGAATTGCTAAGTGTGTGGTCTACAGAAAATGTGGTAGTGATATAAAATTTTTAAAAGCAAGCACCCACGGACTTGGATTTAAACTAAATGTGACTGCAAAAATTTGGAAAATTGGGCATAAATTAACACCTGGCAGAAAAAAAAAAACGAAATAAGCGTGAACAGCCCGAAGATTACAAAAAAAAAACAAAAGTCAAGGTGAAGGCAGGCATACAGTATGAATCCGGAATGGCAGATTAAACGTAAGATAACCATAAAAATTTAATACACAAAATTAACTGCAATTTGTAATATTTTTCGTTCAAAACTTTAAACGTGTTTTTGTCAAAACTGTCTTTTTCTATATGGTCTGCACATTAACTCTAAAAGTTTTCAATAATTTTCGATATTTCATTTCTTAATATTTCACTTAATAAAAATAAAAATATATATTTTAAAAATGTCATAAAATGATTATTTTTTCGAAATTAAAAAATATTGGCTCGACTGTACAGGAATATTTTGAATTTTTCAGATCCATCGACTTACACCAGAGAAATCATACAGACCGTGAAGTGGCGTTTTTTTAGCAGTGGCCCAAAAAATTTATTTATTATTTATGATTTATAATTTATGAAAAAAAAAATTGTTAACAATTTTTTTCTCACTTTTAAAAGACCAATAAATAATGCGTAGTTAATATTTTGTCTTATTGTTAACAATATACTCCCTAAAATATAACTCAAAAAACTAGAGGAACGGAAATCCTTAACTAACACTCAAGGTTCGCTTATTCATGGTTTTCCAGTTCTCTTTTAGATTGAATAGAATAAATTATAAGGTGTTGGAAATAAAGAAAATCCATCAAATTTAAGCTATAATTTTGATTTTCACTAGAATTGATTTTTTAAACCGATTTTGAGGGGGTTAAGCGCTACCATTATTTGTTTTTAAAATCTAACTTTTTTATATTTCCGACAACATTCAGCGTTATTAATTAACAGAGTTAATATTAATTAATTATCATACACAAGTATACTAGCTAGTTTGGCTCCATCTAGGGATTTTATGTTTCTAAAATACAGCTTTTTTTAAGGAAAAAACACCGTTAGGTAACTAGTTTATTTAACTAGATAAATTTTACTTTTTAACCTGAAAATAAAGTGTATACAAATAAATTATGTGTTTAACTGAATAGAAGTTCTCTTGTATCGAAACCATATCATTCCAAACATGCAACAAACGTCTTTTTAGTGTTCCGTATGGAACACTTATGGAATCACTGCGGTGTCCCTCTGTCCGTGTGCCTACCTGTCATATCCCATTCTCTCCAAAATTATTTGATTCAGAAAATTGAAATTTGGCATAAATATAGGAATTAATGACTCAATCAGAGCCGTGTAGTTTTGAAAGTTAAATTGTCACTTAAGGTGATAATTTTGGGACGTGAAACTGAAAATGAAAAAAAAATACCAGGTTTGGGGTGCCAAAAGAAAGCTTGTCAAAACACGACTTCAAAAATATATACAGGGTGCCCCATATGTATGAAATAATGATTCCACAGCATTTATTAATTAGTGTATCAAAAAAATGTTTAAATAAAAGTTGTAGTTCGAAGAAATTACGCTTAAAACTTTTTAAATGGAAAGCCCTGTATATTATTTTATTTTTGAGTCCTACTAAGAATTCTAGATATTATTTCTCTAACATACAATATGTCTAAATTGAATTGTTTTGGAATTGTTGATGCTTGAAATTAAGATAAAATTAAAGAAAATTTTTTAAGCTGGTTTGTGTCAAACATTTACTGTCTGGTAACGACTTAACGCGCCAAAAAATGATATATTGACGAAAACGTTTATTGCTGCATTTTGTGAAACTGCAATTTGAGCGTAATATCATAATGGTACATTTAACAGAAACTGAAAGAATCACTTTGATAATGATGGTTGGTTACGGAGACCGTAGGAGAACGAAACAGGAGGTGTGTGATCTCTTTAACGCAGAATATCCGAATCGAGAACCTCTTACCCAATCCGTAGTTAGCAAAATATTAAAACGATTTAGACAATCAGGTCATGTTAAGGATCGTTCTAAATCTGGACCTCCAAAAGTTAAAACAAGCGATTATAAAATGTTAGATGTTTTATTGGAAATTACAACCTCCATACAGCCACTCGTCAGCTTTGCCTAGACCATAACATAAGTAAAGGTACCTTAAGTCGTATACAGAATGAAGAAAAATTGCATCCATACAAACCCAATCTATTGTAAGAATTATCTGAAGATGATTACGATAGACGCGTTGAATTTTGCTTGGTCATAATCGAACGAATCAATAATGATCCTAACCTTATTCATTATATTATTTTTCCTGACGAGAGCACATTTTGTCTTAACGGAAGAGTTAACATGCATAACGGCCGGCGGTACTGGTCTACTGAGAATCTCCACTGGATAATCGACAGTCATTCTCAAAGACCACAAAAGATAAAAGCGTAGGCAGGGATTTGTGGACGTCATATCATTGGTCCCTTTTTTACCGATGCAAATCTTACAGGACAGGGGTATTTACAGTTACTCCAAGAGCAAGTTATTCCAACTTGTGCAGGTCTTTTCCCGATGAAAATAATTTGGATATCCCTAACAGGAATCTGTCGTATCAACAGGATGGAGCACCTCCTCACTATGAAATCAATGTTCGTAGATATTTTGATGCGATTTTTCCTAATAGATGGATAGGCAGAAGAGGTGCTGTAGAATCGCCGGCAAGGAGTCCCGACCTTATGCCAGTCGATTTTTTTTTATGAGGTCATTTAAAAACCAAAGTTTACCGAAATCGACCTGAAACTGTAGAAGATTTACAACAAAGAATTCAATATGAAGTAGCACAGATCAGCCCGGATTCTCTGTAAAACCCTGTTCAGGCTGTTTATGATAGAATGGGTCATTGCCTCCCTGTTAACGGTAATCATTTTGAGCAATTATTACCTTAAAAATAAACCTATTAATAGTTTTTTTTGTCTTTTTTTATTTTTAATTTCAAATGACATAATTCCAAAACAGTTTAATTTAGACATATAGTATATGATATAATTAATATCTAGAATTTTTAGTAGGACTCAAAAATAAAAAGATAAAAAAAATCAAGATGGCGTAATTTCTTCAAACTGACAGTTCAAAACATTTTATTGTTGACGATAGCATGTGCGCCGTATAACACCCTATAACATTTATTTAAATATTTTTTTTTGATACACTGTGGAATCATAATTCCATACATATGGGGCACCCCGTATGATGTAATACTTGCGCACGCTTTATTTTGTATTATTTAAAAACAAATGCCAAAAAATCGTTGTACCTCTTCTCTATCTCGAAAAGTACTGATTAAAAAATTTTAAAATAGTCTTCATAAAGTGTAGGTTGAGCAAAAATTATCACGAGCGCACTACGTTTGATAAGTTATTCGGTATAAAAAGCTATGAAAACTATGCTTCTGGACAATATGGTGGAGGTTTAGATAAAATACTTTTCAGACGCTCGCGCGTCGCTCCTGTACTGAGACAAAAGAAATTTATTGTATTTGTTTATAATGAAACAAATATTTAGGCAATAAATATTTATTTCACACTTTTATTACTACATTGGCTTTAAGCTAGATTGACTTATTGGCTATTAGGTAGCTAAGATACTATAACTATTATACATTATTGACTAAGAAAAAACGTGAAAATACATATTGGATTTTAAGATATGTACATGTCAGGGAATTAATTAACTTAGCCTAGGTAAGGATTTTATTTTAAAGGTAATCATGGTACGGAACACTAATTGCGTAAGCCCAACTTGGATTTGACCTTTAATTAGCAATTGATGTAAAAAGTAAAGAATTTTGAGTCCTCCTGTCTTTATTGACATATTGCTACAGACAAATTCCAATAGTGTAATTTTTGTTATACGTTCTTTTTAGTGTTCCGTACGGAACAATTATAAGATGACTTTGCTGTCTGTCTGTCTGCCACACCCGTTTTTCGCCGAAACTATTTGTCATAGAAAGTTGAAATTTGGTAATAATATAGGAATTGATGGTCTCATCAGAGCAATGTAGTTTTGAAAGTTAAATTTCGACTTAAGGGGTTAGTTTTGGGGGGTGAAATCGGAAAAGGAAAAAAAAAAATTTTACTAAGTCATCGAGTGTGATGTCAAAAGAAAGCTTATGAAAACATGAGTAATATATATATATATATATATATATATATATATATATATATATATATATATATATATATATATATATATATATATATATAATGTAATACTTCCGCACGTTTTTTCTTTGTAGTATTTTTAAAAAATCGCGAAAAATCGCTGTCCCCCCCTTATCTCGAAAAGTACTGATTAAAAAATTTTGAAAAAATTCTGGAATATTCTATACGGGGTGTAGATTGAATGAAAATTATCACGAGTGCATTATCTTTATCTGGTATATAAAAAAAATTTCAAGGTCATCAGTTTTCAGTAAAGATTGGAAACAAACTTTCTTGAAAACTCATTTGGGGTGTGTTTTGTCAAGTCACTGATAATTTTATACCTCCGTAACAAAAATTTAAAAACAATCAACTTACGGAACACTAATTGCGCAAGTTCAACTTGTACTTGACTGGTTATTTTTATAAAATTAAATCTTATTAGATTATGTGGAAATAGAATAAAGTAGTCCTATTATTTCGATTTAAAACAGTTTAAATGTGTTATATTTTCCTTATTCATATGATCTTGAGAGCACGAAAAGAGGTAGCAATACAACGAAATAAGGAATTCCGAAAATAATAAGACTGGTTTATTTCATTTCCATAAAGCTACTGCCCAAATGAACAATCTGGAAAGCTTTGTTTAATTAGTTTTTATAGCATCTTCTGTAAAAATATATTCTATGCCGATTAAAAGTTATATTCTGGATTATAATGAAATGATCTTTAGTCACTTCAAAGCTTTTTTTTTAAGTCAGCCCATCTGGCAGTATGTGTAATTATATGTTTAACCTATTTTTTTATGATGATTATAAAATACTACTTTTGATTTATATTACCATTAGCCGGGCCCGCGGCTCCGCTCGCGTGGATTTGATTCACTACTGTTGTCACTGCTTATTCCTTATGTTACCCAACGTAATAAAATATCTCCCATTATTTCCCCTTATCTCCCAATATTTCTCCTTATATCTACATAATTTCCATTATTTACTTATCTCTGCTCATCTCCCATTATTTCTTCTTATCTCCCATTATTTCTCCTTATCTCCCAATATCTAACCTTATTTCCCATTATCTAGGCTTATCTCGACTTATCTCGCAATATTTCTCCTTATCTCCCATTATTTCTCCTTATCTCCCATTATCTCACCATAACTCCCATTATCTAGACTTATCTCTGCTTATCTCCCATTATTTCTCATTATCTCCCATTACTTATACTTATCTCCCATTATCTCACCTTATCTCCCATTATCGAGGCTTATCTCGATTTATCTCCCATTATTTCTCCTTATCTCCCATTATCTCACCTCATCTCTCATTATCTAGGCTTATATCGAATTATATAGAACATATGTATAAATTTATTAAAACACGTAGATCGGATAAGTGGTTCTCGAGTGATAATCGCACTAACGGACAGACAGACAGACAGAGAGACGTTGCATTTTATATATATATATATATATATATATATATATATATATATATATATATATATATATATATATATATATATATATATATATATATATATATATATATTATATTCTTTGCTACATGATATTTTTCCATATTTTAATGCTTTAGGCAGTGTATTGCAAGAGAACACGCTAGCGGCAAACTTTTCTCCAACTTGATTCACTATTATCGTCACTGCTTATTCCTTATGTCACCCAACGTAATAAAATATATCCTATAACCTGGCCAGAGAACATACGTATGTTTTAAAAAAAAGCACGTAAATCGGATAAGTGGTTCTCCAGTGATAAGCGCATAAACGGACAAACAGACAGAGAGACGTTGCATTTTATATATATTATAGATATCTTTTGCTACATGATATTATTCCATATTTAGTGGTTTAGGCAATGTATTGCAAGAGAACGCCCTAGCGGCAAACTTTTTTCCGATTTGATTCACTATTATCGTCACTGCTTATTCCTCATGTTACCTAACTTAATAAAATATAGCCTATAATCTAGCCGGAGAATATATGTATGTTTAAAAAAAAAAAGTACGAAAATCGGATAAGTGGATCTCGAGTGATAATCGCACTAACGGACAGATAGACAGACAGATAGAGATACGTTGAATTTTATATATATATTATAGATATAATAAATCTCTATAACCTGGTCAGAGAACATATGTATGAATTTAAAAAATCACGTAAATCAGATAAGTGGTTTTCGAGGGATAAGCGCACTACGGACAGGACAGACAGACAGAGAGACGTTGCATTTTACATATATTATAGATATAGATTATTATTATTATTATATAACCTGCCAAAGAATATATGTATGAATTTAAAAAAAGACCCTTAAATCGGATAAGTGCTTCTGGCGTGATAAACGCACTACACGACAGACAGACAGACAGAGAGACATTGCATTTTATATATATTGTAGATTATAGATTATAAATATTCTTTGCTACATAATATTCTTCCATAATTAATGGTTTAGGCTGTGTATTGCAAGGGAATGCGCTAGCGGCAAACTTTTTTCCGACTTCATTCACTATTTTACGTCACTGCTCATTCCTTATGCTACCTATCGTAATAAAATATAGCCTATAACCTGGCCAGAGAAACATATGTATGTTTTAAAAAAAAAAGTACATAAATCGGATAAGTGGTTCTCCAGTGATAAGCGCACTAACGGACAGACAGACAGACAGACAGAGAGACGTTGCATTTTATATATATTATAGATGAGTGTTTGACCAATTACTTACTTATCATTATTTGTGTACATTCAATAAAGAAAACTTTAAGATATATATTTAAAAAAAAAACAGCCAAGTGCAAGTCGGACTTGCGCAATTAGTGTTCCATATGGTAACTGCTTTTAAAATAAAATAAAATCCTTAACTAGGCTAAGTTAATTAGGTCTCTGGCATGTATATATCTTAAGATCCAATATGTATTTTCGCGTTTTTTCTTAGTCAATAATTTATAATAGTTATAGCATCTTAGCTAACTAATAGTCAACAGAGTTGATTGATTGGTCAGTTACTTTGTGACAGTACATTTTAAAAATAAAATTACTTAATTACTTTGTTAATTGTCACTAAAGATATTTGTAAAGATTTTACAATTGCGTTATCGTGATTTCGTAGTACAATTACATTTATATATATATATATATATATATATATATATATATATATATATATATATATATTTATGAGTCTAGCATACATGCTACAGGGAAGTCCCTAAAACGCTACACGAGCGACATGTGTGCGGAGAAAGCGATTCACGTTGTTCTTGAATCGCTGCAAATTGTACTCGGTGGGAAACACAGTCCTGGGCAAATTATTCCAAAGGGATGATGTTCTCCATATAAAAGACTGCTTGAAAAGCATTGTACGAGAGTAACAAGCTGAACCAAGTATTGGCGCGACGTGTACTTCTAAAATGCACCGCTCTGGGAGGAATTAAGCGGGCCACATGCTTCGAACAGTTTCCATGAAAATACTTGTAGAATAGGCTCAAGTCACCAACCGTTCTGTTCCAGCAAATCAAGGCCGCCGGTCAGTTCCGGGTCTCCAATCAGACGAACAGTTCTTCTCTGAATAGAATCCAACAAATGCAGTGTATATTTGGGAGCCGAGGTCCAAACATGGGAGCAGTATTCCATAGTTGGTCGAATTTGAGCTTTAGCTTTACATGAGCTTGACCTTTATATGATGAACAGATGTGGGTCTATTATGTACTAAAACAGTTGGAACAGAACGGAATAATTAACTATTCAGTAAATTTATATTATGATCCTTTGAATGTCTGTAAATTTCTATGGAATCTAAAAAATTGAGTTTTGACCCTTTAGGTGCCGTATGGAGTATTTGTAAACAATTGATATTGGGAAAAGTATGGCCTGTTTCTAAGAAATGTTTAGCAAAGTGTGATTTTCATTTTCGAAGAACACAATGCCTTTTATAGGCTAAAAAATGAAAAATCACACTTTGCTAAACATTTCTTAGAAACAGACCACACTTTTCCCACCTAAAGGGTCAAAACTCAATTTCTTAGAATCCAACAAAGTAATTAAGTAATTTTATTGTTAATAGTCAACAGCTCAATCTTTTTGAGATAGCGGGGGACAGGGGTTATTGGCTATTTTTTAAAATAATACAACGAAAAATATGTACAAGTCTTAGATCATAAATATTTTTGAACTCGTGTTTTCACAAGCTCTCATTTCACTCTACTGGATGACCTGGCAAAATATTTTTTTCACTTCGGTTTTACCTTCCAAAATTAACCCCTTAAGTTAAAATTTAACCTTCAAAACTACATGACCCTGGGCAATCAATTCCTATATTTGTGTCAAATTTCTTCAACTTTCTATGTCAAACAATTTCGAAGAAAATCGGGTGTCACAGACAGATACCGTATCCCATAAGTGTTCCGTACGGAACCTTAAAAGGAAGTTTTAGTCTATATAAACATTAGTTTTAACGTAAATAAATTGATGACATCTAAAAATATAACCTACGAATACTACTTGTGACTTCCTAAGACAGCTTTGGAGATTCTTAACTCTTAAGAGCGCATTTTTTTTACTGTGAACGTGAAAACATCATTTAAGATAACTCAGAGGTCTAAAAGTGCCTCAAGGAATGCCTAAGAATTTTAGATTTCTTGATCAAATTATTTTTAAATATAACATTTACAGGATATTTAGAGTTGGTAAGTGATGTTATGCAAATGCATATTAAAAATTCCCCGTCATATTTCCTCACCCACCTGTCTGTCTCCGACGCATTAAATCCGTTCATCGACATAATAGAAGGAATTAAATCTATATATATGGCACTTATTGTCGAAGCGAATAATTGTCACCTATAGCCGAACTAAATTACAGGGCAAACCATAGTTGTGTCATCAATAGTAGAAAGACTGATAATTTGTAGTTTGGGTCCCCACGAAGCATCATGACGATTACTGTTATTTCTCATTCGGTAAAAGCGTCAATTATCGTGGCTAAATTAGTACTATTCATACCTTGCAATTGGACAAATAATTATTGCTTTGTAAGCTATTATAGTGACAGGTTCAGTACAGAATATTTTTATAGCAATTTAATTTAAGAATGGAATGTAGAACGGTTTAAATTTTGTATTCAAAAACGTGTTGGCTAAAGAGGTTCTTAAATTTAACTTTAGCAACTTTTAATCATTCCGTCCTCCACTACACATTTTTCTTTTCTGAACTCTACTTCAGAATACAGGATGATAATTTTACAAGAATGTTTACATTCTAGCTAGAATCTCGAATTGCTCAATGCGTAAAAGGAATGTTAAACATTAATAGAGAAAAAGTATGAACTATATTGAGCGAAGATCTAGGCAAGAAAAAGGTTTGCAAATTTGTTTCATATACTTTAATGAAAATCAAAAGTTATTGAAAGTGTAACATCTCAAACAAATCGTATTAATGTCTAAAAACAATACAAATTTTCTGAAACCTATTGTTACTGGTAACGAGAATTGATATTTTTAATAGAGAGATTTTGCAACGCTTATTTTTCACATTCCTTTGTCCCTATGGTTATTTCAAGTATTAGCAGGAAGGAATTGCAAGGTTAGGTTAGTATTCATCTTTTATAAACTTAGAGGATTTTTTGTCATTCATTTCATAGTTAAGCACACCGGTTATTAGTATGTGATGGGCCAACACAAGTTTCTAAATTAAAATTGTGTCTAGCAAGTTTCCATCACTTCCTTCAATATTTCCAAGGTAATACGAATGTGCGATAAATAAAGTTTCATTTGAAATTAGCACTACACACACTGTAATGCTATTGTGCATTGCAAAATTGTGGATTGCAAAATCCCAACATAATTTGAACACTAATTAACTGTCGTCAGTGTTATTTGCAATAAAAGATTATTATTTCTATTTTACTGTATTTTCTTAGTGCTTTATATACCTAAGTAGAAAAAAAAAACAGGCCCTACCATAATAGCGATAAGAAGAACGAATTTCAAATAACCTCTCATTTAAGTTCCTAAATAAGGGAAGTCGTTATCCTTAATAAAGGATTCTCTTAGTTTGTTTTAATACTGCTCAAGCTCTGAATGGTGGGCGCGTGTATCAAATAGCGATAACAGCAGAGTCCTTATATTTAATTTCTTTCCTTTACTACTGCGCGAGCTTCAAACAGTGGACGCAAATAATGATAAAGACAGTGGCCTATCAAAATAAGCGTTGCAAAATCTCTCTAATGTCTCGTAAACACAACGCCAAAGTGCTTCAACCATAAAAACACGAAGTTTCTTAAAAAATCAAAATAATTGTGTCTACTACAGCGAGGGTACTATTATTCATCGTGAATTTGTTCCAACTGGTCAACCTACCAATGACTACTATTATTTAAAGCGTGGAATTCCTCGTGTTCTAACATCATGATCCAGAAAATAGGTACTTTTTAACACGATAATGCAACTAGTCACAATTTTTTTTTTCGCTGCAAATTAAGTTTACGTGGTGAATAATCTGTCGTATTTGCCTGATTGATTTAGCATCCCGGGATGCTTTACTCTTTCCAAAAATTAAAATGCACGTTTGCAGCCATTATTATCCGATTTACGTGTTTTTGTTTTTTAATTCATACATATGTTTTCTGACCAGGTTAGAGGATATATTTTTTATTAAGTTAGGTAACATAAGGATTAAGCAGTGAATCAAGTCGGAAAAAATTTTGCTGCTAGCGCACTCTCTTGCAATACACTGCCTAAACCGTTAAATATGGAACAATATTATGTAGCAAAGAATATAATATGAATAAAATGCAACGTCGCACCGTCTGACTGTCTGTCCGTTAGTGCGTTTATCACTCGAGAACCATTTACCCGATTTATATGTTTTTTTAATTCATACATATGTTCTCTGGCCAGGTTATATAATAATAATTATCTGTATAATATATATAAAATGCAACGTCTCTCTGTCTGTCCGTTAGTGCGCTTATCACGCGAGAACCACTTATTCGATTTATGTGTTTTTTTAAATTCATACATATGTTCTCTGGCCAGGTTATAGGTTATAGGATATATATTACATATATATATATATATATATATATATATATATATATATATATATATATATATATATATATATATATATATGCTTCAATATATAAAAAAAAACATGAAGTTTCTTCAACAAAAAAAAAATCATATATATGTATATGTATATATACGAGGCTGGTTTGAAAAGTCCGTGCAAAAATAAAAACTACTTATGTGTTTGGGGTAAACCTTTTTTATTTTTCGACATAGTCTCCTTTTAGGCTTATACACTTCGTCCAACGATGTTCTAGTTTGTTGATCCCTTCCGAATAATAGGATTTGTCCAAGTCTGCAAAATATCCATTAGTGTCTGCAATCACCTTCTCGTTTAAATAAAATCTTTGTCCCGCCAGCCATTTCTTCAAATTGGGGAACAAATAGTAGTCCGAGGGAGCCAAGTCTGGAGAATAGGGGGGATGTAAAACGAGTTGGAATCCTATTTCCATTAATTTTGCGACCACAACTGCTGAGGTGTGTGCTGGTGCGTTGTCGTGATGGAAAAGGACTTTCTTGTGGGCCAATCGCGGGCGTTTTTTCTTGCAGCTAGGTTTTCAAACGGTCCAATAACGATGAATAATATTCACCTGTAATAGTTTTACCCTTTTCCAGATAATCGATGAGGATTATCCCTTGCGAATCCCAAAAGACAGTCGCCATAACCTTTCCGGCCGAAGGAACGGTCTTCGCCTTTTTTGGTGCAGATTCCCCCTTGGTAACCCATTGTTTAGATTGTTGTTTGGTCTCAGGAGTATAGTAATGTATCCATGTTTCATCCACAGTGACGAAAC
>CM032453.1:119233083-119378083 GCA_019049505.1 Pachyrhynchus sulphureomaculatus
TGAAATTTTGACTAATGTCCTTAGCGACTGACTAAAAGGACCTGCATTGTTGAGGCAGGCAAGAAGTTTATTTTTAATTCGTTCATTGTGTGCCTCCTTAGTTTCGTCGATAATTTATTTGCATCTGTTCGGAGCACGAACAAAGATGTTTCGATTTATGACATTAGGAGTTCCACGCCATTGCCGGTATGACACACGGTCGAGATGTTTAGAAGCAACAGCTTACTTGAATTTTCGGTCAAACCAAGGCTTGCGGTTGGACGGGCATTTCTTCGAAAAATGGCTGTAAGCTTGCATACCAGTCAAAATGACATCGGAAACTTTCTTAGCCCATTCAGATGGGCCGTTGCATCTAAAACAAACGTCTACTCAAGGGAAAATCCACAAATATTTCGTGAGTTTTTTACATTTAGCAGATTTGTAGTGCCAAATCTTGCGCGGTTTAGCCGTCTCTCTCTCTCTCGCTTAGTACTCGGTAGGATATTCGATGTCGAAAGCAGTATATGATCGGAAGAGCATAACGGCGGATTTACGGTGACAGTATAAATCTCTGTGTGTGTAAATGAGCTGATCACTTTTCGCCATATTATTTGATCAATAAACTAAATAATTAAAAAGGAATGATGGCTTATAAGGCCAGTTTAAATTATGATATCATTTAACCTGCAGTGTATACCACCTTTCTCAACATATTATACATAAATAAAACTTCAATGCATTTTTTCACTATTTATTCCTCTCTTAAATTTGTTTTATATCTCATTTGATAATGCTGAATTTGCCTTAACAATTTCGTTAAATGAAATGCTGCTTCAGGATTGTTATACTCTTCAAATTTTATCTTCATATTTTTCGGTTCTTTCGGCGGTATACTTGCTTGGCTTTTCTTTTCTTTTAATAGTCTTACCTGTTGCTTTAATGCCAATACCTCTTTATAAAGGGACATTACCATGGTGATTTCATCTTCCTTTTTGGTTAATTCCGTTTCTAATTTTTCTAGTTCTTTAATTGTTTCCTCGTTTCCGGCTCCTACACTTTTTTCCGACAAATCTTCATATTTCCTAAAAACATAAACTACTTACTTATATGAACAATTTGGCGTCAGTATATTCTGTATTTCAACAGTATGCAAGTTTCATCATTATCTGTGCTAATAAAATACGAGCTTTTAAACGACCCTTAAGATAGAGAGTTCAGACGAGAGACTGAGAGAAAAATGGGCATGTCCCCGATCTGCTGAAAATATTACACTATTTTTCTTTTCGTATCATAAAAAACAAACCATAGAAGTCTCTGCCCCGAAAATATCCCACCAGGATGACGAAATCAACGAACTCTATGAAGACATTAGACCGGCATTCAGAGAGAATAATTGCCAATACAATTTTCTTATGCCTGACTTCAATGCCAAAGTTGGAACACGGATGGACGAGTTAGAAACAGCAATTGGAGAGTATGGTCTGGAAGGCAGAAACGAAAGAGGCCAAATGCTCTTAAATTTTCTACACCAATATCAACGCTACCTACTGAATAGCTGCTTTAAAAAGAAATGCTACAGATGTCACTGTACTAAATAGATTTGGCGTTGGAAGTGACCACCGAGCAATAGGAGCAAAAATTAAAATAAAACTTAAAAATGAAAGAATAAAAATAGTTAGAAGCAGAAAACTAGTAAAATGGAACATACTGAAAAACGCAGAAGAATATGTGGAAACCGTAAACCGAGCTCTAAATCATCCTCATACAATTAATGTTGAGAGTCTCAATAACACAATCACAGAAGCGATAAAAGTATCACAACAACACTGTAGCAGATCAGCGTGAAAGGAAGAGAAACTGAGCGAAAATACCAAAATACTGATCAGAGGAAGAAGATAAAAGAGATAAGAACAAGGAGGTGATTCACAAGAGTCGAGAGCTTAAATAAAATAATCTCCAAAAAGATACGCAAAGACCGGAGAAGGTATAATACAGAGAAAATTAAAGAAACAATCGAGGAAAATAAAAATATAAAAGTGCTTAGGAGAAGGTTAACTGACAGTAAAAAAGAAATTTTTAAAACTAAAGATGAAAAGGGTCAGGAATCAACTTGCAGACAAAGAAAAATTCAAATAACAGAAACATTTTATAGAGAACTATACAAAACTAGAAAAATAGAGAGAAATGACTATACACCACAAGGAACACAGATCAAAATAGTCAATTAATGTTCCGAACATCTACCAGAAATAATCATTCAAGAAGCAAAATATACTCTCAAAGAAATGAAGAATAATAAAGCACCGGGAGAGGACCAAATTGTAATAGAAGCTATTAAAATAAGTGGTGAGAAATTATTGGAAGTAATAGTTGCTCTTTTCAATTTCTGTCTGGAAAATAGTATTATCCCAACAAAATGGAATAACGCGGTGATTATTCTTCTACACAATAAAGGAGATATATCAGACCTCGAGAAGTATAGACCAATCAGCTTGCTGTCGCATATGTATAAATGGTTCACTATAATAATCACAAACCGCTTAGAGATAAAATTAGACTTTTACCAGCCTAGAGAACAAGCTGGTTTCAGAAACGGATATGGAACAAACGATCACTTACAGGCAACTCTTATTCAGAAGTCAGTTCAATATAATGAATCACTTGTGCTGATATTTGTAGATTTTAAAAAAGCCTTCAATACCTTAGAATTATGAGCAATACTATTAGCACTGAAACAATGTAGAATAGATTACAGATATACTCACTTGATAGAACATATATAAAATAACGCAACATCAAATATTAAACTCCATGAATCCACAGACAAATTTAGAAAAGAACGAGGAATTAGGCAAGGAGACACAATATCTCCTAAACTTTTTGCAACAGTATTAGAATACGCATTTAAAACGCTGAACTGGGAGAGAAAAGGAGTAAATATTGACGGCAAATATCTCAGTTACTTGCGTTTTGCGGACGACATTGTCATAATAGCAGACAGATTCAATGCAGCACAACAAATGTTCACGGAATTGAAAATGGCGTCCGAAAATATTGGTTTGGATATCAACTTTCAAAAGACTAAATTCATGCCCAACCTAGTACCCAATAATAACATGAAAATCGCTGAACATGAAATAGAACAGATTTATAACTACAAATATTTAGGCCACGAAATAACACTAGGAAAGGACAATCAAACATGCGAAAACTACCGTCGAGTAGGTTTGGGATGGGCAGCTTTTGGCAAACTGCGCAACATCTTCAGGGGAGATATCCCAACCTGTCTAAAGAAAAGAGTTTATGAACAGTTCGTTGTGCCTGTGATTACGTACGGTGCAGAAACTTTAACACTAACAAGGCGATCAATAAATAAATTAAGAGTTAACCAACGAGCGATGGAAAGATCAATGCTTGGAGTAACAATAAGAGACAAAATACCAAACACAACATTAAGGGAAAGAACAAAATTAATGGATATTGTACGATATATCATTAAAGCCAAGTGGAGATGGGCAGGCCATATAGCCCGTATGAGTGATAATAGATGGACAAAAAGACTTATAGAGTGGAGACCCAGGGAAAGTAACAGAACTAGGTGTAGACCACCAACTAGATGGAGCGATGACATACGCAGAGTAGCAGGAAATGGACCAAACAAAGCACAGGATAGCGGATAATGGCAGAATCTAGAGGAGGCCTATAACCAACAGTGGATGCAAGAGGCTGAGGGATGATGATGATGATCATGAAAAACTACACTAATTTTTGTCGGTCAATCTGCCTGTTGGTTCGTTGGTGCAGTAACTCTCGAACGAAATGAGATATCAATTTCAAATATAGATACAGTCTGTCAAGTAAGAACGTGATCGGTCGTACTCTTGAAAAAATGTGTTTCGAGATAATTTTTTGCTAATAATGCATTATCTTGTGTGCTAACAAAGGTACAATTATCTTAGTAAGTTGTTCAATCGCCTCCTGGCATCTTCGAAGCATTCTGTTGACGAGATCTTCTGTATACTCGCACGGCAATGATTTGGAAATTTTTCGAATCTCTCGAGACAACTGAGTCAAAGTCCTGAAAGTCATTCCTCTGAGCTTTCTTTTTATAAAGGGTCAAACGTTTTCAATAGGGTTGGTATCCGGCGATTGCAAAAGCCGCTCTAGTATCTTATCGTGGGTCTAGGCGAGTAGTTTCGCGACGTGCTTTTCGCCCAGCAAAGGTTTCTTTAGCGTGCTTTGGAATTGACATCATTAACACGAAGATGATGTCGAATAGTCTCATGGGACTTTTTAATATATTTAGCAGCCGTGAAATGTGTCATGTCCCTTTGGATGGGAAGTAGAATCTTATCTATCAAAAATGAATTATCGTGGACACGTTCTTACTTCACAAACTGTATATAGATTTTAACAGTAATTTGGTAACTTCTCCTAGTTTTTTGTTGAGATAACAGATATTATGCATACATATTATAGTAAAACATGAAAGGGGTAAAGGGGTAGGGGAAGAGATTAGAGAGGTTGTTTCATATATAGAACGTTTGTATGTTCTTTCTCAGGTTTCTGGAGTAGAGGAATTTAAAACATAGGTTATTTTTTCATTACTTTTAATTTTAACCCAAGAAGGAGTGAAAGGCTTGGGAGTCGCTAAATACTGTATAGTTTCAATAGTTTTTTTTTTATTTTTTTTATTTTTTTTTTATGGGTCTAGCACACGTGCTACAGGGCGTTACAGGAGCGACACGTGTGCGGAGAAAGCGATTCACGCTGTTCTTAAATCGCTGTAAGTTGTACTCAGTGGGAAACACAGTCCTGGGCAAATTATTCCAAAGGGATGATGTTCTCCATATAAATGACTGCTTGAAAAGCGTTGTACGAGGAGTAACAAGCTGAACCTCATACGGATGTGAAGTATTAGCGTGACGTGTACTTCTAACATGCACCGCTCTGGGAGGAATTAAACCGGCCACATCCTTCGAACATTTTCCATGAAAATACTTGTAGAATAGGCTCAAGTCGCCAACCGTTCTTCGATGTTCCAGTGAATCAAGGCCACCTGTCAGTTTCGGGTCTCCAATCAGACGAACAGCTCTTCTCTGAATAGAATCCAACAAATGCAGTGTATGTTTGGGAGCGGAGCCCCAAACATGGGAGCAGTATTCCATAGTTGGTCGAATTTGAGCTTTGTAAAGAATTAAGAGTTGTTGTGAAGTGTAAAGCTTTCTGGTTCGAAATAATATTCCCAACTTCTGAGAAGCTCTCCTTACTATGCCTGCAACATGTTCATGCCAGGACATATTTGCTCCCAAATTAACGCCCACCAAATTGAGTGACGATGTTAGAGGAATGGAGTGCCCCGACATAACTATGTCGGGTTCAGCAACGTTAACTTTTTTAGAAAAAAACTGCCGCCTGGGTTTTTGTAGCGTTAAATTCCACTTGGTTACTGTCACCCCAAGATAGAATTTCTTCCAGGTCTTTGTTAAGTTGAATGACTTCCTGCTGCCTGTGGATATTCGTCTGAGTAGCCGATGTCCGAGCGTTCAAAGTGAATGAAGAGATAAGTGTACTGTCATCTGCCAAGCTGTAAGGAGCCTTGGGGTACACCGGCGTTTATAGTGAAGGTGTTAGAAAGAAATCCGTCGACTGCCACTCGCAAAGAACGTTCTCTGAGGAAACATGAGAGCCACAAACAGAACTTTTCAGACATACCGTAAGAACGTAGCTTAGCCAACAGCTCATCGTGCCAAACACGGTCGAATGCCTTGGATATGTCAAGAGCAACCGCTCGAGATTCTCCAAAGTGTTCAATTGCGTTGTTCCAAACATGTGTTACATAACTCAGGAGATCTCCTGTTGATCTATATTTTTTACGAAAGCCATATTGGTGATAGCTAATAATGTTGAATCCTTCAAGGTATTTTAGAAGATGCTGATTGATAGCCTTTTCCATGACTTTCGATATTATTGAAAGCAGTGCGATTGGTTGGTAGTTATTTGGCAAGGAAATATTCCCTTTCTGTAAGATATGTTGAAAAGTCTACAGAAAACTGGTGTTAGTTCCCTCGCACAGTTTCTGAGAACTATGGCAGGTATTCCGTCAGCGCCAGAAGCCTTTTTGGTGTCTAGCTTCATCAAAACACGTTTTATGATACGCTGCCTGAAGACAATATCGGGCATCCTTGGCTGCACTATGGGAATATTAGGTGGTGTTTTTCCTTGGAAATCGACAGTAGAATGTGAAGCAAAGAGTTCAGCCAACAAGTTCGCTTTATCAACAGGTGTCGTTGCAATAGAATTATCTGGCCGTGAGAGTGGTGGGTATGGTGGATTTGGTGAAATTTTGACTAACTGCCTTAGCGACTGACCAAAATGATCTGGAATTGTTGGGACAAGCGAGAAGTTTGTTTCTAATCCGTTGATTGTGTGCCTCCTTGGTTTCGTCGATAATTTCTTTGCATCTGTTCCTGGCACGAACAAAGGTGTTACGATTTATGGTGTTAGGATATTCACGCCAATGTCGGTATGCAAGATGTTTAGAAGCAACAGCTTTTTGCATTTTCGGTCAAACCAAGGCTTGCCGTTGGAAGGGCATTTCTTCGAAAAAGGGATGTAAGCCTCCATACCGGCTAAAATAACATCGGAAACCTCCTTGGCGCAGTGAGATGGGTCATCGGATCGAAAACAAACGTGTAACCAAGGGAAAGTTCGAAAATATTCCATGAGATCTTCCCATTTAGCAGATTTGTAATGCCAAATCTTGCGCGGTTTAGGCGCCTCTCTGTCACTGATTGGTAGGATATTCGATGTCGATAATAGTTTACGGTCGGAAGAACCTAATGGCGGATTTACGCTGACCGTGTAAATCTCCGGATTGGTGGTTAAAATAGATCAAGAAGACTGGCGAACTCCCCGTCTCGATCAGGGATCCGTGTTGGTTCGTCATTAAGCTGAGTTAAGCCACAACTGATTGAAAATGATTCGGCTTCACGACCTTGTTCATCGGTAGTATTTGAATATTTAAGCCAGTTGATGTTGTGGACATTAAAGTCGCCCAGGATGGCAATTTCGGCATTTGGCTAGTTAATTTTGAAATGATCGATGGTGTCTGCAAGAGAAGCGAAAAGTGCTCTAAAGTTAGTATCGCTTGGTGGTCGATACAGGATACAGATGAACCTTGTGGTTGGTTGAGTTGTTATTTTTAACCACATAACATCAAAGTTTGGGAGCTCCAGAGCCTCTTCTCGTTGGCAAGAGAGGTCGCTTCTGACAAAAAGACAGATTCCAAAGTTACGCCTAAATCGGGAATAGAAGTCGTACCCAGGATAAAGATAGTTAACTGTGCTGGTCGATGAACTGATCTTGGTTTCACAGAGAGCAAGTAAGTGAGGTTTATTTGATTGCAGGTGTTGGTGCACTGAATTTATGTTCGAGTTTAAACCTCGTATGTTGCAAAAATCCATTTTAAATTTCTGATCTCTGCATGTCGACGCATCTGAACCAGCCCCCACCCGGAGATCCGAACGGGAGGCTATTTTACCTCCGGAATTTTTTGTATCCAGGTGCCTCATCATGCTATTTGGTCCCACAGTCCGGGACATCGGCACAGCCACGAAACGTTAAGCAACTTCACGCAGCCTAAGCCGATGCGATGGTAACATACCGGGCGATGCTGGTGGGATCTGGGCATCTACCATCTAGTTGATGTAATTGACAAGTTTTAAGCATAGTATTTATAATAAAATATATAATTCTTGGTTGGGGTAAGGGGGGGGGGTAGAGGTGTTGCATCATATATATATATATATATATATATATATATATATATATTATATATATATATATATATATATATATATATATATCAGTCTATATGTCCTTTTCAATGTTCTTGGACTGTAAATAATAAATAATTAAAAATCAAGTTATTTTTTTATTACATTCAATTTTATTAAGTTAATGAGTAAGAGGGATGGGTTTTTTGGATGGGAAAACGAATAAATTTTAAGTATAATTATTTAGAATAAAACATGTAAGGGACCAAAGGGAGGTAGAAAAGCGACTTTGTATTTATCGTGTTATAGATCTTGTGGCGTGTTAAAAAATTGCCTCTCGTTTGGGCGCAATTTTGTACCGTCATAATAAACGCCCGCACGTTGAAGCGCAATTTTGAAATGTCTTAACTTCTTTGCTTTTAATAAATATATTATTTATTAAATAGAAGTCGTTATTTGCCCCTTACGTATACTTAATTTCTGAGAATGGATTGAGTGGATATTAATACTGAAAGACCTAAAGAAATTAGATATAAACTAGCTCAGTTTGTTTGGAGAGATTATGGACAGGAGATAATTTTTTTTACGTCTTTTGAAACTAGTCTCTAAAGTTGTTTAAAATTTTGGTTGTACAGATTTTGGGCACCATTCATTTTAAAATAAAAAAAATCTAACTACAACCGTTGTGTCCTGAAAGATATAGTAAAACGGGTGATTCAGTGAAACGCTAGATTTAAATAAAGAAAAAGGTTTATTAAATAACAAAATTAAAAGTTCTAACTTCGCTATACTTAAAATTACTATTACTACTAAATAAAATCCCTTAGTCTAGTAGATGGTACGATTATCTAGAGTCTTTAAATCAGGATTCTAATTAAGGCTTAGCTAAACACGATGTTTAAAGTTCGTGGGATTAACTTCACAAGTTACCCGTTTTGAATAGACGATGTAAAACGCACTTTTCAGCAGGTAACTAGGTCTATGGATTGATATACTGATGACTTACGGTTTGTCTATGAGTTTTTTTGGCCTGTCCTGGTGAGATATTCCTAACACTGATGTCTCCACCTTGGCTACCCCAGTTCCCTTTGGGCTACTAAACATTTCTTGATCCCTAAAGGTCTGGGAATAAGCAGAATATTTCAAGGAAAAGGCCTTGAACTTGAAAACTAAAACCGTTTCTGCACTACTACATCAGTAATAAACAAGTACGGCAACGTGATAAAAAAAAGCCTACTGGGCGGCTTTCTGAAGGAAAAGCCCTCTCTGGCTACATGATCAAGAGGAGAGCTCACTGCGGCTCTATGATGGGAAAAAGCCCCTACTACATCTCGAACCCTTAAATATTTTTCTCCCTTTCTTAAAATCACGTCTTCAAGATGGCTACTTCCCGGATACAAATCTTTAGCCAATCGGACGCATTCGATGCAAATTAAATAGGTCCAGTAGGTAAACGGCTCAAAAATTCAAAACACTGTTTTAAACTGCACTGCTTAAACGTTAGTAAGTAAGTAAAGTAAAGTAAAAAAATATAAATTATAAGTGGAAACAGTGTCGTAACATGATCTTAAAATCTAGGAAAAAATGAATGTAACAAATTTTTTTGGGGTTCTTTCTGTCAATGCACTGAAAGATTACATTTTTCTTTTTTTATTATTTTTATTGTTAATGTGGGAAGAGGCTGAAAGGGGTGTATCCTTTCAATAGAATTGTGACCATTTTTCCTGGTTGTTAATAGGAATAATGGATGTTCATTATAAAATAAAACTGTATAGTAAAATATATATATGAGTTAAAAGGGATGCGCTAGAGCTTTAAAGGGTGGTTGCGTATATACTATACTATACTTCTATTTCAGTATTCATGTTTTTCATTATTTTTAATTTGAACAAAAATAGAATGGATTGAGATCTGATAACAGAGTAACCTAAAATAATGTTGAGTTTGAATATACAATAAGTTTTAGAAATACAAACGATTAAGTTGGCCGAAACGTATTTATGGCACACCACAGCTGGTAAATTATTGTATTTACTTTCCTTGCTAACAAAAAGAACATTACCCCTTAAAATTTTTGCCTTTTTTACGTCTTAAGGTTTTTACGTCCCGATGAACATAGTTCTCTGTTTTCGTTAGTCTATCTATCCCATCTTTACAAATTATTTATAAGGATACTAACTAACCGGCTAACAAAGAAACTCAATTTCTACCAATTCGTAGAACAGGCCGGATTCCGAAAGGGATATACCACCATCCGCCATCTCCATGCTGAGAAAGAAATAATTAAAAAGGCAAATGAATACAACATTCCTAGCCACGTTGCATTTGTGGATTTTTAAAAGACACTATCGAAATATGGGCAGTATTCAAATCATTTCAAGATAGACTCCAGATATATTAAAATTATTGAAAATATATATCAAAATGTTACTTTCCACGTAAAAATTAATGAACAACTAAAAATCAATAAAATTCGGGTAGAAAGAGGAATCCGACAAGGCGACACGATCTCGCCAAAATTCTTCACCTTGACTATGGAAGATATTTTTAAGGAACTCTCATGGGAAGGTAAGGGCATAAATATTGATGGAACTTATTTGAAGCAACTGCGTTTGTCAGACGACATAGTTTTAATCTCCTCGGACATCAAGGAAGTAGAACAGATGTTAATAGAATTAAACGGCATCAAGGAAGTAGAACAGAATTAAACTCAGCGTCACGTAAGAACTTTAATAAGACAAAGGTAATGAGCAAGAACAGTCTCCGGATCAAGATAGATGGTAATAATACAGAAAACGTAAACGAATATATATACTTGGGCTATAATATTACAATCGGAAATGAAAACCAAATATTAGAAATTTTTCGCAGAATTGGACTATCTTGGGCTACCTTCGGGAGATTGAACTATATATTAAAGGATGGAGAAATTGCCGATGATCGTGAACTATGTCCCTCTATCGGCATCTGTCTTCGGTCGTTCTAAGCACATCGTAGAACGTTGAGTTTGTCAGTTTCTGGAAGGGATTTTCCTCTCATTCTTTTGTCTGGCACATTACTAGCCACGATCAACCTCTCCAAACTATCGGCCCATTTTCTTACAAAATGGCAAAAACATTGGAGTATGCATTGGACACAGATTACTGACAATCGAACATTTACTTTGACCTCCGTAATGGCAGATGCGTTGGTTCTGTGGGATGTCCAAAGGATACGCAATATTCGTCTTCAACACCATTGTTCGAAGGAATCTATTTCCTTTAGTTCTGCTTCCCTTATGGTTCAAGTTTCCGCGCCGTAGAGGAATATGGCAAACACCAAAGATCGAACCAATTTGATCTTTGTCGTGGTATAGATAGAACGATCTTTCCATATCTTGGTCAGTTATGTCATATCCGACTTTGCCATGCCTATTCTTTTATGATTTTCCCTGGAACAATTGCCTTTGTTGGATATTAATGATCCAAGGGATAGGAATTCATCCACTAGTTCGAAATCGTTGAATTTACCGGAGATTTGTGAAGGGTTGCTGTGGCCTATTATAATTTTGGTTTTTGCTCTATTTGTTTCGATTCCAAAGGCAAGACTTGTCAATTCTATGCGTTGAACTAGTTCATTTGACGCCATAAGTATGGTATCATAGGTAAAGCGCAGATTTGAGATCTTCACATCCTCAACACTAACTCCAACCTGCCAGTCATCAAGAACGGTTCTCATAATGGGGAAACTCTCCCCATCATTCCTGTCGGTCTCCCTTATGTACTTTAAATAGAAAACACTGCTTGTTCCTTATTTTTACCACAGCCACATTGGATTCATAGAGGTTTCTTACAAGTAATACTAGGTGTTGCGGTACTCCCATCTCAACAAGTACTTTTCACATTTTGCTCCATTTGGCACAGTCAAGTGGCTTTTTGTAATTCAGGAAACTAAGTATAAAGGATATTCTCTTCCCTTTTCTATTAATTGTCGCATGGTCAAAATTTGTTCCCGCCTGCCATTTCCTTCTACGAATCCAGCTCAGTTTTTTTATTTGATTTGAGTAGTTACATATGACTGTAGTCGTTGTTTTATAATAGCAAAATGATGCATGCGACAGAAGAGTAATAGTACGGTAGCTCTCACATTTTGTAGTTCAACCTGTCTTATGTCATGGTATGATGATTGTGGTAGTCCATTCTGCAAGCCACCTTCCCGTTTTCCAAGTCTTGTCGCAAAAATCGTGAAACCACCGGACTCTCTCTTGTATGCTTTAGAAATTCTGCCACAATATTATTAGATTCAGGCGACTTGTCGTGTTTAAGTGATCCAAGTGCTTCCTCAACTTTCGATTTAAGTATGCTAGACTCTATACTAACGTTGTCCCATTCCAGCACTTCAGGACTTACTTGCTCATCATTATCGTAGAAAATACTCTCACAATAGGATTTCCATCGTTATAATATTTGGCGGAAGTCGTGCAATATTTTACCGGTCTCATTCTCTATACACCAACTTTCGGGCTTGTCAATAATTTTACTATTGGAATAAATTTGTTGATTCATTTCGTTGACTGTGTCGCTCGATTTCCTCACATATATTGCGTGTGTACTGGTTTTTATCTCAGCGGCAAAATCTTTGAATAACCTTGGACAATCGCAAATATTTAGTCGAAATTTTATATGATGGTTTTAAAATTTTCTTCTCTTTAATGAGCTGCCAAGTACTATTCGTTATCCAAGATTTACGGTTTTTGTGAGATGGTTTAGTGCACTGCGAGATTCCTTCCTCAATATTTGTCATTAGCCCTAGTCAAGAGTTTCGGAATCTTAGTTTGGATTCAGATTTTTTTAGAAAGTAAACTATCGAATTTATCAGAGAAATCACTTAATATAGGCTCTTCAAATGCAACTCTTCACATTTGTTGAACGCTCCAGCAGCCTGGTCGCCTACTTCCATGTGCCTGGTAGCCAATTTCACACCTCTCTACCTACTCGAAGAGGGGCCGGTTATCAACCGGTTTGCACTCTAAAATCTGAAGCAACCATAGTCTATAAATAGCAAATTATCTTGGCCAAGTAATGAGGTGGTCAGCCCTTGGCCTTCCTCATCGCAGTACCACAACCGTTAAAAACTGTCCCAGTCATGCTCGTGGTAATCCAGTTTCAAACCGGTTCAGGATCATTTGCTTTGCACCTTGACCTGTACTGGTGATCTCTGCTGCCCTTTACCAGGGAAAGGATAGGTATGAACTGGATTGTGACTACGTTTAAGGATGGGACATGATTTCCCTCGGTAATAGAGGACGAGGAAAGAACATAGCTCGCGGGGGTAGGGTCGCTTCCCTGAAGTAAACCTGATCTCTACCGGGATCGTTGAGAAGTGTCTACCCGCTACCCCAACTTAGACTTAGTTATGTAAATAAAAGTAAGCGTTAGTAAAATGAAACTTTGTAATGCAATATAAATGTGAATCACAGCATTTTTGACACCACTCAGTGTGAAATACTAATGAGTAAAATAAACAACATGATAGCTTAAATTGATTATCCAAATAAACCGGCGGTGCCTAAAATGCTACGAAACTATAGTAATGAAGGAGGACAAAGTGAGGTGGTAAATCAGACTCAGCAACAGAGGATGTTTCAAAACCAAGTGAGTGCAGAGCAGCAGCAGTCATAGCACAGTAGTCAGCCAGGACGCACAAACAGGAGCACAAGCAGGCACTTAATAGATAGATAAAATGTATATAGATAGTGATATTGAAAATCATTTTACACCAGAATATGTGCACTCGAACCTGGAAAGTTTAAATAAAAATGTTAATAACACCTCTTCTGGTTGTGGTGCATTGTAATATGAGGAGTTTGAATAAAAATTTTAACGAAATGAATGTATTTCTAGAAAGCCTGGCGTGCGACCCGGGTGTCATAATTTGTACTGTCCGAGTTATTTCGGGCTTCAAGGGTATGAAATGTACTATAACGAGAGTCAGATAAATCAGGCTGATGGCGTAGTTATTTTTGTAAAGAGGGATCTTGTATCTGAGGTTGAAATTGAAAAGATAGGGATTACAACTTTTTTGAGTATAACAATAGGAGATAACAGTAAGGAAAAAATAAAATTCACGGCATTGGACAGATTCCATGATAATACAGTAAGAGACTTTCTTAATAATGTAGAAATGTTTTTGAATAGGAATAAGGGGGTTAAGAATCATTTTATAATTGGGACTTTAACATAGATATATTAAAACCAGATAAGAACGGGGAAGATTTTTTGAATAATTTTTTGGAAAGGCAATAACTACAATTTTTTTATACAGCCATAAGGTCAAATATAGGTGGTGAAGGCTTTTGTATTGACAATGCCTATGGGAAGGTGCAGGATGTAAATGTGATTGTACATAAACTTGAGTATAGGTTGACAGATCATGATGTGCTGTTTTTGCGAATAGACAGAACTAGGAAAAAAATGAATCAAAATTGTGAAACATATAGTTGATTACAATAAACTTTTGTGGTTCAGTAATTTGAAAAACTGGAATATAACGAGATATAATAATATTGATGACAGTATTAATCATCTAGTAAAGAACGCAAATATTGTGATAGAAAAATCTAAAAAAGCATTAGTTCATAGGACCAGAAAAGATAAGGCTAGGAAACCATGGATAACTGATGCTATTATTGAGTCATGTAATACCAAAAGTATTTATATAAAAAATGGCAAAAACATCCAAATGATGATAAATTAAAAACAGAATATAAGACTTATGCCAATAAACTGTACCAAATTATATATAAAGCCAAAGAATTCTATGAGAGAAGTAAAGTAGATTCATTTGGTAACGATAGTAAAAAACTATGGCAATATGTAAAAGAAAAAACAGGAAACACTAACAAAAAACGAGAGGAAGTAAAAGTGTTAGTGACTGAGATGGGAAAAATCGAAAACGGATATGATATTACAAATCATTTTAATGAGTTTTTTAGTCGTATTGGAGAAAAGCTTGCCCAAGAAATTCCGAAAACAAACCAAACAAGTTGTACACCTAAAAAGAAGGTTTGGGGTTCCTTGTTTTTGAGACCTACCAATGCTTATGAAATTGGGCTAACATTAAACCAGTTAAAAAATAAGGCAGGGGGTGTAGATAATATACACACGCGGGTCATTAAAAAAATAAGCAGTTTTATTGCAGAGCCACTTGCACATATAATCAATATGTGTTTTGAGAGAGGTAAATGTCCCAATCACTTCAAAATGGCAGGAATAATACCAATCCACAAAAAAGGTTCGAGAACAGAAGCAACAAACTATAGGCCTATCTCCTTAATATCAAATTTTGCTAAAATATTTGAAAAAATGCTCCACGATAAACTTACAAATTTTCTAAATAAGCACAAGATGATATCAAACAGACAGTATGGATTCAAAAAGGATGTTGGTACCAAAGATGCTTTAGCATTTGTATCTGACTTTTTGTATAGTAATCTAGATAAGAGCAAACCAAACATAGTTGTTTTTTTGGACCAGGCCAAGGCTTTTGATACAGTAAACCAGGAGATATCATTACAAAAACTAGAGTACAATGGTATAAGGAGTGTTACGCATAAGCTTGTCAAAGACTATCTTGCCGACAGAACATACAGTCCCTGGCCAAATTATTAGACGCACTGCAAGATTTCATGTAAAATATTAATTACCGAGTGATATTGTACCGTTTTATTATTTTAAATTGTTTTGTTTTTTATTTTTATATTATCCAATCAATTACCTATTTATTTGACATAAATAAAACAGCATTAATTTAGAAAAGCATAAGTTTATTAAGTTTTAAAGAAAAGTGAAATTAATGTTAGTAAAAGTCAATATTTACTTGAGCCACCTTTAGCCGCTATCAAAGCTTTAATTCTGCGCGGCATGCTATTAATGCAAGATTGTACTGTCTCCTGCATTTGAGGATGATGATTCCACACATGAATAATCTTTTCTAGGAGCTGGGTTTTGTTGGTAATCACATCTTTAACCACTTCTCTTTTCATCAGCTCCCACACATTTTCAATGGGGCCAATCCAACAGAGGGATATTTTTTTCTGCCCAAAAAGCTTTAACAGACCGAGCAGTGTGGCAGGGAGCTCCATCTTGCATGAAAGTGAATGGTTCCCCATTTGGAAACCATTCTCTGAGCTGCGGAATCAACCGATTTTGTAATACTTCTTTGTACTGATCTTGCCTCATTATTCCTTTGACGACGTACAGACGTCCAGTGCCCTTGCCGCTGATGACTGACCAAATCATCACTTTGGTGGGATGTTTAACCGTCGGGACGACACAATCAGGATGAAACTTTTCTCCATGACGACGACGCACATACTGAGCTTTATTCTGCAAAATTTCGAATGTGCTTTCGTCACTGAGGCAGACCTGTCAAAAATAGGAAAAAAATATATAAACTTCCATGTTTATTTGCTTTATTTAACTGAAAATGATAATAATGTATCAATTATTGATTAAATTGCTGTATCTTACCGATCTCCAGAAGTCCACATCTTTGTCTTGCCATTGTTTGGCCCACTTCAGGCGCTTTGCTTTCATTGCAGCTGTTAACTTGGGCTTCCTGGCGGGGCGACAGGCCTTAAAATCTAATTCTTTCAATTTTCTTCGAACAGTGCGCTCAGAAGCATTTACGCTAGCATCCTGGAGTTGTGATTTTATTACCTTTGTGGTAGCAAATCTGTTTTCTACACAAATTTTCTTCAAACATCTCTCTGACCGTGGAGTGAAAATTGATTTTCTACCGCATCTTTTCTTTCTTTTCGGGCTTAATTCCTTCCCTGACTCAATTTTCTTTTTTATGCGTCGTACATTAGCTTCAGAAACCTCCAATCTTCGTGATATTTCTCGGTTTGTAAATGTTTTCGCAATCACAAGGGCCTTCACTTCAGCTTTTTTACGTGGTGAAAGATCGCCTTTTCTACCCATAATGAAAATAGTCCAATTACTTTTTTAAAACACTGCATACAAAATAAACTAATAACTGAGTAGTATAAAACTGTTAAACAAACAATCACAGTCCATAAAGCCACAGAAACACGTCCGTACCTGACTCGATTCCGATCGCGACTGATACAGGTTTGTACTTGTTTACGTTCATGTATCACTTTGTCAACACAGTGTTGCCATATGTTATAAATAAATACAAATATGTAGTCTACAATAATTCTTTTAAATAAAAATCAATAATATTGTAGTTTAAATATACCATTATTGCATAAAAACTCTTAAGAAACATAAAATTACTAAAAAAAAATACAGTGCGTCTAATAATTTGGCCAGGGACTGTAAACTGTAAAAATAGGAAAGAGTAAAAGTAGTTTTAGAGATGTGAAAATTGGAGTAACAAGGTACTATTTTAGGGCCTTTACTTTTCCTCATTTACATTAATGATTTGTTTGAGACTCTGCCAATGGATAGAATAGTTTTGTATGCTGATGATACTATTATTTTGTGTACTGAGGAGAACTGGACAAAAACAATCATACAGGCAAATGCATTTTTGGGCAAAGTATACTTGTGGTTGAATACAAATCAACTTTCTTTGAATGCTGCAAAAACAGTTTACAGTAATTTGCCAATTACATTGATTCAATTTCACCTGAGGTACTCTTGACAATAAATACGCAAGAATTGAAGAGAGTTGATGACACTTAATATTTAGGGGTAATAATTGATGCAAATATGAAATAAAAAAAAATATAGAAGATATTGCCAAGAGAACTAAATATTTGATATATATTTTTGCAAAACTAGTAAAGATCCTAGATATAGACACTTTGCTCAGGATATATCATGGCCTTTTTAATGGTGTTGCAAGCTATGGAATAGTGGCGTGGGGCTCTGCATATGATAATGCAATGGGATATCTTGCACGTATTCAGAAAAGACTAGTAAAAATTATTAATAAAGCTAGATCAATAACTGTTACAACAACTATTAAATATAAAACGAAACATATGCACTGGAGATGCTTATGCATAATTATGCGAATTTGCGTGATGAGTACACCACCTCAAAAAGATTACCAGAAATAAAAATATTGCACTTAGAAGGGTTTATCTAGAAGTAGGAAAAAAGAGTCATGTATATATGGCAACTGAACTTTTCAATAAGCTTCCAAATGAACTTAAGAATGTATCTGGGAGTAATAGAGTTATCAAGAACAAACTTAAAAAATGGGTTGTAAAAAGTTAATAGGACATGCTTAGAAAAAAAAGGGTAAAAATTTGCGTTTGAAATCTTTGTGTTTCGGAATTTTGGTGCCTTTTAGAAATCTTAACACCTCTTTTCTTTCAATTGATATAAATTATACTGCTCATTATATTTTATATTTTTAATTTTAAGTTTAGATTTAATTTTTAATTTTTTGATGTTTCATTATTAATATTAAGTTTTTGTTATGTTTTTATCCAAGCCTGCATATAGGTATGACCTACTGCGGGCTCCAGGTCTCTGGAATACTTTGTTTTTGTATTTGGATTATAAATAAATAAAAATAAAAAAACAAAATATGAATACTGAGAGACCAAAAGAATGAACATCCCCGTGCATTTAAAGCTCTTTTTACTGATTGAAGCTGGAGTTGGATGCAGCGACGAGCATTCATTACTCGTCCTTACTAAGTCTGAAATTTAGCGTATCGTAAATTGCCAACCAACACATTATATTAGTGTAGTGTACAGTGTCTCAAAAAAGAAAACAGCATAAAAGAGTGAAGCACTCAGACTAAGACAATTTTTTTAACGTACCTATTTAAAGCTTCAAAATCTGCGTGTAAGTTTGTGAGAACTTCTTTCAAGCTTTTTTCGTTTCCTTGACATATATCCACTTTATGAGTTTCTGCATTGTTCGTGCAAGAAGTAAACGGCTGTACCTGAATTTCTTGTGGAGTTGTAGGGTTTTTTATCACGGTATTGGTCTTTGTTGCTCTATACCGTTTAATTCTACTTTTTGGTCGATTATCGATCATCTAAAAAAAATATTTTAATTATAGTACTAAACATCCATACTTAAATACCAGAAATGTGATACAAATACAGAAAAAGGATAAAAATAATAATGCCACCATGATGGGAAAAATATCCATGCGAAATAGAAAGAAACAATTTTTTTCTAATAGGGTAATACCACAGTGAACATAAAACACAGTGGCGACGCCCAATAAAATTTTTAGGTCCTGTTTTGTATCACGTATATCATACCAACAACATGCTCCGAAATTCATTATTAATAATTTTCCAATAAGTAAATGAATCGTTTGATGTTATAATTGAAAATAATTATAAAAAAGATGTCAAGAGGAAGTTTTGGTTGTGCGGTTAGTGCTTGTATAAATATATGTGATATTTCCAAAGGAGTTAGTTTTTTAGATTTCCCAAAGATCTTAAAAAGTAATTTATTCATAATTCTTTATTTCTATTATGCAATATATTATATAAAGATTATGATAATTGTGTTTTCATTTTAGAGATACATTTTATTTGTAAAACAGTTGATGTTTTATTATTGTTAAGTATTGGTTTATGTTATTTTACTTCTTATTTTTTTTCTGAATTCAGGCCAGAATTAATTTTATCACGATATGTAATTGCTAACATAATGACTCATTTAGTCGAAGTAGAATTCACGCATCCTTATCCTAACTTCCCGAAATCTTTCATATTAAAATTATTTTAGAGTAGAGGGCAGAATGTTAGCTAGAGTTAAGTTATATTATTTGCTAAAACTCGCTAACCAAACTTTCAAAACTCACTCTGGACATGCAAAAGTAGTAATTCTTCAGCACTAATGAGTTTGAATAATTCAGAGTGCATGTATTCAATTATTTTATATAAGTAGTATATAGGCACGAAAAGTCATTAGTTGTATGAAAATTATTATATTAGATTTAATTAATGATAAAACGCAAAAAGCGTTGAAGCCAAATGTATTTTTTTCCTTGTATTTTTTGCCTTTTTCCATGTTTTTATATCTGCTTTAATAAAAACTTGATAAAAAAATGTTTCTAAAAAGAACTTTTCTCGTTTTTTTCTTCACTTCCATCTCAAAATTCAATTTTATTCTACATAATAGAATTTTTCTTGAAAGAAGGAATTTGAGTATTTTAAAAACTTTTGGACATCATACCAGCAATATGGCGACTGGTAATGTGATCATTACAAACTTGAAGATCTTGACCCAATCTGTCATGAACAGCCTGAACAGAGTTTCGCTGAGAATCTGGGGTGATCTGTGCTTCTTCATATTGAATTATTTGGTGCAAATCTAGCTACAGTTTCAGGTCGACATCGGTAAACGTTGGTTTTCAAATAACTCCAAGAAAAAAATCGAGTGGCGTAAGGTCGGGACTCCTTGCAGGCCATTCTACAGCACCTCTTCTGCCCATCCATCGATTAGGAAAAATCGCATCCAAATATCTATGAACATTGATTTCATAGTGAGGAGGCGCTCTGTCCTGTTGATACCACAGATTCCTGTTAAGGGTATCCAAATTATTTTCATCGGGAAAAAGATCCGCACAAGTTGGAATAACTTGCTCTTGGAGTAACTGTAAATACCACTGTCCTGTAAGATTTCCATCGATAAAAAAGGGACCAATGATATGATGTACACAAATCCCTGCCCACACGTTTATCTTTTATGGTCTTTGAGAATGACTGTCGATTATCCAGTGAGGATTCTCAGTAGACCAGTATCAGCAGTTATGTCTGTTAACTGTTCCGTTAAGACAAAATGTGGCCTCGTCAGAAAAAACAATATATCAATTAGGTTAGGAACATTATTGATTCGTTCCATCATGACCTCGCAAAACTCAACGCCTCTATTGTAGTGATCTTCAGATAATTCTTGCAATAGAATGGGTTTGTATGGATGCAATTTTTCTTCATTCAGTATACGACTTAAGGTATTTTTACTTATGTTGTGGTCTAGGCAAAGCTGACGAGTGGCTGCATGGGAATTTTCTGTAATTTCCAATAAAACATTTAACTTTTTATCATCGCTTGTTTTAACTTTTGGAGGTCCAGATTTAGAACGATCCTTAAGAGGACCTGATTGACTAAATCGTTTTAATGTTTTGCTAAATACGGATTGGGTAATAGATTCTCGATTTGGATATTCTGCGTTAAAAAGATGTTGTGTTCTCCTACGGTCTCCGTAACCAACCATTATTAACAAAGTGATTCTTTCAGTTTCTGTTAAATGTACCATTATGATATTACGCTCAAATTGCAGTTTCACAAAATGCAGCAATAAACGTTTTCGTTAATAAATCATTTTTTGACGCGTTAAGTCGTTACCTGACAGTAAATGGTTGACACAAGCCAGTCTAATTTTTTTTTTAATTGGATCTACTTATTTTCAAAATATCAATAATTCCAAAACAGTTCAATGTAGACATATGGTATGTTAGATAAATAAAATCTAGAATTTTTAATAGGATACTATATAGGGTTTTCCATTTTAAAAAATTTTAAGATGGCGTAATTTCTTCTGACACACATTCGGACCGAATCCCGAAAAGGTGGCCATAAGTCTCTAAAATGAATGTTCGATTGAGGGACTTTTCAGGCTCTAGGTATGTGGGTTGGTACCTGCGCTATTCGAAACGACCGGTTATAATAATCAAGTGTGCACACGTGGCTCTTAACACCTATTGTTGTTAGAGCGTCGAGCAGGCCAGATTCTGAGCTTGTTCTGTTTGAGTTAGACAAGTAGATTCAATTGCGCTCAAATGTTTTGTATTTGAAGTTAATTTAATTCCGTGAAATGGATTCTCCGAATAAAAGTGAGTACATTTAAAAGATATAAATTGATTACAATAAAATTTGATTATCATTTAAGTATTGTAACGTTTAAAATATCACTTTTTTAGAACTTTTAGTTTCAAACGTCAAAATTAAAATATACATAAGTTAAAAGTCCCACGACATCCCACTGTCAAACCAATTTTATCGTGCTTTCTAACTATTTTTTAATAATATAGAAGCAAAATCAGCTGCCCGCACTTGCACATTTTTTTAAAATAAATTTTATGTAAAAAAGGTCAACCCAAACAGGAATAAGGAAGTACAAGTGACGGAAATACTGCGCGTCGTTTTTTCGAAAATTCGGCAATTACGGCAACAATAACTGGACTAGACGAGACGTTAATTAAGAGATTTTACGTTGTATTACAAGTTATTACTTGAGGCTTCGATATTGATGTTCCGAGATATGAGGAATACTGCCTAGAAACAGCGCGTTTATATGTAAGTTTATATTCCTGGTTTTACATGCCAACGATAGTTCACAAGATTTTGATTCACAGTGGACGCATTATTCAAGCTTCGATTTTACCAATCGGACAAATGTCTGAAGAATCTTGTAACAAATTTATAAAAAAATATCGGCAGGACTTTGCGTGAAAATGTAATCGTGTTAAGAATATGGAAGATGTATTTCAGAAGCTTTTGGTATCATCAGATCCTCTAATATCAAGCCTGCGGAAATTACCAGCGAAAAAATTGAAAACGTTGGACTCTGAAGCTGTACAACTGCTAAAAGCTCCCAGTTCTGATATTCAGAGCAGTGATAATGAGTTAACACTTTCATCAGATGAAGAATATTGATGTTTTCTTGTAATAACATTTTTATATAGTTTACATTGTCATTATATATTAATAACACACAGTTTCACTTTAAAACATGAACTTATTTTTTTCAAACCGCCGTATTGGATCCTCCATTTTGTTTTTCACTTTTTTAATTTCAGATCTTTATCAGCGACATCGAAAAGCCCTGTAGTCGAAATTTCATGAAAATACGACAAAAATTATCATTTTTGTCCGCATATCAGATCCGCCATTTTGTTTTTCTCATTTTTAACTTCAGATTCTTCATCAGCAACCTTGAGCAGCCCTATAGTCGAAATTTCATGAAAATATGACAATTTTTATCAATTTTGTCCGCCATATTGGAGTCGCCATTTTGTTATTTACATTTTTTTATGTCAGATTCTTAATCAGCGATCTCAAAAAACCAGATATGCAAATTTTCATATAATTCGAATAACACCTTCATATTTTGGCCACCTTTTCGGGTTTTGGTCCCAATGTGTGACAGTTCAAAACATTTTATTGTCAACGTCAGCATGTGCGCCGTATAACACCCTATAACTTTTATTTAAACATGTTTTTGATATACTGATTAATAAATGCTGTGGAATCATTATTCCATACATATGGGGCACCCTGTATATATATATATATATATATATATATATATATATATATATATATATATATATATACATATATATATATATATATATATATATATATATATATATATATATATATATATATATATATATATATATATACATGTAACATTTTCTAGGACATCCAGGAATCTCAGTTAAGAGTTGTTCATGAATTCTCGGATTTTTGGTATCATTGGACCACGGTGATTTGGGTTTTGCGAACGAATTACAGGGCGTTGACAATGATATGGAGAACCTTGTTTTCAACGGTCTGGAGGATGAATAAATGGGAATGTGTGAGTATATATATATATATATATATATATATATATATATATATATATATATATATATATATATATATATATTTCAAATAAAGGGGTAAACTACACCCATCACACGAAAACAAACAGGAACAAATACAGAGAGAAAAAGGTCTAGTCCTCCTAAAGGGATAATAGACAAACAAATTCAACGTTAATTGCTCTCTAAATTATCCTTGCTTTAAATAAAACTTATGCTGAACAAGTCGTGGACACCACTCTTAAGGAACGGTAGCTTTCGATAGACCTAAGACGATTTGTAGCTGAAACTAAACTGAAACTGACAATTGGATAAAACCAAAACAAATTGTATTGGGCTAAAACACATAGAAACTAGACAATGAATCTAATTTTTTTTTTTTGACGAAAGTTCACCCGGTAATTATCAATAAACTATATTTAATTTATCTTACTATTAGTATTCAAAAAATTGGTGGCCCTTCTTCACCTTCATAACCAAAAAATAAATTTTAAACTTTAAATAAATACCTGAGAATTAGTGGTATTTTCAGTAAACGTCTTACTATTTCGTTGATATCTATGGTCTACGTGTGGAAAACCATTAGCAGTTTGAGAAACGCAAGTACATTGATCGTTGCTAGCATTCTGATCAATGCTCCAAAGTGGTGTTTTTTTCGTTTTAACTTTCATATCTCCCGATGGACCTATAAATTAAACAAAAAGTAAAAAGCTAGAATTTACCCTTGAAATAAAAAATAAATAAATGTAGTTTTATAGTTTTTAATTTCTTAATAAAACCATTTCAAAAATTCCACTATGCAGTCTCTTTATTGGAAATCAGCTCAAAGAAAATTATTGTCGAATGAATGGGGAACATTTAGAGGTCCGGAAGATCACGAGTTTAGTTTTAGCTCAAAATATCAAGCCTGAGGCTTGGAAAATCTAGATAATATATCCAGTCTTTCGGTCCCCCGCCCCCCAAACTCATTATCTTTAAACATCTAAATCAGAGGTTCCCAACCTTTTCTGGACCACCGCCCCCTTTAGATGAAAAAAATTCCAACGCCCCCGCTTTTATAATAGTTAATTATATCTAATATCAAAATATTGTTGCATGTTATCTATTCTCTACCTATTTTATCTATCTATCTACCTATATATCTATTAAGAATCCCTAAGTAGACATTAATTAAAACGACCATCAAATGTAGTAAAAAATTGTTTATTAAAAATTTAAAAAATTAAAATATCCTGGAATCGCTTCGTAAAATCAGCATGAAGAACGTTCAAGTGTTGGTAGTAAGTAAGTAAGTAAATCTTCCTGTTTTGCAGAGACTGCTAATAATGTGGGAAAGTGGCTCTATTCACCTCTATCTAGATTTCGTTTGAACACAGTAAGTTTTCCCACAAAAGCAGCTATGCCTTTTTTAGTTTTAATTAAATTCAACTCATCACCTTGAAATTGTAAATTTACTTCATTAAATATTTTAAACAGGTCTGTCAAATAAGCGATGTCATTTTTGGATGTAATCAGGTATTCACGCGCTTTTTCGTCTCTGTTTTCAAGGAAGTCCAGTACTGAGTCAAATAGATTGAAAAAACGATATAGACAAATGCCTTTTTTGCAACCAAAATGCTGATGATGAATAACACAATGTACAGCGAGTACATTTGGTACTGCTTGTTTCAAATGCACTTTATGACGCCCCGTTATTTCTGGAGCACCATCAGTAGCAGATGACAAAATATTACGAATAGTCATAGTAATCTTGAAAAAACTTGTTCATGATATTAAATATCGATTCTCCCTTTGTATCGGTTTCCAAATTTTGAGCAAATAATAACCCTTGACAAATTTTTTCTTCTTTTATGAATCGAAAGTATGATAAAAGTAGTGCTTCGTTATTTGGTAGAGTTGATTCATCGAGATGAACAGAAAATTTGCAAGTCTTTAAGTAATCGCATAATGATATTTCAACGTCTTTAGCCATTTCATCTATTCTTTGCACCGAATTAATACTTAGGGGAATTTTTCTGATGATATCTGACGGTGTCTTATGATGAAGAACAGTTTTTATTACCTCTTTGACTGCCTTTTTTGAGAGCACTGGAAAATGCGAGAGTGGACTCCAGATATGTGGAACTCTTAAAGTGTGTGTGTGTGTATATATATATATATATATATATATATATATATATATATATATATATATATATATATATATATATACATACATATATATATATATATATATATATATATATATATATATATATATATATATATATATATATATATATAACGCCACTTCAACTGTTTCTATTAATGAAAAAAACCAGACCGATTAGAATAAAACGAGGCATAAGACAGGGAGATGTATTGTCACAAAAGATGTTTACGTTGGCTCTTGAAGATGCATTCAAAAAGTTAGATTGGCATGATAGAGGTATTCTAATAGATGAAAAATGGCTGAATTACCTGAGGTATGCCGATGATATCGTTATCATAGCTGAAAATACTGAAGACCTCCAACAGATGCTGATAGAACTAGACATCGAATGTTCGAAAATAGGCCTCAACATGAACATCTCCAAGACCAAAGTCATGTACAACATGACGTTGGATGTTGATCGAAATAAACAACGAAATATTTAAAAATGTGGAACGTTATGTGTATCTGGGGCACACAATTGCATTAAGCAAAGAGAACCAAACAGACGAAGGAGACTCGCTTGGGGTGCATTTGGTAGACTCGGAGATACACTCAGGAACAAAAGTATACCAATGAGTATACGGGGAAAAATCTTCGATCAATGTGTTCTGCCGATTTTGACATTGACTCTAACGAAAAAAATCTATGCACAATCTTAGAGTTACACAAAGAGGAATGGAGAGACAGATGATGTAGCAGAGGCTGTGCCGGAACTGAAATGGAATCAAGATCAAGAGAGAAGATGGCCACACACTATTTTAAAATGGAGGCCATATCTCGGAAGAAGATGCAGGGGACGACCACTCACCCGATGGACAGACGATATCAAGAAATCAGCGGCATTGTATAGAATAGCCCAGTGCCGAGAGAGATGGCGATCAATAAGGGAGGCCTATGTTCAGGAATGGACTTCGGAAAACTTATGAAAGATACCTAATGCTAATTTAATTTTTGTAATGCTTATTTACGCGATAACAATAAGATAACAATTTTAGATAGCTAGATAAAATATTTATTCCTGAAAATAGTAGGTATTTTCAACATATTTTATTATATTAATTTCCTAAATAGGTAGGTACGCTACGGCCACCCCCATTGACTGTCTTAACACCCCTCATTATGGACCAGCTACCGCCTCCATGGATGATTCCAGCGCCGACGGGAGGGGGGCGGTACCGCTCTCGTTGGGAACCTGTGATCTATTTGAACAAAATTGAGTATAAAGCTTCTTTACTGTCACGCTAATTAATAATATTATAAATATTATCTAAACCTAATAGCCACACCTACGTTAGAGTAAAGAAAAGGAAACTATTTTTATTTTTGTGTTTTGTTTTGTATAACAATTCAATTACAGTCAAACAACAAATAAAACATATTAATTTATTTACTAGCCGTAGAAACTTATCCGCCACCACCATCTATATGTTTTTGTGTTGAATCGCATCTAGCAAGTGATTTTTTTTGGAGTATTTTCTGGTTTCACACTGTTACTGTATGCAGTTTTTACCTATATGTACTTACAAAGCTCTACCATTCATTGCTATGATGAAATCACACATAGGTAGATGATTTCTTAGTGTTATGACTATATTCTAGGTGTAGGGTAAAAACTAGTTGCGGTAACTAATCGTGTACAATTGTAATAATCACCTAAGGTCTTAACTTCTTCTCTAATATAACAGGATTAATCAAAAATGTATGGTTCTTAAGGAAACATAATTTTTTAGTACTTTAAATTGAATATGTTACGATATCGAGTACATAAGGGACATAAAAATGCAAATGAGCAAGAATGTCGAGATCTATTAAATAACCTAATCATTTAATACTAAATCAATAAAATAACTTCTTTAATATACCAGGAATATTTTGGTCCAAATTGAGGTTCAAAAATAAGCTTGGAATGATTCACCCACGTGATAACTGCATGTTTTTCGACATGAAACACAATAACCGGTCGAGTGCAAGTTGGACTTGGGCAATTAGTATTTCGTAGGTTGATTGCTTTTAAAACAAAAATTTTTGTTACGGAGGTGTAAAATGATTAGTGACTTCACAAAATACACCACAAATAAGTTTTCACTAAACTTTGTTTTCGATCTTTGTTGAGAACTGATGACTTTAAAATTTTTTTGTTTTTTTTTATATACCAGATTAAAGATAATGCACTCGTGATAATTTTCGTTCAATCTACACCCAGTGGAGAATATTCCAGAATTTTTTCAAAATTTTTTGATCAGTACTTTTCGCGATAAGAGAGAGGACAGAGATTTTTTGCGATTTTTAAAAGATAATGCAAGGAAAAGTGTGCGCAAGTATTACATTATATATATTTTTGAATTTGTGGTTTTACAAACTTTCATTTGGCACTCCACTCAATGATCTGGTAAAAAATTTCTTTTTCACTTCCGATTTCACAACCCAAAACTAACTCCATAAGTCAAATTTAACTTTCAAAACAACATGACTCTGATGAAGCCATCAATTCCTATATTAGTAACAAATTTCAACTTTGTATGTCAAATAGTTTCGGAGAAAATCGGGTTTGACAGACAGGCAGACGGACAGACAGACACCGAAGTGATCTTATAAGTGTTCCGTAAGGAACAAAAAAAATAATAAAAGGTGAATTAGGAGCGTTTTTGAAATATATGAATCTATTACACCTGTTATTATCATTGTTTGTGTTTGGGGTGAGTCAGCTTCCTCATCTGCTTCTTCTATTATATCTTCAGAAACATTCTTGGCTTGTTCTTGAAGTTGCTGAATATTCAAATATGCTCTAGAAAGTGGACATCTTGAGGCAGATTGTCTAAAGAAGAAATAAATTTTAAATTATATTTGTTATAGAAACTGGTGCTATTAGTGTTGCCATCTTCAAGTTAATTATGTTATTTTGCGGCTATATCCTTTTACTTTCCTTGCTAAAGGATAGTATTGTATCCGTGAAAAAATTACAAAGCTGGGAGAAAGGAGTGGGGGTTAAATATTGTGCAGTTTCACTACGATTTTAGAAATTTTTCCACGTTTTTTTGGTTGATGTAATTGACAAATTTTAAGCAAACAAGTGATTGCTTCATATATATCGTCCCATATGTTCTTTTCAGGGTTCTCGGAACCATAGAATCAACTAGTTGTGGGAAAACTTCAGGCCTATTATTGTCCTTTCCTGCATTTGGTTTTATATGTAGTATGTAGTAGATTTTTTGACACTTATTCTATTAAATAAAAACATGTCTGTTGTCTACAAATTTCCTCCAGTAATTCCTGTACTACAAGAAAGCCTTTAAAGAAAGTACCTTACCTACCATTCCTCTTAAAACTAAAATTTTTGCTTAGATAAGCGAATGACACCTTTGTGATTTGGCCATTTGGTAAAGAATACCTGAATGTCTTTTTGTATCATCCCAATTATCAATATTTAAACTTAAGAATATGCTTTCTGTTTCTAGATATACTCCTATAGAGGAATAGTAACAGCACCTCAGTTGATTAAAAACTAACTTATACAGATCGATATTTTAATGTTAACTCTCTCCATTATCTTACTTAAAAACTCTCTCAACTTGTTGGTATTTAGAGTTTTACCCATTACTGATAAATATTTGATTTGATTAGAAACAAAGAAATTGGCTAGGGTTCTAAGAAGTAATTGACATTGCGGTGGCGAAGTTAGATGCTTTAACCGTTTTAAAATTCAGCTTCTCGGCAAGACACTAATAAGGATCTACCATAAGATTGTTCGGTTTTACATCACATACTCGGTACAATGGACACAATAGCCAAATTAAAAAAGATCTACTATTCGCATAATTTTCAACACTTTCTGGAAAATTGCGAAATGCATGAGATTACAATTCTTTCAACAACTAAAAGTGTATAAAATTCTCTACCCGTGTGGTACTGTGTATGTAGGAAAAAGTGCTACTAGAATTAAGAACATGAAGAATGTTTAAGATGGAAAACAAATTGTACAAACTGAACATCACTACTCTACTGGACACACCATTAATTTAAGAGAAATTAAAGTAATGATAATGAGATTCCTGCTGTACCAACGACGTGGCGACAAATTTTCCGAATTGTGACTACGACACTGTACCACCTCTATGTGTCTTCTCAAATTCAACTGGTAAAAGAAAAACTTATTTAAGAATCCAACTATGAACAGTTTGTCCAACAAAATAACATGATTTAATTAATCGAAAGATTTAGAGTAATCGTCAGTTTGTTTGCTAGCATAAAGTAATTTTGCAAGATCTTGAGTAAAACAAAACAAATTTAAAAATGCTGGACGGTTTTATGAATCAATCTGTAGTGTGTAAAAACGCTAATTGGTTCATTAGTTAGTTATACAATTATTTTCACTCATCTTGAAAACAGGTTGTATAGGTTTTTGTTTTAGAGTTTACCTCACTGCTACTACAGGGATTTTTACCCTTTTGCTGATTATATCTTTAATGAAATATATTAACGGGAATGTTATAATATTCGTCAACGTTGCTCAGGTGCTGAGACATATACTTTTGTATTTCACGGCACTTTTAAGACATTATTCCATTTCTGCATTAACTGCTACCTAAAAATACACACATACACACCCAGCCGGTTGCTGGAATGGAACCAGCGACCATCGGTTTCATATGCAGGCTCGTAACACTACCGAGGTGATACTTTTTAGTAGATGTATCGGGTAATAACAAATGCAGAAATTTTATCGAGATCATCAGGTTTAAGATCTTTTAACTCATAAAAAACTAGTTAATTTGTTATTTTACGTATGTTAATCGGATGCTGTGAGGGAAAGGAATCACTATCACATGGATATGTCTCTGAGGATATGCTACGTGGGCTGTCTGAAAAGTTCTCGGCCTAACAATAAAATAATTTTTTTTGACGTGAAATATGTTTTATTTTTCAATATAATCTTCTGAAACTTCAATACATTTATTCCAACGTTTTTCCAATAATTCAATACCATTATTAAAGTGTGATTCGGGAAAGTCTGCAAAATTTTCATTTACGGCTGCAATAGCTTCGTCATTTGATGTAAAACTCTTTCTAGCCATTTTTCAGGTTTAGGAACAGATAATAGTCAGAGGGCGCCAAATCTGGTGAATACGCTGGATGGTCAACCAATTCGTACTTTAGTTCGTTGAATTTTGCCATCGTCGAAACACTTGTGTGAACACGTGCATTGTCTTGATGAAAAATGATTTTTTTCTTCTTTAAAGAAAATAATAAGTTAAAATAATATTGAGAGTCAATTGTCTTATCTTTCTGAAGATAATCGAACAACAAAACACTTTTGTAATCCCAAAAAACTAATGTCATAACCTTCCCTTCTTTGGTGCACTTCTATCCGCTTTAATCCATCATTTCGACTCTTCTTTTCGCTTTGGTGTATGGTGGTGGATTCAAGTTTCATCAACAGTTATGAAACGATGCCTGAAATCCAGTTTATTTTGTTTAAAACGATCCAAACACGCTTAAGAAATACGAATTCGAATGCGTTTTTGGTCAATTGTCAGCAAATGCGGTACCCATCTTGCACAAAGCTTTTTCATTTGTAATTCTTAGTGCAAAATATTTCCAATTTGTTCTTTTGAGATGCATATGGCCTCAGTTATTTCACGCACTTTTATTTGTGGCTCATCTAATACCATATCATGGACTTGTTGTGGTGTTGTAGCAGTTTTTGCGTGGATCATCTTCGTGGCTTGTACGACCAGATTTAAAAAGAGCAGCCCATTTTTTCACAGTGGAAAGTAAAGGTGATGCATTCTTATACATTTTTAACAATTTAGGATTTTTTGTTGATGTTAAACCATCCAAAATAAAGAATTTAAGCATTGCACGATATTAAATTTTTTTCATTTTAAAAATATCAATTACACATCAATATTAAACTACTGCTACTATTCGAATCAATTGTCAAATCGAAATAAAATTTTAGGTGTGCTTATATAAAGGACGGACCTTTCCAATACATTATGGTTTCACAGTTTCTAATGTCATCTATGTGTCAGGCCGAGAACATTTCAGACAGCCTAGTTACATAAAAAAAAAATATTGTAAGATAGTCGCTTTGATATATGAGTTTTTTTATTATTGACAAAATACCGGAAATGAGTAGTGTTAGACTGTTTCCATCTTTCATATCATATTGCGGATAAGGAAACTGACAAGGAAGAATATAATATTAAATATATATGATGCTAGGAATAGGAAACTTTTTTTAATAACAATGTTTAAATACTTACGCTATTTTAGAATTAATCGTTGATATCAACGTTGAAAATGGTTTATTATTTAACTTTTCAGCAGCTAAACCAATATTATGCGCCAAAGTAGGGGAAATGCCGTTAACTGGCTGCCTGTTCTTAATAATGTTCATGACTTGTTGAATGTTTATTCCAATATTGTGACTTTGAGTTGTGGATATTGCAGCACAAAATGGAATAGTTTTTATATTCAGATTCATCATGTAACTCTTCGCAACTTGTTTCATTCTCGAAGCTACCGTAGGAAGTTCATAGTTTCTGCTATAGCAACTTAGTGTTGTACGTGGAGCTTCAGGAGGATCGTCGTAATAATGATTGTTAACAAAATTTTGATATATTTTATCAGTTTTGGCTGATTGTACTTGAGGCCCGATATCTTGGTTAAGAGACTGTATATTAAGGGGTGGTATGCCATCAGTATCGCCGTTATCTCCATCGCTTTTTCTTTCTTGTTGTTGTCTGGATTTTTTTAAGTTGCTTTCATCAGAATCACTATGCTTTACGGCATCATTATGATATATTTCTACTAAGCGATTACTCTTTGCGTTTAATTTGTTAAAATATCGATTTCTAACAATGGGTGCTGATTGTTTCTCTAAGATAACTGTTGACCTGAAAAGAGCGGACTTCATTTTCTTATCAATGCGTGAAGTTTTCTTAATTGCATGTTGTGAAGAAGTGTTTGCCGATTTAATTTTTCTTTTATGTCCTCTCGATTTGATTGTTAAAGTTCCAGTACTTTCTGTTCTCACTTTCTGAATGGTTTCTACGACTCCTTTTTCGGATTTCCTGATTTCCTCTTGGAGATGTCCATTTCCTGTTAACAAATTTGTGAAAGGACAATTACAATTTTAGAATTTTAGATTGGATTATAAGTACGAAATAAAGTGATAAGTAACAAGAATACTAAGGACATGAAGTATATGAAAACAGGTAATAGAGGGAAAATAACCGTCAGAATCTGAGGAGATGGTGATGCAATATATTGTATTCTTGTGTAAGATTAAATAATTAGCTCGTAAAATGTATTTTGACAAAATAAGTAATTTTTACTTTTAAGAGTATCACAAAAATAACCGGCCAAGTGCAAGTTGGACTTGCGCAATTAGTGTTACTTATGTTGATTGCTTTTCGAATAAAAATTGTTTGTTACGGATCAGTGACTTCACAAAACACACCCGAAATGAGTTTTTAACAAAGTTTGTTTCCGATTTTTGTTGAAAACTGATGATCCTGAAATTTTTGTTTTTTTTATACGAGGCCGGGCAAAGTCCGAGAGATGGCACCACCGGCGCGTATCGAGGTCATGTTTAGTTAGTAGCATCTCTTGAATGAACGCACACCAAGTTTCAGGACTGGCCATATGGGCACAAGTGACGCTGAACGTTCTGGACGGCCTGTGGAGGTTACGACTCCAGAAATCATTGATCAAATCCATGATGTGGTGATGGATGACAGAAGAGTTAAGGTGCGTGAGATTGCTACTGCTGTGGGCATCTCGACTGAATGGGTACATAATATTTTGCATAAACATTTGGACATGAGAAAGCTATCCGCAAGATGGGTGCCGCGATTGCTCACGCTTGACGAAAAACGGAATCGTGTGAAGTGTTGCAAGGATGGTTTGCAGCTGTTCCAGAAGAATCCGGAGGACTTTAAGCGTCGTTTCGTCACTGTGGATGAAACATGGATACATTACTATACTCCTGAGGCCAAACAACAATCTAAACAATGGGTTACCAAGGGGGAATCTGCACCAAAAAAGGCGAAGACCGTTCCTTCGGGCGGAAAGGTTATGGCGACTGTCTTTTGGGATTCGCAAGGGATAATCCTCATCGACTATCTGGAAAAGGGTAAAACTATTACAGGTGAATATTATTCATCGTTATTGGACCGTTTGAAAACCGAGCTGCAAGAAAAACGCCCGCGATTGGCCCACAAGAAAGTCCTTTTCCATCACGACAACGTACCAGCACCCACCTCAGCAGTTGTGGTCGCAAAATTAATGGAAATAGGATTCCAACTCGTTTCACATCCCCCCTATTCTCCAGACTTGGCTCCCTCGGACTACTATTTGTTCCCCAATTTGAAGAAATGGCTGGCGGGACAAAGATTTTATTCAAACGAGGAGGTGATTGCAGACACTAATGGATATTTTGCAGACTTGGACAAATTCTATTATTCGGAAGGGATCAACAAACTAGAACATCGTTGGACGAAGTGTATAAGCCTAAAAGGAGACTATGTCGAAAAATAAAAAAGGTTTACCCCAAACACATAAGTAGTTTTTATTTTTGCACGGACTTTTCAAACCAGCCTCGTATATATATATATATATATATATATATATATATATATATATATATATATATATATATATATATAATTATAGTTTGTGAAAAAAATTACCGAAAGATAGCTGGGGTTCTTTTGAGTGCAGAAGGTTCTTCAGTGCCTTATGAAACGGCTATGAATTTGAGCTTAAATGCATCGTGACGAAACCTCACTTCTTCTTCTCAATAAGCCCCATCCGTTCCGGATATTGGTGATTATCATGGCGATTCTCCCTTTGTTTACGGCTAAGCGAGAGAGTTTAGTTGAACTGAGTCCGAACCAGTCACGCAAATTCTACCTCTACCTGGACCTCTCTTAGCCTCAAGTTCGCCCTGGAGTATGAGCTGCAACAGTCGATATTTTTCATGCCTCATGATATGACTCAAGTATTCTAGTTTGCGCTTTTTCAAGGTACGGCCCAATCTCAGATCGCTACGCATTATCCGGAGGACATCTTCATTTGTTATATGTTGTGTCCAGGGAATTTTCAGTAAGTGACGGTATAGCCACATTTCAAAAACGCTGATTCATTTTAGTGTAGTTTCATTATCTGTCCACGTTTCACCGCATACAGTAAAACAGACAACACGTAACACTCTTACATTTGGATTTTTAGTGGTAGACTAAGATTTTTGGAAACAAAAAATTCTCTCATCTGAAGAAATGCGGCATTTAATTTCCGCCCCATAATCCTAATCCCATGTATTGTAGATGGTCGTACCCAAATAATTAAACGTCGGTACCTCTCTCCTCTCAACTCTTCTATCTTTCTCGGACACTACCATGTATTTGGTTTTGAAAACATTTAGACTAAGGCCATATTGTGGCGAATATTGATGAATTCTTGCAACTAAGCTTTGTAAGTCTTTGAAAGTACAATAACAGTGTCATTTGCATACCTGATATTATCGATATATTCGCCATTGACTTTCATTTCACTCTGTCCAGTTAGCGCCTCCTGAATTATTTGTTCAGAGTATATATTAAATAAAGTTGGAAAGAGAATGCATCATTGGCGTACTCCCCAACAAATCTCGATCTTAGTGGATATACCATTTCCAGTAAAGGTTATCAATTATTCTTGTCTTCCTCATCTATTTCAGTCGATCTGAGTATTTCAATGAGCTTATCATAATGAACGTTATCAAAGGCTTTGGAGAAGTCGATAAAATAGATAAAAACGTCATGGCTTATGTCTCTATATCTCTGAACGCGCACTTGTAGAGAAAATAGTGCTTCTCTAGTGCCGAGGGAGTCACGGAAACTAAATTGGGTTTCAGGTATGTCAGATTCGCATCTACGATATATTCGTGAATGGACTGCTTTTAAGAAAATCTTGGTGATGTTACTTATTAAACTAATCAACTGATTAGTCGTCACATTTCCTGGATGATGCTTTCTTTGGTATAGGCATGAAAGTAGCGGTTAGCCATTTCTGAGATATTTTACCAGAGTCGTAGTTTCACCAAGAAGATTAAGAAATTCTTCACAGTAGTTTTAAGATTTCAGAATAGATTTATATAGAAAAGAGAGATAGTATACGTGCAGTTGTTGTCTCAACTATAGTAAACAAATGCATAATTTTGTTGGTCGGGTATTCGTTCTCCGTTTATAATTTGATAAATCATTTATTCTATAGAGTAAAGAGTGGCGTGAGCTAATTAATGCCTTGTTACAATATAGGATAGAAGAGGGTGTATAACTGCAAATATAAGTTTACTTGACCATGTTTAAGGAAACCATAGACATTTTTCTCAAAAAAACTTTAGAAAAGTAATGATGGATAACAATTACACAGCCACACAAAAAAAAGTTCATTACCACGAACTTAAATACATGTACAAATATGTAGTGTACTTTTCGACGCTGAATTCGAATCCGTAGTTAAAAAAAGACATATCGTGTTATTTTTTTTTGGCCAAAAACATCCCTTGATATCAGATAAAACTATAGTAATAATGTAATGACGCTTAATGAACTGTGAAAAATGGTAAATATTTTATAATCTAGAGAAAAGGATATGCATTCAAACACACAACAAGATATTTCTGTTAATTAAACCAAAATCCACCCTTGTAGGGGGGGTGAAAAGTACTCCTAAAACTCAAATAACGCACGTAAGTTTTAAATAACATGTACAAAGGACAAATTATTGTAGCTCTTAGGACACAATATCTGCATCTGATGTAACAACCAGACATTACTCTTAAAAGGTTGAGACCTACCCCTATTGGGTGTGAAAACCACTCAGTTTAGGCAGGGTAAACAAATATGGAGTAGATTGGCTTGAACCACCGATACACGACTACAAACTACCCTTAGAGGGTGGTAGAAACTACCCCTACGCTACAACACACACTAGATTATCTTTCTAATAAAGTTGAAAATCATCCCTAGGAGGGAGGACTACCCCCTGAGATTGATGAATCTGAGAAGTTTTAACATCGGAGAAAAAAAATACAGGCTTTCGTAGTCTCCGGCAGGATGGACAAATACAGCCTGTATTTTTTTTTTCTCAGAACTTCTAAGATCCATCAATCCAGAGGGTAGTTCCCCTCTCCTCCTAGGGATGCTTTTCGACCTTATTAGCAAGATGATATAGTTGTCTTGAATGTGGTTTTTACACCCTATAGGAGTAAGTCTCAACCCTTTAAGAGTAATGTCTGGTTGTCACACCAGACTCAGATATCTTGTCCTAAGAGCTACAAGAATTTGTCCTTTGTACATATTCTTTAAACTCACGTGCGTTATTTGAGTTTTAGGAGTACTTTTCACCTTTTATGAGGGTGGATTTTGGTTTAATTAATAGAAATAGCTTGCTGTGGTTTGAATGCATATTCTCTTCTCTAGATTATAAAATATCTACCATTTTTTACATTCCATTAAGAGTCATTACATTATTAATGTAGTTTTAACCCATTTCAAGGAATGTTTCTGGCCAAAAAAAAATGACACGATAAATCTCTTTTTTAACTACGGATTCCAATTCCGCATCGAGAAATACAATAGATCCATGTATTTTGTTTCGTGGTAATGAACTTTTTTTTTGTGTGGGTGTGTTATCAGTAGAGATTTTTAAGAGAATTTGTGTTTCATATGCTTCGCCTCTACTATAAGGTATAAAGCTTCTAAAGAAGGAAAGTTATATCTACGGAAATAAAGAACTGAATCATTCTCGTTAGTTTTTCTATAAACTTACTTGTATCAACTCCAGTTGATATGACCTTTATTCTTGGTGTCGTAATCTGGGAATGGATCTCAGACAACCGGTTTACAGAGTTCGTAATACCATTTAAAATATTGTTTATGGTTCTTACTGCGGCTCCAGTGTTATCAGTTCCAATGGCGTTAGAGGTCTGGCGGCTTACGACGGCACTTCTCAGTGGAATATTCTTGGAATTTTCATCTGCGCTTGTTGAATCATCTAAAACCTCTGAAAAATTATACATTTATAAGGTTTGTGAAATAGTCGTTTTTTTTTTAGCACCAAATAATGATTTAAAGAATATTTGTGTTCCTGTAAAAATGTTGACCTAATATCATATTTTGGTTTCGGTATAATTTTCAGCTTTCATATCTTGAAACCAAAAGATAAGGTGTGATAAGTAGGCGAGAGAAGTTGTACTTAGCTACCAGTGGCATCGCCAGGTTCAAGGGGCAGGAGCGGTTGTAGATGGCGTTTATTTGAGATTTTTTTTTCAGGCAGGAATCCATCTTATGGATAATAAAGTTTGGGTCACCTTAAGGGTGCCCCAGAATGCTTCAGTTGTGTCGTAGTTCTCCAGCCGGAGTGACTGGTATACCCACTAAACCTCCTTGTGAGCTGGGTCTGCAACCCTTTCCCCCCCGTTACAATGTGATGATTATTCTTTATATAGGGGGTGTGAGTTTTACAAAACTTGTGGCTTAGTTTCAAATGTGTTGATCTATGCTTCCTTAACCTAATTAAGTCTAATTAAAAACTAAAAGCTAAGTCCCCGGCTATTTCGGGAGTGTTGTGTTACAATAGTGTTAGTGGTGTGTGATGTTTACATGTTTAGCTTATTTCTTGGAGAGGATTAGTTCAACTACAGTACGACCTTATCCCTTTATATATTAAGTAGGTAATATAGTCCGTCTTGATAGTCGAATGTCAATCATGTCTATTATTAGTCTATTTGTAGTATGTCTGAGGGTCATAAGTAGCGATTAGCGACGTTTGCGTTGTGTCTGAAGCAGTTAGCTATTTCATGCTTAGGGTGAGCTGTCACTTTCTCAAGAAAGTGAAGCTGGGTATTTAGGGTGAATTCTTTTATTGTGGAAGGCCTCGAGACAAAGTTCAGACAGTCCAAAACAAAACCCTGCGTATCATGATAGGAGCTCCCTGATTTGTCCGCAAAAACCAGTTGCACGAGGAGTTTCATTTGAATTTGGCATCATGTCTGGCATCCGTACGTGAGTTCGGCCCTGAGTCTTTTTGCAAATTAGGAACTTGTTATGAGTTGATAATTTACCTTGATGAATCAGAAGCGGGTACAGTATCCCTAAGAGTTGATTTGCCTTACGCACGGTCGCTGTTACTTGGTTCTTCCATATGAGGCGTTTGTCGTATAGAAGGCCCAGGTACCTAATACTGTTCGTCTAGCTGAGCCTAGTTCCATTGGGTGAGAGTTGAGGGGGGGTTTTTGGTACGGGTGTTTTTTTCGAAGATGATGGCATGGGTCTTTTCTGGATTGACCTTATTCCTCCATCGATTTATTTGAAAAAATATAGATAACACAATAGGCAAAGCTGTTTATAAAGGGGGAGGTACCAATTGACAACCCGGTAGGGGCAGAGCATCTTTCTTGTATTAGGAGTCTAGAAACTTAAACCCTCGCCAAGATACGAACTCAAAATTGATGATCGAGGGCATGGGATTTTTCACGATAAATAATTCTTTTATACAATGGAACTTTAAAAACCTACATCTCATTTAAAAGTCGAGGACCGGAATGGAGATATCTTTCGCCAAAAAGAACTCTTTTACAATAAAATTCTACAATTTTTCCTTCAAAATAAAACCCTGATTCTAATAGACGGCTATTTTTCTACATCCGTAGGAGGGAGGAAGACATTTTTATTGTTTATTCGTGACTTCCTTATGCAACTGTCATAAAAAAGGTTTTCAAACTTAATATTTTTATCATTACCTTTTTTGACCATGGATTCGGCTGGAGTAAACTGTGTGTAAATGATTTATTTCATGCTAAGGTATATGATTTCACGCTCAGTGATTGTAAGGTAAATTCTCCAAGTATTATGAAGAAAAAAAGTTTCAGAATATTATTGTTCATAACTTTTGCGCAAAATGTATTTGCAAAATTAGATCGATTATTTGATTCGTTCTTTACATAAAAATTTCATACACTCATTGCCATAATACGAGAGGCGGCTGATAAGTATGATAAAAACGTAAAAAAAAGATTTTATATATTTTTCAAATATGTTACTTTTTAGTGTTCCGTACCGAACACTTATAAGATCACTTCGGTATCTGTCTGTCTGATTTTCTTCGAAACTATTTGACATAGAGAATTGAAATTTGGCACTAATATAGAAATTGATGGACTCTTTAGAGCAGTGTAGATTTGAAAGTTAAATTTTGATTTAAGGGGTTAGATTTTGGGTGTGAAATCGGAAGTGAAATTTTTTTTTTACCAGGTCATCGAGTGGAGTGTCAAATGAAAGCTAGTAAAAACACGAGTTCAAAACTATATACAATGTAATACTTGCGCACACTTTTCTTTGTACTATTTTTAAAAAATTGCGAAAAATCGCTGCCCCCTTATCTCGAAAGTACTGATCAAAAAATTTTGAAAAAATTTGGGTATATTCTTCACAGGGTGTAAATTGAACGAAAATTATCACGAGTGCATTACCTTTAATAATTTATCTGGTATATAAAAAAACAAAAATTCAAGGTCACTAGTGTTCAATAAAGATCGGAAAAAAAACTCATTTGGGGTGTGTTTTGTGAAGTCATTGATCATTTTATACCTCCGTAACACACATTTTTAATTTAAAAGCAATGAACGTACGGAACACTAATTTGGTAAGTCCGACTTGCACCTGGCTGGTTATTTCAGTTTAGTCTCCTTTTAGCACCACATACTTGGTAGAGCAAAACGTAGTAGTGTCGATACTTGCAAAATACTCATTCACACTATCAACAACGTCCTCATTCCATGTTCCCCTAGCTAGGTCTTGAGTGTGGGGTCTGTGTTGTTCTGATGAAAGATCACGGCGGTCTCGGAAGGTTGGACCGCAGTTCTTTGATCAATCGGTCTAAAAGGGCTGCATAATACGCCCTTGTTACTGCTTTATCTCTTTCTAAGTACCCGATGGAGGTAATGCTATGCGAATCCAAAAATACTATAGCCTGGACATTCTGAGCCAATAAAACAACTTTCGCTAAAAATAAATGCTAGTGCAGGGTCTCCATGTACTTTGTTCAGCTCGGTTTGAATTTGCGCAGCTGTCCATTTCAACTGGACAGTTCTATAATCACTACATGTTCATTTTAATGAAGAGCTGTTTAATCACTGCACGGAACTCGGGTTTTTCGATGAAGATGACAGTTACTGACACACGCACTCTAAAACCTTACCAAATATAAACCCTGTTTGAACTTGTATAACATAGTGGAAAGGATGGTACTTTCACGCCGTAGGCTACAAAGTGGCACGTGTCGCTACCGTACTAGTTGAACAACCCTTGTAATTATGATTATAATATATCTAATATTTTCCATGCGATTAGTACTATGAGATCGTTTCAAAAAAAATCTCTATAATCGCAAATTTTACAAAATCATTGAAAACATAACCACTTTTATACAAATTATACGTTAAAGTTTAAAATGTAACTTATATTTCTGATCAGTTTGAGTTTGTAAGCTTGATACAAATAAAATTTTAAGCTGTGTTACACAGTAATCGACTGCTATTGGTTAGTTTTTAATCAGCATGGCTTTATCGTCAACTGATGACTAGGACAGCTCGTCTGAAAAGACCAGGTCTGCACTGCCACCAAGAAAGCTAATTTTACCCAATTATAAATCGCTCCAGCAAGTTGCCCACCAAAACTAAGCTCATGGTCTACAACATAATTGTGAAAGCAGGCTTCACTTATGCCTGCCCCACATAGTGGCAGCTCTCAAAGACAAGGGGAGCACAAGTCCAGGCAGTGCAGAACAAGGCCCTGAGGATGATCACAGGAGCTCCTTGGTTAATGCGAAATAACCAATTCCACAAGAGACCTCGGTGTGCCAACCATAAAGGCACACATAAGGCAAACTCAAATAAAGTTCAGGGCCAAGGCGTTCCAGCATCACCATTCAATCATCAGGGACGCCTTCCTAACTCTCTCCCATGCCCCCAACCAATTCCCGAGACGCTCAGACCCTCTCTCGGACGAAGACGATGGACCTCCCAACCCACCATGATAGAAGAATGTAAAACTAGGTTAAGTTAGCATAGGCCCTAGATTAACTTAGGTTAGGTCATAATCATGTTAAAAAACACATTTGCTCGGTTAAATCTAGTTTAGCAACACTATTGTAAATACTTAGGTTAAGTTAGGAGAAGTATACTTTCTCACTATGTTAGAACAACCTTCATTTAATAGAAGGAAGAGCCTTTTTTGTAAGTCAATAAAGAAAATGGAAAAAAGTGGTGACTAATGCAACTGGCTGCAATTAGTTGCACGTGCAAATTTCTAAAGGTAAGTTTTTACCTACGCCAATACATACAATATCTAAATAGCAAACGAATGATCATTACACATCAAGTAAACATCTAGCCCTTGATTCAACGATTGTTGTGCAGGGTGGAGAAGTCGTACCTAAAAAGTTACGTGTGCCACTAGTTACGCGTAATTGGATTATTCCCCTGGGACATGCAATTTTTCATGCAACAAGTTAAACGCGTTTAATCACGTTTACAATATTTTGCGGCTATGGATTGTTACTATGTGCCATTTTTACCTATATGCTAGAAAGCAGTTGTCATTCATTGCTTTAATAATATCGTACATGAGAAGGTGTTTTAATTGTTTTCCGTGTAGTTTCTGGGTATGTTAAAAATGTTGAAGCTACTGTAATTATTCGCGTCAAGCTACCTCAATGTCCGAAGATCTTTAATGTCCGAGAGATTTTAAAATGATGTAAAAAAGGTACAAAGCCTTGATAATATTTTTCATGATATTTTTTCCTAACGGAATGAAGGTCTTTTTAATTTCATAGTTGAAATAAATCTTAGATATACAAAGGAAACTTTTAATGGAAGAGAAATCTCATAAGTTTATGTTTACTGAAAAATCATGGTCGTTGGGATTCGGTCATGTTAAATTCGAGTAACTTTCTGACATTTCGCCTATGATTACACTAGTCTACTTAAGGTATTTTTACTCTAAATTAAAAACTCAACATTGATTTTAGTGTTTTGATCATAAAGTGTCAAGGACCCTGAAGATGCGTAGTACAATAGTAAGCGAAACATCGGTAAGTCATTATAGTCTAACACAGTTTAATTCCAAGAATCATGATTTCTAATCTTACCAACGAGGTGAGAACCTCCGTTCCATATTTTATGCTAAAATAATAATTTCACGAGATCAAAGTTCCATTGAATTTATATCTCCTTGAGAACAGCTTAATCTTAACAACTGCTATTATCGTGGTTAACCATTTAGACAGCTACAGTTACATACTAGGAATATTTTTACTTGTCAGCTGTGGAGGGCTGTGAGAACCTGCTTCCTTTAGACCATTCAATTTCCCACCAACAATAAGCTGCGCTACTCCATCTTTCAATAATAATAAGTTTTTATCGACATCGCCACCCTACCACTGCGTGTCGTATTCAATTAGTCGTAAACTGTGGACGGCGAAAAGTTGTATAGTCTACACAAATACTCAGTACTTTTTTAATAGAGCTAAATTAACAAATTACATTTTTTTTTTATATTCTTACGTCATTAAAACCCTGTTCTCTCTAAGGAGACACGTTTTATGGGGTAGCATATTTTTAGGCCGGAATTTAACTGTATACATGATAGAGTTTTATGTAAAAACACTTACCCGATGTTCGATCTTGTACATTAGATATTTTCCTTGACTTTGGAGGACCATTTCGGCCGACACCATATACCTGCTTCATATAATCTAATTGACTTTTTAAAGTGTTGCATCTGGATTCAGCCATATCCAACTGCTCCTCAATATCTAAAAGAATATCATTATATCATCAAGAGGTTTGTTCATGCAGATATTTCATACAAACGGAAAAATTGTGATTGGTGGCGTTCAATCAGCAAACTGATTTCCTTTGACGTGATTGGCTCTTACTATTTCAAAACTAACTGTAGTGAATTACAGAGTAAATTTTGAAAACAGAAAAAAAACAGACTAAACAAATTCTCGTAATCTTGAATAATGTCAAAATTGTTAACTTTTGATTTAACTTTAACTGAAAGTGGGTATACAAAGTGTTCTTTAACTTGATCCATTTTTTGTAATATAGTATGCCAGTGATCACTCTCTATCAATTAATATAAAAAAAGTACAGTCATGGTTTTTGGTACTCAGAGGCTCAGAAGCAGTTGCTTACCACATATTAATATTAAAATCAACGGGGAAGTCTTACGGATTGATGATAAATGTAGAAATTTAGGCCTTACTATGGACTACAATTTGAGGTACAGATCGCATGTGAACATAGTTATACGTCGGGCGTACTTTAATTTGAAGATGATTTACAATTCTAGGGACTATTTAAATCAAAAATTGAAAACTATATTGTGTGAGTCTCTGGTATTGTCCAGATTAAATTTTTGTGATACTATATATGGATTTTCAATAGACTCATCCATAGTTCTCAAAAACTGTGCAAGGGAACTAACACCAGTTTTCTGTAGACTTTTTAACCTATCCTACAGAAAGGGAATATTTCCGTCCTGCTGGAAATGTGCCACGGTTCAGCCGATACCTAAAAAAGGTAAGAAGACCTTGCCAAATAACTATCAACCAGTTGCACTGCTTTCAATAATATCGAAAGTCATGGAAAAGGTTCAATATTATTAGCAATCACCAATATGGTTTTCGTAAACATAGATCAACAGGAGATCTTCTGACTTATGTAACACATGTTTGGAACAACGCAATTGAACACTTTGGAGAATCTCGAGCGGTTGCTCTTGACATATTCAAGGCATTCGACCGTGTTTGGCACGATGGACTGTTGGCTAAGTTGCGCTCTTATGGTATGTCTGAAAGGTTCTGTTTGTGGCTCTCATGTTTCCTCAGAGAGCGTTCTTTACGAGTGGTGGTCGACGGATTTCTTTCTAACACCCTCACTATCAACGCCGGTGTGCCCTAGGGTTCCATACTGTCTCCTACTCTCTTTCTCATTTACATTAACGATCTGCTGGAAAAGACCGGGAATCCAATCTATAGCTTTGCAGATGACAGTACGCTTGTCTCTTCATTCACCTTGAACGCTCGGACATCGGCTGCTCAGGCGAATATCCGCAGACAGCAGGAGGTCGTTCAACTTAACAAAGACCTGGAAGAAATTCTATCTTGGGGTGACAGTAACCGAGTGGAATTTAACGCTACAAAAACCCAAGCGGCAGTTTTTTCTAAAAAAGTTAACGTTGCTGAACCCGACATAGTTATGTCGGGGCACTCCATTCCACTAGCATCGTCGCTCAATTTGTTGGGCGTTAGTTTGGGAGCAAATATGTCTTGGCATGAACATGTTGCAGGCATAGCAAGGAGAGCTTCTCAAAAGTTGGGAATATTATTTAGAACCAGAAAGCTTTACACCCCACAACAACTGTTAATTCTTTACAAAGCCCAAATTCGACCAACTATGGAATACTGCTCCCACGTTTGGGGCTCCGCTCCCAAACATACACTGCATTTGTTGGATTTTGTTCAGAGAAGAGCGGTCCGTCTAATTGGGGACCTGGAATTGACCGACGGCCTTGATTCGCTGGAACATCGAAGAACGGTTGGCGACTTGAGTCTGTTCTACAAGTATTTTCATGGAAAGTGTTCGAAGGATGTAGCCCGCTTAATTCCTCCCAAAGCGGTGCATGTTAGAAATACACGTCGCGCTGGTGCTTCGCATCCGTATGAGGTTCAGCTTGTTACTCCGCGTACAACGCTTTTCAAGCAATCTTTTATATGGAGAACATCATCCCTTTGGAATAATTTGCCCAACGCTGTGTTTCCCACCGAGTACAATTTACAGCGATTCAAGAACAACGTGAATCGCTTTTTCCGCACTCGTGCCGCTCCTGGAGCGCTTTAGGGACTTCCCTGCAGCACGTCTGCTAGACCAATAAAAAAAAAAAAAGACTCATCCGATAGACGACGTATCCCGTTCTTCAAAATTCATGTTTGCGCCTAATATTTGGTATTCGTAAAAGGAATCACATATCACACAAATTGTTTGAACTGAGATGGTTAAATATGAATGATAGACGTTGTTTACATGCGGCTTGTTTATTCCACAAAATTGTCTTAACGGGTGTTCCCTCCTACCTACATATAAAAATTACCTTTAGATCAGATGTTCATAATTTGAATGTACGTTTTCGAGGTCGCCTTACGCCTCCGGCTCACAAAACTGAAAAATTTAGATCATCCTCTATTCAAATAGCTAAGATTTATAACTCAATTCCAGAAAATATAAAACTACTAGATCGTAGGTCATTCAAGGCGGCGTATAGAAGGATTTTGTTAAATATATAAAGATATAGTACTTATTTATGTAAATTTTCCTTCAGAAAAGAATATCACTAGCTCTTTAGTGTATCTGTGCTCTGTATGAATTCTATTGTTTATCTCGGATATGTTGGGATGACCCGCCTGTCTGTTTAACAATTTAATTGATATCAAGGTTTTTTTTGTTCTAGTTGTGTCATAAGCCATTCTTTTTTTTCTTTGTCTTTTTTTTTCTTTTTTCCTAACACTTACAACATTACAAAGTTTTATTAAGATACTAGCCCAGTTTAATAGATAAATATTGTATTCTATAAACTTTAGTATTAGGATGCTTAAGGTAAAGAACAGGGGGAATGTTTGTACCTTCGTGGTTTTACAATCCCAGCTGACCTTCGGCATTTTCCAATTTAATGTAGCATTTTGTTTATTTAGTTTATGATGTTTTTTTTTCTCTTTCATAATTGGAAATAAAGACCATATTTATTTATTTATTTATTATTTATTTATTGCACTTACCACATATAAATCATAAAACATAGACGATGCAAGTGTTTAAGACATATGGTATAAAAAAATCAACACAATGTAGTATATAGTTTGGCCCCAGAGAAAGTACTCGTACTTAAAAGTATTATATCTTATTTTATTCACTTATCGTATATACTACACGAGATCTAGTGTATTATTGGAATTTTGATTGAAAAAATTGGTAAAATGATTTACTAGTACGTCCTTTGCATGCATACGGTTCTCAAATAAACAACAATCTTTGACATTGTACCAGCGAATAAATAAATCTAAGCATTACAACTCAATATTTCAAGTGTTCTGGTACAATAGGAAATAATGAAAAATAACATAAGTACACTGACCTACCGGGATTGGCACCCGGGACCCTTGATACCGTATACTGGAATGATGACCACGGAGTTAGGGCCGTCACATATTGGGTGATTGCAAAAGTTAGTGCCCGACTTTCATAGATGGCAGAAGCATGCGCTTTTGACTGTGCTGATGTTTCTTTTATAATCATATTATTACTTGATAGTTATTTAAATGCGCCGTGCGCCAACATAACCTTAAAAAGAAGTTTATTTAAATTAATGTGTGTGCAAAGTTAAAATTCAAAAAGGAAAATGAAAAGTTACATTTTTGTCATATTATGCTATATGAATTTAAAAAAGGAGTGAGTGTTGGAACTGCAACAAAAATTTTTAAGACATTTATTTGGATCGTGCTCCTGCTCTTTTGACGGTTGAAAAGTGGCTTGGTCGATTTTGAAATAGTGACTTCAATCTAAACGATAAACTTCACTCTGGGCGATCTTTCGACATTCATAATGACTTTATCCGTGACTTACTGAATAATAATTCATGGATTAGCATTAAAGAGATTGATTACATTCCGAAACTTGGTTTTACACAACACCTTCGTTCGTGCCCGGAACAGATGCAAAGGAATTATCGACGAAACCAAGGAGGCACACAATCAACGAATTAGAAACAAACTTCTCGCTTGTCCCAACAATTCCAGGTCCTTTTGGGCAGTCGCTAAGGCAGTTAGTCAAAATTTCACCAAATTCACCATACCACCACTCACACGGCCAGATAATTCCATTGCAACCATACCTGTTGAGAGAGCGAACTTGTTGGCTGAACTCTTTGCTTCACATTCTACTGTCGATTTCCAAGGAAAAACACCACCTACTATTCCCATATTGCAGTCAAAGATGCCTGATGTTGTCTTCAGATAGCGTATCATAAAGCGTATTTTAATGAAGCTAGACACCAAAAAGGCTTTTGGTGGTGACGGAATACCTGCCATAGTCCTCAAAAACTGTGCAAGGGAACTAACACCAGTTTTCTGTAGATTTTTTCAACCTATTCTACAGAAAGGGAATATTTCCGTCCTGCTGGAAATGTGCCACGGTTCAGCTGATACCTAAAAAAGGCAAGAAGACCTTGCCAAATAACTACCGACCAATCGCACTGCTTTCAATAATATCGAAAGTCATCGAAAAGGTTATCAATCAGCATCTTCTAAAATATCTTGAACGATTCAATATTATTAGCGATCACCAATATGGCTTTCGTAAACATAGATCAACAGGGGATCTTCTGACTTATGTAGCACATGTTTGGAACAATGCAATTGAACACTTTGGAGAATTTCGAGCGGTCGCTCTTTACATATCCAAAGCATTCGACCGTGTTTGGCACGATGGACTGTTGGCTAAGCTACGCTCTTGTGGTATGTCTGAAAAGTTTTGTTTGTGGCTCTCATGTTTCCTCACAACCAATGCCGGTGTGCCCCAAGGCTCCATACTCTCTCCTACTCTCTTTCTCGTTTACATTAACGATCTGCTGGAAAAGACCGGGAATCCAATTTACAGCTTTGCAGATGACGGTACGCTTATCTCTTCATTCACTTTGAACGCTCGGACATCGGCTGCTCAGGCGAATATCCGCAGACAGCAGGAGGTCGTTCAACTTAACAAAGACCTGGAAGAAATTCTGTCTTGGAGTGACAGTAACCAAGTGGAATTTAACGCTACAAAAACCCAGGCGGCAGTTTTTTTCTAAAAAAGTTAAAGCGAATAACTGCATTTGAGATGTGAGCCTATCGGCGTATATTGCGAATACCTTGGGTCGACAAGATACGTAATGAGGAAGTGCTCCGCAGAATGAACACCGAAACGGAGCCACTGTTAACAATAAAAAAGAGAAAACTGGAATATTTGATACACATTGTGCGAAGTGAGAAATACGAATTGTTGGTGTTGATAATTCAGGGTAAACTGTGTGGTAAAAAAAAAATCGGGATGGAGCTCGACGGTGCCTCTCTTAGCCCCCCGCACACTAGCAACTTTTTTCAAGCAACTTTTTAATCACCCAAATACAACACATTATTTCTTATGGACATAGTTATGTCGGGGCATTCAATTCCCCTAGCATCGTCGCTCAATTTGTTGGGCGTTAGTTTGGGAGCAAATATGTCCTGGCATGAACATGTTGCAGGCATAGTAAGGAGAGCTTCTTAAAAGTTAGGAATATTATTTCGAACCAGAAAGCTTTACACTCCACAACAACTGTTAATTCTTTACAAAGCTCAAATTCGACCAACTATGGAATACTGCTCCCATGTTTGGGGCTCCGCTCCCAAACATAAACTGCATTTGTTGGATTCTGTTCAAAGAAGAGGTGTTTGTCTGTTTGGAGACCGGTGGCCTTGATTCGCTGGAACATCGAAGTACGGTTGGCGACTTGAGTCTGTTCTACAAGTATTTTCATGGAAAGTGTTCGAAGGATGTAGCTCGCTTAATTCCTCCCAAAGCGGTGCATGTTAGAAATACACGTCGCGCTGGAGCTTCACACCCGTATGAGGTTCAGGTTGTTGCTCCGCGTACAACGCTTTTCTTTCGTATGGAGAACATCATCCCTTTGGAGTAATTTGCCCAGCGCTGTGTTTCCCAGCAAGTACAATTTACAGCAATTCAAGAACAACCTGAATCGCTTTTTACGCACACATGCCTTTCCTGGAGCGCTTTAGGGACTTCCCTGCAGCACGTGTGCTAGACCCATAAAAAAAAAACGGTTTGACAGAACGGAATAAAATGAACCATGTTTCCACAGCCATTTCTCTCCTCGTCCTTCAACAAAACGAACTTTTCTTGGATCAAGTCATAACTAGAGATGAAAAATGGGTTGTGTATAACAACATAATATGAAAAAGCGCTGGGAACTGAAAGCATGGAAGTGAAAGAGTAGAATCTATGGCAAAGGCTGAATTGCATCCAATGAAAGTGTTGTTATGTGTCTGGTGGGATCGTGGAGAGATAATTTTTTATGAGCTTCTTCTACGTGACCAAACAATAACTGCGGAGAAGTACTGTGGGCAACTCAATGTTGAAATTCAAGCAAAACGTCCAAATTTGGACAATCGAAAACACACCATCTTTCACCATGACAACGCTAGACCACATGTCGCTCAAGAGACACTGCAAAAAGTTAAAATGGGAAATCCTCCAGCACCTGCCGTATTCCCCCGACCTTGCTTTTTTACATTTTCATTTGGTTCATTCTCTGTAAAATAATTTGAATGGCAAAAAATTTAATTTTATGGGAGAAGTCAAAAACTACCTTACGACTTTCTTTGAAGAGAAATCACGCAATTTCTACAAAGAAGGAATTCAAAAACTTGTAAAACTATGGGAGACAGTTATAGAAAATGATGGAGAGTACATTAGTGATTAATAAATACTACTTTTAATGAAAATGTGTTGCATTTAATTTGGTGTTTAATAGGGCACGAACTTTTGCAATCACCCAATATAATGTCTATTCAAAGAAACCACTTTAACCCTTTTTTATGCTCGACTACAAATATTGTTCTTAAATTTTCTTCATTATCTCCACCTAAAACCCATGAAAAATCTTGATAATACTATTGGATTTAAACACAGTATATCGATCCCCACCTTTCACCACTTTTCCTTGAATTGCTCGAAAAGGTTCCATCCCTACTTGAAATAATATACCAGGTATACAAGTATGAAATGCGGATTTTTTTTCTAGAAAAACATGTTAAATTCGGAAGAATGATAAAAAATGCTTTATTCAAAGTATGCTCCATCGCTTGTTATACATTTTTCCCATCTTTCGGGCAATTTGTGAATACCACGCCAGTAAAATCTACCCCTTTTGCTCCGAGCCATTCATCGAGCCATTTTTTCACATCTTCGTACGAACCAAAGCGCTGCTCAGCAAGTACGTGACCCATCGATGCAAACAAGTGGTAATCGGAAGGAGCCAAATGTGGTGAGTAAACCGCATGGGGTAGAACTTCCCAGTTGAGTGCTTTCAACGTGTCCGAACTGGTTTTGCCGTATGTGAAGGAGCATTGTCATGACGAAAAATGACTTTGTGTTGTCTCTTTCGGTATTCTGGCCTTTTTTCAAGCAACGAACGGTTCAAATCGGTCAATTGTTGTTGGTAACGTTTACTATTAACCGTTTCCCCAGGTTTTTATAGCTCATAATAGACCACGCCCCTCTGGTCCCACCAAACACAGGGCATCGTCTTTCTGCGAAAGCGATTCGGTCTTGCGGTCGATGTGGATGGTGCGCCTGGGTCTACCCATGATTTTTGCCCTTGGGATTTTCAAAATAAATCCACTTTTCATGCCCTGTAACTATACGATGCAAAAACGACTTCCTTTTGTACCGAGCGAGCAAAATGTCACACGTGTTTTTGCGCTTTTCTATTTGCCTGTCGTTCAACTCATGTGGTACCCATCTACCGGTCTTCTGAATCTTTCCCATCTCTCGTAGCCGATTGAAAACAGCTTGTTTACTAACGCCCAATTGCTCGGCGAGTTGTTTTTGTGTTTGCGAATCATCTTCGTCCAACAATGCTTGCAATTCCACATCTTCGTATTTTTTTGGCGGTTTTCCACGTTCCTTGTCTGTAACATCGAGGTCACCACTTTTGAAACCATCGTTCACACGTATCTTGCGATGGAGCATGTTCACCATAAGCTTCTCGAAGTAATCGGTATGATTCAACAGCAGTTTTCTTCAATTAAAACAAAAAATTAATGCTGTCTGCGAATGCTCTTTGTTCGGTATAAATTTCGACATATTGAACACAACACAACACTATGCACACACTTTTCCAATTTATTACTCGTGTGGGTCTGACACTTGTTGATGACACAACAAAATGGCGTAGTATCAAATCTTTATAGCAGAAACTACATTGGTGCACCATCTGTTGTCTGAAATCCACATTTCATACTTGTACATTTGGTATCTCTATGATATTTGAAATCGATAGCGAATTTCGTTTGAGAGTTGTCGTGGTAACAGTACTCCCGATCAACTGAATTGAGAAGACACGTTTTGCGTAATCTAGGGACCTTAAAACATGAAGAAGTGCAAAAATCTCTGGGGGTATTTTTTTCGCGAATACGATATTTCCCTTTTGCAAGAATGAATTATAAATACAAGCTCAAAGGAAAATATGGTAATATTTTTAGAGTCTTAATCCACAGTAAAAATAGGTCCATTAGAACTTTACAGGTTCAAAACTAAAAATTTCAAAAAAAATAGGACAGGCGCATTTCTGTGTTATTTCATTTTTACAAGGGCCGCTTTTTAAGTTGTTACAAACGACCACTAGAAGACGCTATTGAGATGTGACATTACCACTGTTGTAAAATTTGACATTTGTTATTGTTAAAATAGTGGCGGCTTAGAAATTGACCGAGTAGTTTGTTTACAGTGAGCGTTTAAAAAAACATTTTCGTGAACAAATCGAAATTTCACGTGAAGGTTTTCGCTGGATGATTTTCTACGATTTTAGTAAAGGTTAAACTCAACAACAATTCCTCGAATCGCTTCAATGAATTTTACGGTCACCATCAGAAAAAAGTGTTTACAATTGGTTTGCCGAATTTCGTCATGGTCGTGCTTCTGTTAGCGATGAATTTCATGAGGATCGATCAAAATAGGTTGTGTTCCAAAAAACATCGATGCTGTACGCAACATGAGATAGAGGCATTCCTAGACATATCGAAGACTAAAGTACATTCGGTTTTGTGTGAACATTTAGCTGGAAAAAGGATCTTTTTCCGATGGATTCCGCATAATTTGACCGAAACTCAAAAACAGGCTCATGTCAATTGGTGTAAGGAAATGCTGAAAAATTCTACCGAGGACATGCAAAATTCGTATATAACATCGTAACAGGAGATGAAACTTGGACATATTCGTACGAGGCGTAAACGAAGCAACAATCGACTGTTTGAATGTTTCAAGATGAACTGAATTCAACAAAAGTGGTTTGTTCTCGAAGCATACTGGACATGTTGCAATCACTGCTTTAGAGGATCGAAGAACAATTAATACTGAATGGTATACAACAATTTGTTTGTCAGAAGTCATTGCCAAAGTCAGGAAAAACAACCAATCATTTTTCATCATGCCAGCTCTCACACAGAACGTCAAATACTTGATTATTTGACGGAAGAAAAACATCAAATTAATGTCGCATTGCCCGTATTCACCTGATTTATCGCCTAACGAATTCTTTTTGTTCCCGAATGTCAAAAAGAAAATACGTGGACAGCGATTTTCATCACCTCAAGAAGATGTTTAATCCTTCTAAAACCATGTTTTTGAGGTACCAACTTCAGAGTGGAAAAAATGTTTCGAGAATTGGTTCGAACGCATGCAAAAGTGTATAAATATTCAAGGCGAATGTTTTGAGAAACAATAAAACAAATTGTAACAATTTTTTTTTTCTTTCATTGTTTTGGTAAAAAACTCAAAAGATCGCCCTTGTACATAGAAGATGTTTGCTAAAAATTAAAGTAGTGAGAACTACAATATGTTAGAAAAAAAAAACAACCTAGAAATCATTCCGTATACCGTATATGTTATTCTTATATCATAAATTGGAATTCTTCCTAATTAATTACACAGGTCCACAAAAAAAGTGTTATTCTTGGACAAAGACCACATAGCAGACATATCTTCTGATATTCTGAAACATACCTTACCACCAGAATGCTCAAATGTCTTCAATTTTTTTTTTTTAAACCTACTCAATTTTATTTCCCCAGGTTGTTTGTAAACTTAACATCTGATCGGATTTTTTGAGGTTTTAGTAAAATACCGATGTCATAGGTCAAAGTAAACTTTAAATTCGGTTTCAGAGCATCAAAATACATAGGGATATGTTAATTTGATCGGAAAATATTTACTCTGTCTCGATTTTTGCAAAAAAGAGCCAATTTTTTTCATGCATTTATTTTGTTATCGTATGTTCAGGCATAGACATAGCCGAACCAGCTACCTCAGAACTAATACAGGATTACTAATAAGTGAGCCAGACAAAATAATGGATGAGTGGAAGGGGTATTTCGAGGTATTGTTGAATGGGGGAGAAGCAGGGAATGAGGTAGAGGAGCGAACAATGGACGATGATGGGAATATGGTGAGTAAGCCAACAAGAGGAGAAATCAAAGCTATAATTAATGAAATGAAAAACAACAAAAAGCCAGGTGAAAGCGAAATAAGTGCTGAAATGTTAAAGGCTGGAGGCGAACAACTGCATGAGAAACTATTTCTACTAATAGAGCAAGTGTGGAAACAGAAGGTAATGCCAAAAGAATGGTCCAAGGCCCTTATAAGTCCACTACACCAAAAAGGTGATAAAATGCTATGCAAAAATTATAGAGGAATAGCTCTGCTAGATACATGTTATAAGATTCTGGCAAAGATATTGCGGAAGAGATTGAAAGGGTACGCAGAAGAAAGAATGGGGGAATACCAAGCGGGGTTCCGAAGTAACAGATCCACAACAGATCAGATATCCACTGTTAAAGAAATTCAAACTACGTGTTATAAGCATAAAATAGCGTTAGATATCCTGTTTATAGACTTCCAGCAGGCTTACGATAGAATTATAAGAGACAGAATGTATCAAGCATTGTTCCATTTAGAAATACCAACAAAACTAGTCAGATTAGTTAAAATGACACTACAAAAAATGTCCAATAAAATAGTGTGGAATGGCCTGGAATCAAAGGATTTTATAGTGGAAAGGGGACTACGACAGGGTGACCCACTATCTGAGACGTTATTTAACTTAGTTTTGGGGAGGATAATAAGAGAGAGCAGCCTAGAGGCTAACGGTACAATGTTTAATAAGGAGCACCAGTGTATAGCATATGCGGATGGCTTGACGTTGATAGCAAAGTCTAGCAGATAACTGGTAAAGAGAAGGAAAAGGCTAATAAGAGAGGCAAGTAAGTATGGATTAGAAATCAACTCCGAGAAAACGAAATATATGATAGCAGGAAGCACAGAAACTAAAAAAGAAAAAGAACTTAATGTAGTGGCCTATAATGGAAGGGAATATAAATTTGAGAGAGTGAATAGAGGTGTGCGAATTAAATGCGCGAATAGCAAAGGGCAACCAAAAATGTGGAAGCCTGAATGCTTTAATGAAATCAAAATAAGTCTTTAAAAAGACAAAATTGAGGATTTATACATCGGTCATAAGACCTACTGTCACCTATGGATATGAAACATGGGTAATGAATAAATTGGAGGAAGATACGCTAGAGAGGTGGAAAAGAAGGATGTTAAGAGTGATCTACGGAGGAAGAAACACACCGGAAGGGTGGACTAGACGGACAAATCAGGAACTGGAAGACCTATATGACGGACCTAGAATCACATGTTTTATAAGAGCGCAAAGAATGACATGACACGTACAACGTTTGACAAGAGAGAGGCTGCCGAAATTGGTGCTGACGATGAAGCCTGTTGGTGCGAGAAGGAGGGGAAGGCCGTGGAGGAGATAGTTGTAACAAGTTGAGGAGGATTTAAGAGCCGTAGGGGGTCAGAGACTGGAGGACGAAGGCGCAGAACAGAATAGAGTGGAGACATACGATCCAACAATGCTTGGACGCCAGATGATGGAAGAGGGAAGAGGGAAGAGGGAAGAGGGAAGAGGGAAAAGGACACAAGTTTTACTAAGCCCTAGGCCTTCATGGCCTGTAGCGCATTTTGTATTATTATTTTCAGACATTCAAGTCTCACGAAAAATTTGAGGACATTTGAGCATTCTGGTGGTAAAGTAAATTTCAATTCATCAGAACACATGTCTTTCATATTGACTTTGTCCAAGAACAACACCTTTTTTTGTGGACCTGTGTTATTTATCTTACCAGGTAGACATCAGTTTTATTGTTATTATCATAACGAAAAACTTTTCAATATAGCACGAACACAGAATATAATATAATACAGAATACACAAGCATATGTAATTATAAAAATAAATAGGAACAGTTTAAATACAAACTCTACTGATCCGGATATAGAGACTGATATAGGAATTTTACGCCCCCATCTTCGCGGTTTTTTGCTTTCTCAAAAGGTGTTGTGGCAATAGATTTATCTAGGCGTGTGAGTGGTGCTATAGTGGATGATCAAAAGAGCTTGGAATTGTTGGGACAAGCTAGACGTTTGTTTCTAACTCGTTGGTTGTGTGCCTCCTTGGTTTCGTCGATAATTTTTTTGCATCTGTTCCTGGCACGAATAAAGATGTTACGATTTATGACGTTAGGATTTTCACGCCATGGTCGGTAGGCAAGATGTTTAGAAGTAACAGCTTCTTTGTATTTTCGGTCATACCCAGGCCTGCTGTTGAAAGGACGTTTCTTCGAAAAAGAGATGTAAGGGTCCATACCAGCCAAAACAACATCGGAAACCTCCTTAGATGGGCCGTTCGGGAAATATTGCAGAGTTCTTCCCATTTAGCAGACCTTGAGCGATTTAGACGCCTCTTTGTCACTGATTGGTAGGATACTTGATGTAGAAAGCGTTTATTGTTGGAAGAAACTAACGGCGGATTTACGGTAAAAGTGTAAATCTATGGATTGGTAGTTAAAAACAGATCAAGAAGACGACAAATTTCCTATAATCTCGAATTTTCCCACACACAGAGGCTTATATCTCTTTATCTATCAATATTCCGGCTGTTCTCCAAATATTTCGCCTTATATCCCAGAATCTCCAACTTTCCCATATTATAAAGGCTTATATATTGCTTTATCTATCATTATTTCGCATTATCTCTAATTATTTCGCCTTATCTCCCATAATCTCGAATTCTCCCATAATACAGAGGCTTATATCTCTTCATCTATCATTATTCCGGCTATTCTCCAAATATTTCGCCTTATCTCCCAGAATCTCCAACTTTCCCATATTATAAAGGCTTATATATTGCTTTATCTTTCATTATTCCGCATTATCTCCAATTATTTCGCCTTATCGTCCATAATCTCGAATTCTCCCATAATACAGAGGCTTATATCTCTTTATCTATCATTATTCCGGCTATTCTCCAAATATTTCGCCTTATCTCCCAGAATCTCCAACTTTCCCATATTATAAAGGCTTATATATTGCTTTATCTTTCATTATTCCGCATTATCTCCAATTATTTCGCCTTATCTTCCATAATCTCGAATTCTCCCATAATACAGAGGCTTATATCTCTTTATCTATCATTATTCCGGCTACTCTCCATATATTTCGCCCTATCTCCCAAAATCTCCAACTTTCCCATATTATAAAGGCAAATTTTCGTTCTCGATCAGGAATCAATGTTGTTTAGTCAATGAGCTGAGTTAAGCCACAACTGATTGAGAATTACTCAGCTTCACGACCTTGTTCGTCGGTAGTATTTAAATACTTAAGCCAGTTGTTCTGGACATTAAAGTCGCCCAGAATGGCAATTTCGGAATTTGGATAGTTGATCTGTAAATGATCGATGGTATTTATAAGAGAAGCGAAAAGTGTTCTAAAGTTAGTATCACTTGGTGGTCGATAGAGGCAGCAGATAAACCTTGTGATTTGTTGAGTCGTTTGAGTCGAGTGGGTTTTTTGGGGCTCAAGAGCCGCTTCTGATAAAAATACATATTCCAAAGTTACAACTAAATCGGGAATAGAAGTCGTACCCAAGAGAGAGAAAGTTGACTGTGCTGGTCGATGAACTGTCCTAGATTTCAGAGAGCGAGTACATGACGTTTATTGGATCGCGGGTGTTAGTACGCTGAATTTATGTTAGAGTTTAAACCCTGTATGTTGCAAAAATCGATTTTAAAGTTGTGACCTCCGCATGCAGACACTCCTGAATCAGCCCCCAGCTGGAGATCCGAATAGGGGGCTATTTTACCTCCGGAATTTTTTGTATCCAGGTGCCTCATCATATTATTTGGTCCCACAGTCCGAGGACATCGGCACAGCTACGAAACGTTAAGCAACTTCAGGTCGCGATGATATCACACCGGGCGATGCCTGGAGGGATTTGGTCATCTACCATGTAAGTTGTTCTTTTAGTCGAGTTCTGCTATAGGCGGAACGTATCGAGAGTGATATTCTATCTCGCATTTCCATGGGGGCGCGAGATAAAATAGCCCCCTGAGGGTTTTCATCTCCTTATTTTTGAAATTTGCTGTTTTCAGCCTTCTTTTTGCTTTCTTTCTTTTAATTAAAGCTTAATACTTTTTAATGGATAGAAACATTTGTTGGCTTTGCAGATTTAAGCACAAAATCCACATTATTTTCCGTTAACAATTTACTTTGGCAAAACGTAAAAAAAGGCAACGGCTGTTTATTTGTGCACTCTTCTCTATACCGCAAATTGCACCCCTTGTTACGAAAAAGATGCTTCTGCATGAGCACACTTGTAACAAAAGATAGTTGTCAATTTTTTCTAACGAATTGAGCTGGAGCATGCGAGAATCTCTACCTTTAATTGCAGTGTGAAATCGGTATTTTTCTCTCCAATTAAGGTCTACAACTTTCTGGATCGTTTTCCAGTGGTTTCCTACGAGGGACTAAAAGTTTTACAACATTTTGTTTTCGATATTCAGAGATTTAAAATTTAAATTTTTTGTCGACATCTGATCTAGGAACATGCGTACAGTCTGCCACATAAGAACGTGACCCCTCGTATTCTTGAAAAAATGTGTTTCGAGAACATTTCTTGCCATAAATGTATTCTTTGGTATGCCAACAACGACGCAATTACCTTAATAAGTTCTCTAATCGCTATCTTCGAGGCATGCTGTCGACGAGATGTTCTGCATATGCTGCAAATTATTCGAATCCCGCTAGACAACTGAGTCAAAGTCTTTCCTCTGAGCTTTCTCTTTACAAGAGACGTTTTCAATAGGGTTGGTGTCCGGCGATTGTGAAGGTCATTCTAGTATTTTATCATGAGCCCAAGCGAGCCGTTTCGCGACGTGATTTTTGTTCGGCAAAGATTTTTTCAACGTGCTTCGGAATTTGACTTCATGAGCACGAAGATGGTATTGAATGGTCTCATGGGACACATTTAAACCTGATTATCGTCACGTTTTAGAGTCATTTATTATAGTCGGTCTGTCGATCTATCGGACTCTTGGCACGATAACTCCCGAACGAAATGAGATTTCAGTTTCAAACTTGGTATATATATTACGTTACAATTTGGTAATGGACATATCGTTCATCTTCAGGGGAAGGGAGTGAAAGTGGCTGGTATCGACAAATTTTGTAAGGTTTTGATAGTAATATGGTAATTTTCCCTAGTTCTTTGTTAAGATAATATATAAATTTGTGCGTAAATATTTATACTAAGACATATAAGGGCTTGGAGGGGTAAGGGAGAAAATTAAGAGGGTCGATTCGTACATATAGTTTCAGAGTTTTTGATGCCGAGGATTCCAAAAATTAGGTTATTTTTTTTATTTTTTCTAATTTAATTGAGAAAGGAGTTTAAAGGAATGCGGCATTGCTAAAGATTCCATAGTTTCTTTAGTAAAATGAGAATTTTTCTGTACCTTTCAGTTGATGTACTGGACAAATTTTAAGCATATTATTTAAAGGCTAAGTGAAGAGGTTGGGTTATATGGCCTTTTACCGGCCTTGGAGTCGAGGAATTTACATATCAAGTTATTTTTTCATTACTTTCAATACTAACAGTTCATTTCAAGTTAGTTTGGGTTTGTTTAGGTTATTTCTGGGCAATTTAATTAAGATATTATAACTTAAATTACGATAACTTTAATCTTCTTATTTAAAATAAATAGTAATTTATGCCCAGGGGTTAGTGGTGCCTCCTAAACCTAAAATGCACTAAGTATTTCTATCATTTATTTACGAATTGCTCAGTAAAATCATTTACCTTGTTTCTAAAAATAACAATAACCGGTATTACCGTACACTGAAACCTCAAATTATGAATTTATCAAAACATCAAAATGTCTCGGCTTGTCAAAATATAATATTTTTTCTTTCAAATGGAAATTGCCTCACCGGACATTATCGATCTACAGAACAGACTACCCCCACGAAGAAAACATGTGGCAATTTTACATGAAAAACTAGCCAAACGCAAATCTGATCGATATATCTTAAATCTTGGTTTAGCTTATCATCAATTAGGATACAAGGTTACCCTTTTCACTTCTCAGTATAATAAAGGAGAATCAATTGAGGATTTTAAGGTCAGTTTGCAACGCACTAAACAATCATTTATTAAGCTAAATTAGTTTTTCGGTTAGTTTTCAGATAAAATTCACATAAAATATTCAGCATGGTGGGTACCACGAAGTGTCCTTGGATTCTTTCGACGAAGTATGTCTGCCTTTAAAGCAGCTTGTATGGCTCTGAGACTAAGTTTTCTACCATTTAAGGAAACACCTAGCTTAGTAATTCTGGATACTAGCGTAGTGGGTTTATATATTCTACATCTTCTTACAAAATATAAACTATTCTATGTGGAATCTCTGGAAGATCTTAGAAATAGATCTGATATTTGTGAGCACTCAGTGTATGCTCCAACTCTTTTAGAGGCAAAATTTATCAAACTTGCTGATGAAATAATTGTAGAGAGTGCAGGTTTTGCGGAAATTTTTAAGAACTCGTTTCCATCAGTAACAAAGGAACCCGTAGTTGTATACCCGCCAATAGACATAGGACTTTGGAATGAGTCTGGAATAAAAATTCAAAGAATAATACCAGATTTACTAGATAACACAATCGTATTTCTTTCTATAGGCAAGTATAGAAGATCAACAAATTTTAAATTAGCCTTAGACGCATTTGAGCTTTTGCTTCAATTAATTGATGACAGAGATATTACTAAACGTTTCCAGTTGGTAATTGCGGGCAACTGCAAAAATTTGGAAGAACAATTATATTATAACGAACTCTTGTCTACGGCAAAAGAACGAATGTGTGCTTCACAAGTAACTATTCTTAGGCAACTTCCTATTATTCACGAGAAAACTCTAATAGAGGAGTCAGCTATTATGATATTTCCTTCACGAACAGATGTACAAGCAGAATTTATTTTAAAAGCAATGAGTTTAGGTAAACCAATAATAGCAACAAACAGGGGTATAGCTCCTAAGTTACTACAAAATAGAATTTCAGGAGTAACAACCGAAGCAGATCCCAAAGCCTTTGCACAAATTATGAGAAAACTGATGATGAGTCCTCATCTACAAACATTTATGGGAGAAATTGCTAAAGATGTTTTTCAAAAAACTTATTCGTTTAAAAGTTTTTGCAGTAGAGTAAGATCATTAACGTTAAATAAAGAAGTACCTAAATCTGTACCCTCTTCCCTTAATTCAATCGAAAATAGTAAAAAGGATTCCTAAAGAATATATACCTGTAGAATATATCTTTAATAAAGTTCTAACGTAACCTAGAAATTTCTTTTTGTTCTTTACCTTGTAATCTAATGTCATCTGTTTTTCTTTCAGTCCTGTCTCCACTGCCTTGCTCATTAGTGAAACTCTGTTCTATAAAATATAAAATTTTAGGTTATTTTTATTAACAGTCATATAAAAAATTAAAGAATACTTGGAAATAATGTCTATTAAGTCCTTTTGGCGACTACATGAATAATAATTCTCTCGTCAGATAATAGTAAAAAGTTTTTCTCTCGTAGACAATACTAGATAAATAGTACCGCTGTCAGTTTATAATCTAATCAACCGGATTATAACACGCAGGCTGAAAAAGTTTTTGGTTTAGCTACTTAAAATTACATTTTTTTTGCAAAATTTGACTCTATCTATCAACCTAGTCTCCTTCAGTTCAACGCTTTTTCTAACATTTCTTTACCTTTCTTGTAGAAGGATTTTTCTTTGCCTTCAAGATAGGCCTTAGTTTCGGCGATAACTTCTTCAAATCTTTTTTTCCGCGAGCATTTTTTTGAGGTTTGCGAATATATAATAGTCGCTAGGGGCCAAATCTGGAGAATCGGTTGATGAGGAAGCAATTCGAAATTCAATTCATGCAATTTTGCCATCATAACCATTGATTTGTAACACGGTGCATTATCTTGATGAAAGAGCACTTTTTTCTTGTTCATGTTTCTTTGCGATTTCTGCCTTCAAACACACCAATAACTTTATATAATATTCGCTATTGATGGTTTTTCTCTTCTCAGCATAGTCTATGAAAATTATTCTATGGGCATCCCACAATACAGAGGCCAAAACCTTTCCAGCCGACTCGACTGTTGTGTCTTCGGGCGACTTTCACCAGCTGCTGACTGCCGATTTGATTCCGGTGTGGAGTGATGGATCCATGTTTCATCCATTGTTATATATCGAATGAAATAATCCTTTTTATTGTGCTTAAACAGGTCTAAACAGCGCGCAGAATCATCAACACGTTATTGCTTTTGGTCCACTGTGAGCAAACGCGGTACCCAATTCGAACAGAGCAACAGAGCTTTTTCATGCCCAAATGTTCATGCAAAATATGACCGAAACGTTCTTTTGATATCTTTAGGGTGTCATCCAAAGCAATTTTGTCGATTTTTTTTGTTTTTCGGTGAAACCACCACATTTGGGCGTCCAGAGCATTCAGCATTATTTGTGTCTGTACGACCGCGTTTAAATTCAGCATACCAGTAAATGATGAGTGATTTTCCAGGAGTCCCCGTAACACTTATCAAGCCATTGCTTTGCTTGAACGGTATTTTTTCCCATCAAAAAACAGTGTTTAATCAACACACGAAATTCGATTTTTTCCATTGTTTTGAAAATATCAAAAGTAGCTAAAACCACTGTAACTTGTAAACTAATTGTCGAAATGTAATGAAATTTTGACACGTTTCGTTTAAAGGTTGGTACTTCCTAAAGATCATATGTATTTTTTCAAAAGGGCGACATCTATGTGCCAGACCAAAAAATTTTCAGTTCAGCGTACGTGTTAATTACCAAAAAGTCTTGTGATGGAATAGACTTCTTTCGTATCATCCAACGTAATAATTAAAGGAGAAATCTGTATGATTGTGTCAAAAAAATGGATTCTCCAATTGTGTCTGCACAGTTTACGTAGTGGAAGAGCTTCGTGTTCACTGCTGAGATATAACGTTTCTCTTGAGTCTCGGGAGTCAGTGGTTTAGGTATATCTTTTGTTTTGTTAGTCTTCCGTACGGAACACTTATAAGATCACTTCGGTGTCTGTCTGTTTGTAACATCTGAAAGTTGAAATTTGGCACAAATATAGCAATGGATGGCCCCATCTGAGCCGTGTAGCTGTGAAAGTTAAATTTTGATTTAAAGAGTTTGTTTTGGGGGGTGAAATCGGAAGTGAAAAAAAATTATCAGTGTCAAATGAAAGTTTGTGAAAACAGGCATTCAAAAATATATAATGTAATATCTGCGCACACTTTTTCTTGTATTATTTTTAAAAAATTGTCAAACATCGCTGTTCCCCCCTTATCTCGAAAAGTACTGATCAAAAAATTTTGAAAAAATTCTAGAATGTCCTTCACAGGGTATAGATTGAACGAAAATTAACACAAGTTACCATGAATTATTTATTTGGTATATAAAAAAACAAAAATTTCAAGTCATTGGTCATTTTATACTTCTGAAAAAAAAAAAAATTTATTAATCAACGTACGAAACACTGATTGTGCAAGTTTGACTAGCACTTGGCCGGTTATTTTTAAATTAAATAATTTTGGCCTTGACGTTGACCAACACTACAGCTAACTAGAGTTTTTCGTTATGAAAAGTACCCAAACCGTCTTTCATACTAAAGCAGCACTACAGGGGGATATGTTAAACTATGGAAAGGTATTTTATGGTAAGTTATTAGTTAGAAAAAAAAAATTGAGCAGGCATTTACAACTGAATATCGATATTTTCCTCTACATATTATTTCTATCAGAATGGAAAATAATACAAAAACACCACAATTTTCACATTCTTCGAATTCGAAAATCCTGAAAAGGAAGTATAACACCGTACATTTAAAGTAACACTTTCCCTAGTCCCCTTATTTTTTTTACTATAAATAATTCTGCTTTAGATTTCTCAATTATTTCAACCAAAAATCAAGAAAAATACTCCTAATTTTATTAAGAATATACAAAATTTCGGTCGATCTTACCCATTTCATCTCTTACCCTAAAGCAATATCGCTCAAAAACTATAGGTTTTATTCTTACAATGGACATTGTATCGATACCAGATAAACGGACAGACCCACAGAAATGAGGAACTAGGGCTTTTATGATCTAGAAGCCTCCAAATGTAAAGAAATACAAAAATCTTGTAGGGTGAGTTTTTCGCTAATGCAATGTAAATTGGAAAAGTATCATATAAATATAAATATGGAAATAGAAGATAAATCACTTGAAAATAGACAGCATGAAATTAAAATTTCTTTTCAACGTTTTTCCTGCGATTACGCGTAATTTTTCAAAATGAACCTGCAGAAGGATAATGTATTTGTTACCAACTGGTATTTACGAGATTTTGATTCAATGTGATAATTGATTTCACTGTAAGGTGATGCACATTATAATCAGTCTATTTACCAATTCTTATAAATTTTGATTAAAACCAAAGCAAATATTTTGTTTAAATGAAGGGTGTAGCCTGTAGATTAGTTATATTCTACTAAGGCTGGATTTAGAGTGGCACGAAAGGAGCATCCTTCCACTTGGACCGAGAATATTTTATTATCCTATTTTTATGTAAGAGGATATCTCGTTTTTGTTAAGCTGTGCCTCGCATCTCCATCTACCAGACATCCATTTTCTTCCTGGAGAGCTCGCTTCCCTTGTCATCGATTTTTTTTTTTGGTTAAGGGATAATTTTTTCGTCAAAATCGAAGTTTCCCTTCATCCTGGTAGAATCCTGGTTCTGATCCTGATTTTAGGACAACAAATTATGCAATATATAAAGAACGAAAATTCGAAACGTTTTAAGTGCCCTTTGATTTTTTTTTTTGGAAAAAATATAGAAGATTCTCTTTCAATAATTTACTAATATAAATATCGAAAAAAAAATAACGTTAGAAATGCTCGATGTAATAGATTTTCAATAAAGATTGAATTTTGCCCAAAATGGAACGTTTGGAAATTTTACTTTTCATATTTCTTTTTAATAAAATGTTTATGTTTAGTTTAGTCCAGGCTTGTTAATTCTAGTGGAAATAGATCTCCAGTTCCACACTATCTCAAGAATAGGAAATTTTATATTATTTTTAGATTCTCGTTCATATTTTGAGTAAATTTTGCGCGAATGAATTTTTACTTATAAGAAAATGTAAAAATGGGCAGTCATGTTATCATTGCTATCTTAGCCTAGTCGTCAGAGGCAAATTTTGACGAGAAGCTCTTATTAAACGTTAACAGGATGCATTTTGTCATACAGGTAGTGTTTTGGACTTAGAATAAAAAAAAGTTTGCTGCTTTGAAGTGTCCTCTAAGCCTACAAAATCGAAAATAAAATGAAAAATTCGGCAAATATCTCGAAAAATAAAAAAAAGAAATCGAAAAACTAATACCACATTTATGATTAAATTAACGTTTCTGTATATGCTAAATATTTTGAAATTGGCTATTAAGAGGTTTCTCGGTGTGCTGATTAAGAATCCGATGACAGATTTGAAAAATTCGAAATGGCGGATCCAATATGACGACCAGAGAGTACGTTTTTGTTTGTTTGTTTGTTTTTGTTGGGCAGGGCGCATCGACAGCTAAGATCATTTAGCGCCCACTAGAGTTAGTTTGGTATAAATAGATTAGACTATGAAGTTGAATTCTTTTAAGTAATTGGTTATCTTTTCTTTAAGTGGGACAAAAGATTTTATGAGGATGGTGATGTTGGATGGGTTTGCCGTGGATGTCTCTCAAGTTTTGATGTTGAATGGATTCGATTAGATGTAACACTGATAAGGGGGAGTCACATTTAGGACAGAGTGGAGGGGGATCTCTCTTTAATAGGTGTACATGTGTGGAGTAGGTGTGTCCCAATGCCAGAGAGTACGTAATTCATTTAATTTCTTTGAGTAATTTAGAATTGTTGTGTTTTCAATAACTGTTTGCTTTACACCTGTATGTTTAAATGAAATGTAAATACTTTATACTTAAAGCTTAGACTTTTATCTTTCATTTTCCTTCTTTAAATATTTTCTTTTAAGTTTAAGTGGTATGAATAATGATAAGGAAAGAAATATGTTTATAATGAACACTTTTTTAAGAGCAAAATTACAAAAAAAGAGAACGTTATTTTAAGTTTTTAATGATTTTCTAATATCAACTATACTTTTAACTGCAATTAAAAAAAATTTTAAAAAAATCCGACTTTTATCGTACTGCTTTGAACGTAAAATTGCCGGCGACGCACTACAGCAGGCAAATTTTTCATATTTTATAACTCAATTTTTAAATAACACAGACAATGTGGGCATTTTTAATTCTTCTTATATTGAAACTTAAGGTATAGTAATAATATATGCACAAGGATTTTTTGTTCAATACTATATTTTATTAAATATTTGTAATTTACTGTATGCCCGTTAAAATTATACAAACAAAAAGTTCGTTTTGTTTTTCAAATTATAAAGCAACAAAAATAAAAACGGAATGTCGAGAATTTGCAAATGCAAAATGACCAACAAATAAAGATCCCATGAATGCTATATTGCATGCCTTTCCTCCTACGACTATAGTTTCTGAGCCTAGTAGTAGGAGGAAAGGCATGGAATATAGCATTCATGGGATCTTTATTTGTTGGTCATTTTGTATTTACAAATTCTCGACATTCTGTTGTAATGACCAATCAAGTAACAAACCATATTCCGAAATTTTATTTCGGAATATCGATTTGAAAAATAAAAACTATTAGTATCATCGGAAAGCTAAAAGTCCCCTTCTCAAAAATCTATCTTATCTATTTTTTTTTACACTTTGAAAGAATATAAGTAATATCGATTAACCTTCGAGTGGTGCGCCTAGACTTTTAAATTAACTTTTTGGCCCGTTACACTTTTTGAATCACCTATCCTATATACTGTTTTATGTAAAATTTCCCGCTCTTTCACGTGGTGCTATTAGTTTTTCGATATTTTTATTTCGGATTTTGTGGACTTAGCAAACTGTATGCCAAAATGCAGCCTATTAACAATTAATGAGAGTTCAAAACCCCTGGCCACTGGGCTATCTCTAATAATAGCAGAGATCATCACGAATTATTTGAAGAAAAGACTTTCCGCTGCTGTAAGAACAACATTTTACCTTTTTGAATCACCTAAAGCAACAATTTCTATATGAGATAAAAGAGCATAGACAATTCGACCATATCAGATTCACATAATTTTCAGTGCATCATCACTAAAGGACTCAATTTCTCTGCAAATCTGTGAAATATTTCGTTTTTCGTTCTTGTAATAGTGCAAATGTAAGGAAACCTCTACGATTTCTATTAGACTTAGTTAAAAGAAAATGGTTTATTACATCAGAATACTTACATCGTTCAGGAATACAATTAGTGCAAGAACAACTAAAGATCTTGTTGGAAATGTACAGACAACGATATTTATTCCAGTTTAAACTCAATGATGATTTTATAGAAGACAGAATACTATTCTAGCTTAAGCTTCAGTGTATTTCAATCGGGTAGATACTGACTTATACTTCTCTGAGCTTATTCAGTTTTTTAGTCTGCATGAGCAGAGACCCCGAAGACTTTGGTAATTGTAGATGAAACGTCGGAAAGAAATTCTATTTTAATAAAGTGCGAACCGTGCTTTTTCTTCTTCTTTAATACGTACATTTTTGTGATTAGGAGGTTTGTGAAATGGAAAGTTTGTATAATAAAAAAATTATTTTTTTTAAATTTTCATATTAATAAAAATACATTTATTTGTATGACCTTTTGGTATTAGTGTAACCTTTTAATGATATATAAAGGTCTTCGGGCATTAATACAACTCGCTGCAATTAGTTACAGCAAATGTTTTTCACATCCGAAAATATACAAAAGTTTTATATGAAATTTTCTACCGCGCAACTTGTAATGGTATTTTTAAGCTCACGCACTAAATATAGTTCTTTTTTACAAGTCGATTGAGGTTAATTTGTCAATGGTTAAATAATAATAATAAGGAGAACGTAGTGGGGTGAAAAGGGAGGTAGTATGCGTGTATATGTATGGAGTTATACATACTACAGATATTGAAGTGAGCGAAGACGGTAAAAGAAGACGGTGCCGTGACTTACAGTAAGCGGTAACACTTAGGACAAACGGCAACCATAATAATTGGTAAACGGTAACGCTAGCAGACGACCGTCACACTCATTGATTACGGTAAACAGAAGAATGATTCGAGTCGGAAGATCGGGACTGAAACAATATCGACAGGAAGCTCTGAACAACGGATCGGAGACGAAGTTTGCTTCAATTCAAACCCAACGGCAATATATAGACCAAAACCATGAGCGCATGGACCGCTATAAGTCCAGGCTCGTGGTTTAATAAGGTCGGGAACTGGTAGGAAAACGACGATGAAAGATAAAAGTTTGCACCGACGATAATGATGCACTGTTACTATAATATGGTTATAATACTGCACGGGATGCCATCGGTATTTCTCCTTCTGTGTGCGGGGGGCATGTTCAGGGTGTGGCGCCGTGCTTTGGTGAGGATGACGTTGTGAGGGTGTCGAAACGTCACAGGCCAAAGTTGTCCAGTGGCCCAGATTTTGTACCCAGTTTCTTTGTTAGGGATACCATTAATGTATTGGCCCTCCTTCTTAGTAAAATTTTTAACCTGGCAATATCCAGTGAAAGATTTTTTTTCAAAGGCATTTGATAGAATAGATCATGGTGTGCTTCTGGAGAAGGTAGTGAATTTTGGTTTCACGCCTAATTTCGTTAGGTTTTTCAAGACATATCTGGTGGGCAGGTCACAATATGTGCAGTATAGTGGTTTTAGGTTTCGTTTCATGCAACGTCTGGTGTTCCGAACTTGGGTCCTTTGTTATTCATTATGTTTATGAATGATATCCAGCATGTCATTGACGTGGAATACCAGATATTTGCGGATGATCTGAAATTGTATGTTTCAGTTGAGTCCGGCGACGATTGTGAGTGACTACAGAGCGGGGTTGACGCGGTGCAGAAGTAGCGTGTCGTCAATCGTCTCTTCCTCAATGCAAAAAAATTTTTTGTAATGACTATAAGTCGGAAGGTATCTCCGCTAAACTATAAATATAATATTGGTATTAATGAGTTGCAAAGAGTGGAAACTTTCAGGGACTTGGGTGTTGTACTTGACTCTGGGCTGAACTTCAGTCATCAGATTAACACATTGGTCTTGGATGCGATGAAGAAGATGGGGTTTGTAATCTGAAATTGTAAGTCTCTTCAGAATATTGCGACTCTTATTACAGTATTTAATGCATTAGTTAGAAGCAGGCTTGAGTATGGGTCTGTTGTCTGTCATTTTACAGTAAATATATTGTTTCTTTGGAGAAGGTTCAGAGTAAGTTTTTAAAGTATATATCTAGAAGAGTGGATGGAGTATACCCGCAGGTTGGTATAGACAAGGATATCTTGTTGGAAAGATTCAATTTTCTGAGCTTGAAGAAGCGTATAAATATAGCGAGGGTGATGTTCCTATATAAGCTAGTTAATGGTAAGATTCAGTGTCCATCACTGCTGGAAGAATTGAAATTTATTGTCCCCAGATTTGCAAATCGGGTTGGTAACTTTTTTACCTTCCTACGGCACATACAAATGTATTGTATGCATCTCCTGTCTACGGGATATATTCTGTTTACAATGAGGTGTCGCACGCATGTGATCTCTCCATGAATCAAAATGACTTCTTCCATACTTGTTTGAACCTACTTTAATAACTCTAATGATGTGTGATATGATATTAATCATTGTGTTTACTAAACTATAAGGTTAATTTTAGTCTTAAGTTACTGTCTATATTGTATTTATATATTGATGTTGTCTAATTGCTATGTTACCGACCCTATTAATTACTTTTGTTGGGCTTATGGTAAATAAATAAATATTGGTCCGAGGTCACAACTGGGAAAACATAGGCAATTTTCAGAGTTTCGTGCGATGAAATTTTTTGATGCATTGGGATAGCTAAGGTATATATTAAATAAAAAACGAACCTTTTACAATGCAGACTACTAAGAATTAGAATCAACACACTATTACTTAATATAGTAATATTATGTACATCAATACAAGGCTTCTTTCAGTTTCGCATGCAATTTCCATTATGGGAAGTTGCATGTTAAACTAAAAGATATAATAAAGACCGTATGAAAATCGTTGCTGATCGCTACGAGTTGCTTAAATATCCTAAGACATGTGTAGTAGATTAAAGTGGCCGTTATATATTAATAAGAATATTCTATACGATTCAATATTTTATATTTCTAATTTAAAGAACTTGTTAGTTTTCAGAAGCTAAACTTGTTCAGAAAAACATTATTGAAATGAAAAAATAAATTACACGTACATCTACTATTTTTTATCTAATGTACATCGGTCTCATCTGATTACTATTGTTATGTAAATCAACTTTAAAAACCACTTTCTACTTACCATTAAAACTTTCGGTCCCAAGCTGCTCATTCTTAAAATAATCTGAACTCATTTCCCTCTGAAAATGTCTTTTCACCTAATAATAATTTTTTTGATTAAATTAGCGCGCTTTTAAAAATCATATACAAAAATAAAAATTCTATGAATGCATTATATGACATGTAGACGGTGAATTGTCATAAGACAGTATAATCATAAACACCTTGATGTTATGTGAAATATAATAGAAAGGTGAAAAATACCCGAAGTTCTTATTTATAACTTCCTCAACGATAAGTCAGGATTTTTAAAATCTGAACTAAAAAGAATCAAATTGAAAACAAGTGCAAACTTTGCTCATCCAAGCATAAAGAATCAAAAGTTCTATTAATGTAAGATATGCTTCGACATTTTAAAAAAATGGCAGAAAATGTTTAGTTTTTACTTTTCTTGCTAAAGGAAACGTAACTAAATTATCGTAAAAACAATTTTGTTATAATAAATGTTACTATGAAGACTACTCGAATTACTCTAACTAGAAATTCAATTCCCAAGAACGTATTTGAATTATTATGAAAATAATAGAAATATTATAAAAGTTTATTTAAAATTACTTAAAATAATAAAGGTAATGAGAATACTATAAAAGTTGTTAAATAACACAGCCCCACAAAAAAAAAATGAAAGTTCATTACCACGAACCAAAATACATGGATCTAGTGTATTTTTTGACGCTGAATTCGAATCCGTAGTTAAAAAAAAGATTTACCTTGTATTTTTTTGGCCAAAAACATCCCTTGAAATGGGCTAAAACTATAGTAATAATGTAATGACTCTTAATGAATGAAGGTGTGAAAAATGGTAGATATTTTATAGTCTAGAGAAGAGAATATTCCTTCAAACCACAGCAAGCTATTTCTATTAATTAAACCAAAATCCACACTTACAGGGGGTGAAAAGTACCTCTAAAACTCAAATAACCCACGTGAGTTTAAATAACATGTACAAACAACAAATTCTTGTAGCTCTTAGGAAAAAATATCTCAATTTGACTTGACAACCAGACGTTACTCTTAAAGGGTTGAGATTTACCCCTATAGAATATAAAAACCACCCCATCTACGGAGGTTCCTCATAAGTTTCAGTAAAGACGAAAAAAGTTCAGGCTTTTGTAGTTTTACACACCGGGTGAACAAATATGGAGTAGATTCGCTTGAAACACCTATACACGACTGTAAGCTGCTCTTAGAGGGTGGTAGAAACTGCCCTTACGCTCCAATGACGCAATTGGACGTTGCTGAAATTCCGAAAGGATCAAGTACTTTTATCTCATTGTGCCAAACATTCAAGACCAGTAGATCATCTTCCTAATAAGGTCGAAAATCATCCCTAGGAGAAGGGGGAGGAACTACCCCCTGGGACTGATTGATCTTAGAGGTTCTAGCATCTGAGAAAAAAAACATAGGTTGTATTTGTCCATCCTGCCTGAGACTACGAAAGCCTGTATTTTTTTTCTTAGATGCTAGAACTTCTAAGATCTATCAATACCAGGGGGTAGTTCCCCCTCCTAGGGGTAATTTTCGATCTTATTAGAAAGATGATCTAGTTGTATTGAATGTTTGGTACAATAAGATAAAAGTACGTGATCCCTTCCGAATTTCAATAACATCCATATGCATCATTAGAGCGTAGGTGTAGTTTCTACCACTCTTTAAGGGTAGTTCATAGTCGTGAATTGGTGGTTCAAGCGACTTTACTCCATATTCGTTTACCCTGCCTAAAACTACAAATGCCTGAACTTTTTTTCGTCGTTATTGAAACTTATGAGATGCCTCTGTAGGTGGAGGTGGTTTTTTTACATTCTGTAGGGGTGAGTCTCAACCCTTTAAGAGTAATGTCTGTTCGTCACACCAGATTCAGATATTTTGTCCTAAGAGCTGCAAGAATTTGTCCTTTGTTCATGTTATTTAACCTCACTTGCGTTATTTGAGTTTTAAAGGTACTCTGCACCCCCTATAAGGGTGGATGTTGGTTTAATTAATAGAAATAGCTTGCTGTGGTTTAAATGCATATTCTCTTCTCTAGACTATAGAATATTTACCATTTTTCAATCTTCATTAAGAGTCATTATATTATTATTATAGTTTTAGCTAATTTCAAATCTCTTTTAGTGTTCCGTACGGAACACTTATAAGATCACTTCGGTGTCTGTCTGTCCGTCTGTCACACCCGATTTTCTCCGAAACTATTTGTCATAGAAAGTTGAAATTTGGTAATCATATAGGAATTGATGGCCTCATCAGAGCCATGTAGTTTTGAAAGTAAATTTTGACTTAAGGGGTTAGTTTTGGCGGGTGAAATCGGAAGTGAAAAAAAATTTTTTTACTAGGTATTCGAGTGTGGTGTCAAATAAAAGCTTGTGAAAACACGAGTAAAATATATATATATATATATATATATATATATATATATATATATATATATATATATATAATGTAATACTTGCGCGCACTTTTCTTTGCATTATTTTTAAAAAATCGCGCTGTCCACCCGCTTTATCTTGAAAAGTACTTACCAAAAAATTTTGAAAAAATTCTGGAATATTCTCCACGGGGTGTAGATTGAACGAAAATTATCACGAGTGCATTACTTGCAATAATTTATCTGGTATATAAAAAAAAAAACAGAAATTTCAAGGTCATCAATTTTCAGTAAAGATTGGAAATAAACTTTGTTGAAAACTCATTTGGGGTGTGTTTTGTGAAGTCACTGATCATTTTATACTGCCGTTACAACATTTTTTTATTTTAAAAGTAATCAACGTACGGAACACTAATTGCGCAAGTTCAACTTGCACTTGACAGGTTTTTTTTAACTAGGGATTCCAATTCAGCGTCGAAAAAGACACTAGATTCATGTACTTCGGTCAGTGGTAATGAACTTTATTTTTTTTGTTTGTAAGGCTGGGTAATCAGAGAATAATTAAATTACAGTAAGGTTGATCTAATTACACTAAATCATTGTGGAATTAATTTCGGTAAGTAATGGATAATTAAATGACATGTTCAAATTGGTAATTCGTTTTTTAGTTAACTTTTGTAAGTAATTGGTACATGTAATTGAATTAGTTATTTACTAACGCAATTAACGAAACTGTGGGTATATTCGCAATGGCATTATGAGAATTCTGGTTAAGATAATTCACAAATTTTAGGTATAATTATTTATAGTTAAACATAAGAGGCTAAAGGAGTTGGGGTGTGTATTAGAGAGGTTGATTCGTATATATTGTGTTATACGTCGTTTTCAGGATCCTTTTAGTCGAGGAATGTAAAAAATGGTTTATTTTATTTATTATTTTCATTTATTTAGGGTCAAACAGGTAAGGGGTAAGAGGTTGTTTCATAAATAACGTGTTGTAGGCACTTTTCAGGGTTTTAATAAAATTGGTATATAGGAAAAGATGTCACGTTTGAGTTATAAATATCTCTGAAGTCTTGTAGTGCTTGGATTAAACTATTTATTAGCATGAGAAGGTTAAGAATTGGTTAAGAACTATATGTTTGCAAGTTGAAAGCAATGGGCAAATCAGTCCTCCGACTTTTCCTTGTTTTTTTTTGTCAGTTAAATAAGTGAACAACGGTCAAACAGACAAGGGCTGGGTATGAGTTACCCCTTCGAATATATTATGGTATGTGTTCTTTTCAAGGATCTAGGATTGCTTTATTTCTAAATTATAATTATCACTAGAAAAATGGTATATAGTGGGCGAGGATGGTGAGCAATTTTAAAAAAATCAGCAATGATAAAAATTTAGGAATAAATGAGAGGCAGTAGCGCACAATATATCATGTTACATGTCCTTTTCAGGGTTCTTGTAAGTAAGGAGTCTGAAAAGTCTGTTCAAATACTCAAGAGAAATGAATACGATGTCATTCACGGAGTAAAGATATTATATACTATACTACAAAATAAATTTGAATTCATTCTAGAAAAAGTCTTAGAAATATGGAAGATTAAATCGGCCGAAACTCACAACTGAATTTGTTATTTAAAATTTGAATTGCCCGCCATTTTATGCCATTTGGCCCAAAATTTTTTTAAATTGAAGTCTCGACGCTGACTTTCCGATGTCATTAAAAATTTTTTCTTTGGAGACCTTTTAATCTTTTCTGTATATTTGTTTATTAATTAAATAACAACAAATGCATTTTTTTGGTCATTTTCAAGTTAACGAACACGATTTTTTTTCTAACTAAAAGTCTCGGAATTCTCTATCAGATTTTAATAATTAGGAAGTATGAAATAACATGATAATACTTTCATAGCGTTTCCAAGGCAATGGAGTGTTTTGCTAATATTTAATACCAGCTATGCAAACGTTCACACATACTTAATTACAGTAAGATACTATAAGCAGTATCTTCGACTGAAGTGAGCCTAATATTGAACCCATACCCTCTGTCGGGGACAATTCAAGTTACCTACTGACAAAGGAATTCTTGGCCCGGAGAAAATTACAGATTGCTGATAATCACCGCAGGGCAGGACAAACTTTGGGCAATGTTCACCCCACGTGATGATTGTTGGCATACTATGGCTATAACCTAACCAAAAATTTCTTTGTCTGTTTTTGGGGTTGAACGATCCCCGGTAGGGGACACGTACGCTTTTACGTCTGCCAGTGATACTTATTATTGTATCTTACTGTTACGTTGCACTAGTATAGTATTAAGTACCTTGTGTTTTCTCATCTGTGTTTCCTAGCTCGGCCAATGAGTTATAATACAACGAAATGCATCTCGAAGTGGTTTGGTAGGTGGGACACAAAATATGTTCAATTTTGGTAGTTAATATTAATTTTTTACATAAATAGTTGCTGACTTATTATGGTTTATATTAATTTGTACGAATGCACAAAAAGTATGTATACTTCACATGGTATGCTTGTTCTAGCAGGACCCATAAGGCTTCTGGATTATGCCTATGGTCTCGTAATGAAACTTACCTACCCATTCTGTAAAATAACACTTTCCGAACTTGTTACTAAAGTAATCAATTATTTTAAGCCTGTATGTTACTCTTTTAAGTGCATTTCCTTCCCGTTTGGGTAAGATATGGTGCTAAATTGTCATGTAGTATATCGTAAATTACATATGGAATGGATATGTTTGGATGTTACTGCAACTTGTGAATGGAACAAGTTCAAACGTAAAATAGCAAAAATTAATTTTTTGGGTACTTTGCGAATGTGCACTGTTGGTACGACCGATTATCTAAGTTCACTTAGAAAACTGTAAAGGCACCTTTTGACGCTATATTCAAACTTGCACAAAGGAATACCTATTCATTGTTTTATTGGTGGTTGGGGATTTTGTAAGCGTGCGTTGGTAGAAACAAAATTGCGGAACTTATAGTTATTGCGTTAATATTCGAAAATCTTGGTACATGTGAGCCGGGGAAATGTGTCATTTTCAAGTGATATGACTGCAAAAATGTCCTTAAATAGCTTTTATGAATGTACTGTTTATTTCTGTATATTATTTATTTGATTACCATAATAATTATGAAAGATTATTTGAATTCTATTAACATAGTCGAACCACTATAAACAAAATAATTAATATATTTTGTCATTCTCATGAATAGACCCTCCAGGTATACGTAAAGTAAAAAAATTGGAGTCGGTTTGTTTAAAGTAAATTTGCATAAACTAATAAACAGTATGACTGCCAACAATAATGTCAGTAATTACTGTTATAATGATTCGTTCTAAGAACTTTTAGCAATGATTTCATAGAGCAAATTTTATTAATTCTTTAATTTTTAATGACGCCATTAACAACAATAGTTGTATTATTAAATGTAACTAAATATAACAAAAAATGTGTGAATGTGAAAACCATCAGAAAATATTGTATAAAATAAGTGAAGTATATCTGAAACAAATCAATAAAATCTCTAAATATTATTTTCATTGAAAGTAAAGTGTTGGCCAAAAGTATTAGGCACCCTACAATTTACTTCATTTCTTGTATTTCAGGGTAAAAAATTAAATTCGTATGTTTTGTAAAATTGTATATTGAGGCAAAATCATGAAATAAATTAATATTTGGTGTGTCCGCCCTCAGCTTTAATTACAGCAGCAATTCTTTGGGGCATGCTGCGTACAAGCCTAGTGCATACATTTGTACTTATGGCATCCCATTCATCCATCAAAGCATTTTTTAGCGCTGCTTTTGATGTTATGCTATCCTCCCGTATCTTCCTCTTTAGAATACCCCAAAGATGCTCGATAGAGCTTAGATCTGGAGACTGCGTCGGCCAATCCAACAAGACAATGTTATTGTCTCTAAACCAGCGCATCGTAGCTGGAATTTGATGTCGTCTAAATTAGTGTCGCCAAAAATGCGCGTTAGCGAAGGCATCAGTACAGTTTCTAGTATATTTATGTATTTGTGGCTGTTCATGCGGCCTTTACAAACGAACATTTCACCGACACCCTTAGCAGCCATGCAGCCCCAGATCATATTGCTGCCTCCTCCGCGTTTTACAGTAGGTACCGCGCAATCTGGAAGATATCCCTCGCCGACATGCCGCCTCACGAATGTCACACCTGACGTTCCGAATAGCTGTAAGAATAGGAAAAATACTCAATTAAAAAATGAGTTATTATTTTGACTAAAACGGATTAAATCAAGAGAAATTGTATGTAGTTATTTGTTAAAATAAATCATATAAAAATTTACCTCAAAGTTGGATTCGTCGGATCATACAACATTAGACTTATCCTCTTCGCTAAAATGTCGGTGCTTCAGAGCCCACTCTAAGCGTTTCTTCCTATTGGTCTCTGAAAGCCAAGGCTTCTTTCTAGCTTTGCATCCTCTTAATCCAGCTTCTGTCAGTCGTCTCCTTGCCGTCCGAGAATCGGCATCCCAATCTCTTCCGACAGAGTTGCAGCGAGCTCAGATTTTTTTCGATTTTTAATAGACTAGCGGATGAGTCTTCTGTCCTGTCGCTCATTATTCTTCCGTTTTCTGCCCGTTCTCATTTTGTTGGCATGGGAGCCAGTCTCCACAAACCTTTTAATAGCACTTTGCACTGCGCACCGAGAACATTTCACTAAATTGGCTATTTCTACTTGGGACTTGCCTTGTTTATGTAGGGCTTGAATTTTAATTCGTTTTTCGATATCAACCTCACTTTTCTTAGGCATTTCTCAAATATAAGAATGTCCAGTTCACAAATAAAACACGCACGGAAGCTTCTTGAAACTACAAGTAGTAAAAAGAGAATGATAAAACATTAAAAATATTTTTCAAAAAACCTCATTATCGCAATTTTGTGGGCCAGGTGTTTTATGGACCAGTAAAAGAGATTGTTTATTTTTTAAGTTAGCTTTTGACAACGCCGCCAACAATTAGTCTTTTTTTTTAAATATTTTATGAGTTTTACTTGTTTATTAGGGATGCTTAATACTTTTGGCCAAGGCTGTAGGTAATATTTCCCATAAAAATAATTAATTTCCCAATGAATATTTTAAAGTTTAATGTCAATATTTAAGTAATTTTAAATTAAATATTGAATTATGGTGTGATGAAAATACATATGAAAACTGTTAGTTTTAAAAAATCCTTGTAATAATCTAATTGTGAAACTAAAGTTATCACTTTTTACAGTAAAAATCATTATAATTCTGGACACTCTATTAGCAGTTATGAATTCTGAATATATATATATATATATATATATATATATATATATATATATATATATATATATATATATATATATATTAAATATTGCTAAGGTACTCCATTGCTTTGGAAACGCTATGAAAGGATTATCATGTTATTCCATACTTCGTAATTATCAAAATGAAAATTTTTTATCACATCTGGTAGAGATTAATAAACAAATGTAAAAAAAGGATAAAATGACTCAAAAAAAATTTTTTTTATTGGCATTTTGGGCTAAATGGCATGAAACAGCGGGCAATTCAAGTTTTAAGTAACAAATTCAATTGTGCCCACTGGGTTCAATGCTTTTGTACCAAATTTCAGAATATTTTTGCTATAATAAAAGGCATATTTTCTAAAAGTTTCAAGCCGATCACTTAGTCGAAAGTTCGTTTTTTTGTCTCGATCCGACCTATGTTATATAATCAAAATTATTCACATTTTAAGCTCAAAAAACGCGTTTTGAAAACTGAAATTGTTTATAAGCAAAAGAGCACAAGTTTTTCGAGATCCAAAACTCAGAACAACACTCCTGGTGATACCCCAGAGAGGATAAAATCACAATATTGCTGTATCTAAACTGTGCCTATCTCATCATTATTTTGACCTTTTTTTACTGCACTAATTTCCTTTAAGCATATCAGTTTTTAAATAAAAAATTCGATGTTACACTAGTGAGTTTCGGCCAATTTAATCTTCCATATTTTAAAATTTTTTTCTAGAATGAATTCAAATTTATTTTGTAGTATAGTATATAATATGTTTACTCCGTGAATTACATCGTATTCATTTCTATTGAGTAACACACACAGAACACTTTTCAGACTCCTTAGTTACAAGAACCCTAAGAAAGACATGTAATAATTCTTTAATTTTTAATGACGCCATTAACAACAATAATTTTATTATTAAACGTAACTAAATATAACAAAAAATGTGTGAATGTGAAAAGCATCTTTAAATATTATTTTGATTGAAAGTAAAGTGTTACAAATATGTTTAAAACTAGATAATATTTTCCCATAAAAATAATTAATTTCCCAATGAATATTTTAAAGTTTAATGTCAATATTTAAGTAATTTTAAATTAAATATTGAATTAAGTATATAAGCTTGACGGTGATAAAAACACACATGAAAACTGTTAGTTTTAAAAAATCCTTGTAATAATCTAATTGTCAAACTAAAATTATCACTTTTTACAGTAAAAATCAATAACTCGAAGCTAACTTTGAAGTTAGCTTCGAGTGGCAGGATTGAAACCCGGAATTTAATGTATTTTATATATATATATATATATATATATATATATATATATATATATATATAATTCATAACTGCTAATACAGTTTCTAGAATTATATTGAACGGCATTCACAAGTCGCAGTTACATCCGAACACCCTTAGATAATTAGAAGAAACGAGGCATTTTTAAAAAAAATTCCACATGTAATTTACGATATATTACACACAATTTAGCACCACATCTTACCCAAACGGAAAGGAATTGCACTTAATTGAGTAATATCCAGGCTTCAAATAATTGAATACTTAGGTAACGAGTTCGAAAAACTGACAGAACGAGTAGGTAAGTTTAATGACGACACCATAGGCAGAATCCAGAAGCCTTATGGGTCCTGCTAGAACAAGCATACCATGTGAAGTGTACATATATTTTGTACATTCGAATAAATTATTATAAACGATAACCAAGTCAGCAACTATTTGTATAAAAACTAATATTAACTACCAAAATTGAACATATTTTAGCAATTATATACTGTTGTCTCACCTATCAAAACACTTCGAGATGCGTTTCATTGTATTATAACTCATCAGCCGAGCTAGAATCAACAGAGGAAAAAACACAAGATATTTATTGCTATACTAGTACAACATAACAGTAAGATACAATTCTTTGGAAAATGGCGAAAACCCTTTTTAACGACGAGTAAAGATCCATCCCCTCCCTCACCCATGCCGGCACTACCACCTCCTCAATCCAAGAAAAGGCTGACCTTCTGGCAGACCTGCTAGAGGATCAGTTTTCGCCCAACCCTCCTGTTCACCCTGCTCCAGCCCGTAATCTTAGGGTAGCTACCTTCAGTCTTACCCAGCTTCCCCGCAATACATACTTTACTACCCCTTCCGAGGTTAATGAAATTATCCACAGTTCCTCCATCCGCAAGACCCCAGGATATGATAAAATCACAAACAAAGCTCTCAAGAAACTTTCCAAAAAACAGATCAACAGCATCCTGAGATTTAGCTACTTTCCACTTTAATGGAAGAAAGCTGAGGTCATTATGATCAAAAAACCAGGCTCTCCCTCCCATGATGCAAGCAGCTATCGCCCTCGAAAAAGTCCACAGACCTCCGTGTTATCCCTGACGAACAGTTTGGCTTCCAACCGATTCATCGCACTACCCACCACACCACTAAACTCGCACAAACCATTTCCAACCGCTTCAACAGACACCATAAAGTTGGAGCTGGTTTTCTTGACGTATTCAACGCCTTCGACGGTGTCTGGTACGAAGGTCTCATCCTGAAACTGATTCGACACGGCTAGCCCCACCTCATGACTAAACTCGTACAGTCCTTGGTCTCTGATAGGACCTTTCAGGTCAGAGTCGAAATGGCTATCTCCGAGGTCAAGCCTCCTCTCTCTGCACCTCTTCAATATTTTCACTGCCGACATTCCCAAATCTGATCAGACTAATCTCCTCCTTTATGTTCATGACACTGCTATTATCACCAATCTTGCAGAAGTAGCCGAATCATTACTAGCAGATTAACAATAAATTTGTACGACGTTTCGCCAAAATCTCATTTGTCATTTTCAAGTGCTCCCGCTGCTGCTGCTACTCGATACTGTGATCTTGCTGCTGCTGCCACTCGAAGCTAACTTCGGAGTTAGCCTCGAAGTGTCTTCAATAGACGGAAGATATTCTAAACTTTTAGTTTAGTTTAGAATATCTATATATAAATAAAAGACAAATTACCATAAGACCAAACGCCCACCTGACAATGTGTGGACAATAGATATTGAAAACAATAATAATTAACTGTTACTCGTGTTGCGGAACTAACCCAAACTAACCTGAACTAACAGGAGCTGGTACGAGGGTGGGTTGAAACGTAAAGAACCATTTTTAAAAACAAAAATTTCCATTGAGTTCAATATATTTAGTCCCTCGTGACTCCAATTTTTTAATTCTCTCAGAAAAAATTGTTTCGAACTGTGTATAATACTCGTTTATAGTACAGATAACCTCTTTATTTGACGAAGATTTCTTCCATCCAGGCCAATTTTTGAGCATAATATCGCTTTCGCAAAAGCAATAGGAGATCTTCTAAAACAACGCAATTGAACATTTTAGAGAATGTCGAGTGGTTGCACTTGATATATGCAAGGCATTCGACTAGATTGGACATGATGGAATGCTGGCTAAGCTACGCCCTTATGGTATCTCTGAAAAGTTTTGTTTATTGATTTCTTTTTTTTCTTCAGAGAGCATTTTTTACGAGTAGTAGTTGACCGACTTTTTTAGAATATATTCACTATCAACGCCGGTGTGCCTCAAGGTCCCATAGTGCCCCCTAATCTATTTCTGTTTTGTATTAACGATCGAACTAAAAGCTTGTAGTAACGGGGAAGGTAGAGGGTAAAAGATCAAGGGGACGGTCTCCGACAAGGTGCTCCGACCAAGTAAGATCTTTCCTTGAGAGGAGTATGCACAGGTCAAGTCAAGTCGCGCAGGATCGAGATGCCTGGAGATTGACTATTGAGGCAGCAACTGCATAGTGTTATCGAAGGGGTCAGGAATCCAATCTACAACTTTGCCGATGACAACGCAAATAACAGCAAAATTATCGACAGAGAGTTATGTCGTTTAAGTTAACAAAACCTTGGAAGAAATTCAAATTTGGGGTGGTAATAAATTAGTAAAATTTAACGTTACGCGGCAGGTTTTTCTAAAATAGTTCACGTTGCAGAAACCGACATAGTTATGTAGGGACACTTCATTGCTCTAGCATCGTCATTCATTTTGCTGAGTAATAACCTGGGAGTAAATATGTTAGGCATGAGCATAGCGAAAAAATCTTGTTAAAAACTGATAATATTATTAATTCTGTACACGGCTCAACTTAGACCAACAATGAAATACTTCTCCCATGTTTGGGGTTCTGCTCACAAACATACGCTGCATTTGTTGGGTTCTATTCAGAAGGGAACTGATTGGAGACCCAGAACTTATTAAAAATCTGAATTTCTTGGAAGACCGAAGAACGGTTGGCGACTTGAGTCTGTTCTACAAGTACTTTAATAAAAAGTGATGATGGATGTTGCCGGCTAAATTCCAATCAGAGTGGTGCATGCTAGGAATATATATAAAGCTAACACATATATATATATATATATATATATATATATATATATATATATATATATATATATATATATATATATACATATATATATTTTTTTTTATTATTTTTAGTAAGTACCAGTATAAGGATAAGGAGTTTTGCTGAAAATGTGTAGGTCTTTAATAAGAAGGGCTACCAAAAAATATATAATTAAACATTATTTCAAAAAATCCAGTTGTTTTGTAGATATTTGGGAAAAACATACATACATATATGTCGGTTCAGAATTGTATATTGACTAACAATATCCATAAATAACTACAATAACATTTGAACAATGTTATATACATGAATACTGAATTAAGAATCTCCATTTTTAAGTCGGTTTATAAAAAAAAAGTACGCGAATAGGAAAGTAGCACAGAGAAGAAATGAGTCACATACGGTACAAATATCTTTTGAACTATAAAACTGATTTGAATCATTCTTTCACTGTGACCTAAGGTAACAAATATCTGATTAAATAAAAGAAAGTTTCATTAAAATCGGTCCAATAGTTCTGTAGATATTTGAGTACAAATAGACATACATATATTCGCATATATGTATGTACTTTCGGGAAATTTTGGGATATCGGTTTGAAAGAGTATATAGACGAACACACATAAAGATTACGACATCTGAACAATGTTAGATATTTAATGTTGAATAGAGAATCACCTTTTTTATGTAGCTTAAAAAAACCTATCACAAGCCCGCGATGTTTTTCCTTATACAAAACTAAGTAGTAATTTTGGTAGTAGGTACTAATTTATGCGAAAAATATATTATATTATATATATTGCTGGGTGTTGAAGAGATCTTGAGAGACAAACCGAATCGCAAGTACAAGGGAAAAAGAATGAACAGGAATTTTGAAGAAAATAGAAAAAGATATCATAAGTCTTCTTGATTTGTCTTTTAAGTCATGTTTAAAACTAATTCGCGCATTTTATAACTAAACATTAAGTTTTATATTTATGATATTTTGTTTCTCATAAACATTGTTTAAAAATCTGTAAATATGCATATCTTGTATAAAAATAAATCTTGATGTGCTATAAACGAACTAAAGCTATATTATAGTTCAGCATACCTAAGTACCTAATTATTATTTAAAGAGGAAATTAAAAGATATTATTCGCAGGCCTGTGAATCTACGAGAGTTGTATGATAAGTACCTGGCCTAGGCCATAGATGGCGCTACTACGATTTAAGAAATTATAGTTTTCGTAAACATAACCTTTCACAAAAATCTTGTCAAATTTTCAAGTCGCTGCCTGATTTAATTTGTAAGTGGCAGCCATTTAAACAGAATAATTTTTGTGATTTTACAACAATGGAAAAAATTTGAAAATTGTGATAAAATATTTATTTTTGAAAAAGAAAACCAGTGATGAGATAAAAGTGAAACTCAGTGAGGTTTATGGGGACTTTGCACCTTCCTTATCGACATTTGGCTGTGAGAAAGCTTTCCATAGGATGGGCACCGTGATCGCTCACAATTGACAATAAACACGCACATGTGTTAAATTCAAAAGAATGTTTGGCGATGTAAAAGCGCAATTGGAATGGTTTTTGGCGTCGATTTATAATTAACTAAACATGGATTCATCACAGCATACCAGAGACTAAAACACAGTCCAGACAGTAGGTTATCCGTGGCAAATCGGCGCCAAAGAAGGCCAATGCGACTTTATCGGCCAACAAAGTCATGACCACAGTGTTTTGGGATTCACGCGGCATAATCCGCGTCGATTACCTTGAAAAGGGCAAAAGAATTAATGGGGAGTATTATGTCAATTTATTGGATCGTTTCAACCATGCTTGGCATTTGGCGAAGAAAACAAATCTCTTTAATCAAGACAATGCACGAGTGCACACTTGTGTCATTGCCAAGGTAAAATTCCATCAGTTAGGATACGAATTGTTTCCGCATCCACCATATTTGCCAGATTTAGCTCCCAATCCATTATTTCCTATTTCCGAATATGAAAAATGGCTCGGCAGAAAAAATTTGGTTGAAACGATGGGGTAATTGTTGAAACATGCAACTATTTTGAAGGATTTGACTAAGTGTATCAAGCTAAAAGGAGACTATGTTAAAAAACAAAATAAATTTTACACATTAAAATGTTTTTTTCTTGTCTTGTGAAGAACATTTATAAATAGTAAATATATAGCGGTTATGTCATGGTTAATAGGGGGATTTTTCTTCTACGACATGTAGTTTACAATGATTGACTTAGATTAGTAATTGAGTTACAAGAAATCGTTGCACGTTTTCAAACACCGCATAAATTAAAGGTTGTAGTTCAATAAGGAATACACTTTTCCATCTAATTAAACTATGATTTAGAACTATTATTCACTATAATATGAAGAGGAAATTAATCTGCCCACATAGACGGGTATTTTTGTAAGTTAATGGGTATTTTTTACCGTCATAACGGACCGAGACAAGTTAATTGGCGTCACGCTTTCTATGCCATTTCTATAAAAATATTTTACAGTAATAATAATTATAAATTGTCATAGTAATATTGTAACAAAGCAACCACAACTAAAACGGACATCTTAATCATATGTTATTACAATTCCTTTTACAGAAATATGATTCACCTTTGAACTGATTTAATTATAGGAAAAGACTGAATAAAACAATGAGAAATAAAAAGAGATAGAGAACGTATTTGCTGTATAAAAATAAATTTTAAATTGCCTATGGATAATTTGATATTTCCAAGTAAAATTTTCCATTTGAAAGCACTGAAAGTAAGTGAAGCTATTAGGTTGTCAAAAACGTATTTTATATTTCGAAGAAACTTTTTTAAACCAAATATGTGCCATTTTGTTTGATAACTTCGCCCAGTTTCCTGGTATCACTATAATCCCGTCACTGTCTTCTTGTGGTTCCATCTCCTGTCGGAGGTTGGAGATCATTAGTGCTATTCTGACTTTATTCACCGCTATCCTAAATTGTTCTGCAGAGCTACAGCCAAACCACTCCCTCAAATTTCGCAACTAAGATACTGTTCTCCTTCCTGCATTTCTCTTTCTTGCATAATAAGTCTCAGCATCATCTCTCCCCTCATCACATGACCAAAGTATTCCAGCCCTTTTCTTTTTACCGTGTTTAAAATTTCACACTCCTTTCCGATTTTATATAACACTTCCCCATTGGTTACTCTATCCAGCCAGAACATTCAGTAACTTCACATTTCAGGCGGTTCAAGCCTTTTCATCTCTGCTTGTTTCCAAGTCCCCGATTCTGCACCATATAATAAAGTGGAAAAGATATAACACTAAGCTCAAATAACGATTGTACAAGACTTTTCATTTTATATAAAAAAACTTCTGGATAGTAGTAGATTCGAATATATATATATATATATATATATATATATATATATATATATATATATATATATATATATATATATATATATATATATAGAAGCTCTAAACATCTTGCCTACCGACAATGGCGTGACAATCCTAACACCATAAATCGTAACACCTTTGTTTGTGCCCGGAACAGATGCAAAGAAATTATCGACGAAACCAAGGAGGCACACAATCGGCGAATTAGAAACCAACTTCTCGCTTGTCCTAACCATTCCAGGTCCTTTTGATCAGTCGCTAAGGCAGTTAGCCAAAATTTCGCCAAATCTACCATACCACCACACACACGGCCATATAATTATATTGCAACGACACCTGTTGAAAAAGCGAACTTGTTGGCTGAACTCTTTGCTTCACATTCTACTGTCGATTCCCAGGGAAAAATAGCACCTACTATTCCTATAGTGCAGTCAAGGATGCCCGATGTTGTCTTCAGACAGCGTATCATAAAACGTATTTTAATGAAGCTAAAGACTAAAAAAGCTTCTGGCGCTGACGGAATACCTGCCATAGTTCTCAAAAACTGTGCGAGGGAACTGACACCAGTTTTCTGTAGACTTTTCAACCTATCCTACCCTTCCTGCTGGAAGTGTGCCACAGTTCAGCCGATACCTAAAAAAGGCAAGAAGACCTTGCCAAATAACTACTGACCAGTCGCACTGCTTTCAATAATATCGAAAGTCATGGAAACGGCTATCAGTCAACATCTTTTAAAATATCTTGAAGAATTCAACATTATTAGCGATCACCAATATGGCTTTCGTAAACATAGATCAACAGGAGATCTTCTGATTTATATAACACATGTTTGGAACAATGCAATTAAACACTTTGGAGAATCTCGAGCATTTGCTCTTGACATATCCAAGGCATTCGACCGTGTTTGGCACGATGGACTGTTGGCTAAGCTAGGCTCTTATGATATGTCCGAAAAGTTTTGTTTGTGGCTCTCATGTTTCCTCAGTGAGAGTTCTTTACGAGTGGCGGTCGACACCTTCACTATCAACGCCGATGTGCCCCAAGGCTCCATACTATCTCCTACTCTCTTTCTCATTTACATTAACGATCTGCTGGAAAAGACCGGAAATCCAATCTACAGCTTAGCAGATGACAGTACGCTTATCTCTTCATTCACTTTGAACGCTCAGACATCGGCTGCTCAGGCGAGTGTTCGCAGACAGCGGGAAGATGTTCAACTTAACAAAGACCTGGAAGATTTTATTTTGGGGTGAAAGTAACCAAGTGGAATTTAACGCTACAAAAATCCAGGCGGCAGTTTTTTCTAAAACAGTTAATGTTACTAAACCCGACATAGTTATGGCGGGGCACTCCATTCCTCTAACATCGTCACTCAATTTGTTGGGCGTTAATTTGGGAGCAAATATGTCCTGGCATGAGCATGTTGCAGGCATAGCAAGGAGAGCTTCTCAAAAGTTGGGAATATTATTTCGAACCAGAAAGGTTTACACTCCACAACTGTTAATTCTTTACAAAGCTCAAATTCGACCAACTAAGGAATACTGCTCCCATGTTTGGGGCTCCGCTCCCAAACATACACTGCATTTGTTGGATTCTATTCAAAGAAGAGCTGTTCGTCTGGGAGACCCGGAACTGAACGGCGGCCTTGATTCGCTGGAACATCGAAGAACGGTTGGCGACTTGAGCCTATTCTACAAGTATTTCTATGGAAAATGTTCGGAGGATGTGGCTCGTTTAATTCCTCCCAGAGTGGTGCGTGTTAGAAATACACGTCGCGCTGATACTTCACACCCGTATGAGGTTCAGCTTGTTACTCCTCGTACAACGTTTTTCAAGCAGTCTTTTATATGGAGAACATCATCCCTTTGGAATAATTTGCCTAGGACTGTGTTTCCCACCGAGTACAATTTACAGCGATTCAAGAGCAACGTCAATCGTTTTATCCGCACACGTACCGTTTCTGTAGCGCTTTATGGTCCTCCCTGCAGCACGTGTGCTAGACCCATAAAAAAATACATAGTTCGTTACCTGAAAGTAGTATATATATATATATATATATATATATATATATATATATATATATATATATATATATATACATATATATATATATACTACTTCATAAAAACCTGCTGCCAAATAAAGAACTCATTACTTTTTATTTGTTAACGATACAGTAGTGAACCTTAAAACAATTACGTGATTAAAAAGCCTTGCTCCTGGGTGTAAACTCATCTGTATTCACATTTTTTTTTAATATACTGTTTTAATTTTATTTTTGGTGCGCGACGTTTGTTGGCCTATATCTATAAGACAATTTTTAACCGCTTTTAAAAAAAATAAGTTGCCGTGTCCCTTAGCTCACTGTATAGGGAGTCTTAAAAACTGATTTTTCACGTTTTGTGCATGATTCCATGAGATATCTTCAAAAACTTTTATTCTTATTAAAAGTGTTCCATTCTCCAGGAATAAAGATCCTTGATGATAGCTATGGGAAGAACCTTGCAATTTAAAAATATTTTGTAGCTCTCATAACTTGGTACAACAGTTTTATAATTATACTATCATTTTCTCGGAAAAACGAATCCAGGACATATCTGAGCCAGTCTAGCAACCATCAGATAAGTAAGCATTTTAATATCCTGATGATCTTTAAGACCAGGCTAAAAGTGGTTGATAAAATCGAAGATGTCTATTTCGTCCAGACAAGAATCCAACAGGGTGTACATACATTCGAAGGTATTTCTGATATCCAAACTATCATCTACTGTATGCTTAAATGGGCCCATTTCTACTTTACGAATAAGCTCTCTCTGAAAAAAATTGTGACAAGTGATGTTCACAGACTTTTGTCCAAATTAACTTAATACCATTTAGAGAGTTCTGCAGAAACCGAAACAAGTAATTGTCTGACGATGTATGGTCTGGGCTATACGGTGAATGCATTATAACTTCCCATCCAAGCTCTCTCAATTTTTGCTGAATCATCAGACATCTGTGTGGTCTGGCGTTGTCACGGTGGAAGACGACACCCTTGCCGACCGACTTTTTTAATCGCTTGCTTCAGTCTTGTCAGTTGATAGAAGAGTATCGAATGAATCGTTTGGCTAGGCTGCAGCAGCTCATGATGCACGATTCCCTTCTCATTCCACCAAATACGCAGCATCACTATTTTGGCATCAATCCGGGTTTTGCCATCGTTCGTGGAGCTTTATCATTGTTTGACTACGATTTTTTCCGCACGTTATTGTTCTACGTTATCCACTTTTCATCGCTCGTGACCAACCGCTTCAGAAATAGCTCGATTTTGCGTCTGTAAAGATTCGTAGATGGAAATTCGACCGAATAAATTTTTTAGCGTCAAATCGTGTAGCACCCAAATATCGAGCTTTTTTTGTAGTCAGCTTTCTCTAAATGGTTTTTTAAAACTGTTTGGTGATAGGTGTTTAGTCCCTTGGTGATATCATGGCTACTTACATACCGGTCTTGCTTAACTTCTGGAAAAATTCTTTTAACTTTCTCTGTCATTGGTCGATTAGTGCGAGGGAGCATCTTCAACATCGAGAGTTTCAGAACGAAAGTGACAGAACTATCTTTTGGCTGTGGGTTTTGGTAACGTATCTTGACTATAAACAGTAGAAGCTTCTTCATTGGGCAGTATTCGTGCCTTTACTGAAATAAAATTGTAAAATGTAGCAAACTTTTGCAGAAATTTCATTCATTTTCAAGGCGTTCTAAATTAGATGTGAATAAACGAAATCCAACTGTTTGTGTTTTTGCACGTCTACTATTGTTAATTGTCAGCTTTGAACTGACGCTAAGTATGACCTGATGCGACTTACAATACCTGAGATATGACACTGAAGCTATCTAACGAGAAACAGGACCAATACTTTTTCGACAACCGTTTAGATTCTTCAGACATTTGCCTTCTCTGTTTGTTTCATAGATTCTAAGAATTTTCTCGTCATTTACTTCAACCTCAAAGTTGTTCTCCAAGTTCTAGGTTTCTATAGAAAAGAGAACGGGATGAGATTCAGTGTACGCGACGTCATATGCACTGCCAGCCATTTCTTACCGATGGATGGCCGTCCATCTTGTATACTCTCAACATATGCAAAAAACAAACAAACATTTATTATAATTTAAAGTGATCAAAGTGATTATTTCAAATAAATTAAGGCATTAAAGGTTAAAATTATTAATTATGGAATATATTATTTATTTCTATAGTGTCTTTCGTCACTGTGGATGTAGAAAAGAGCTCTTTCTTAAAATTTTATTTTTATTAGAGGAAGTATTTAAAATTCTATTTTAGGAACGTGTTTTTGTTATGCAAAATGTCCACCCCGGTCATCAAATTTTAAGTGAGGGTTAAACACTGTATGACATGGTTCTTTTTTGTAAAAAGTCTCTTTTCCCTGGTAATCGGTTTTTAAATTAAGTGTACGGGTGTTATACTTGCAACGCCAATACAAGACCTAGAATCAGTTATGGAGCGCCTTGAAATAACTAACAAAAACTATGGATTGACAATTAATAGAGCTAAAACCAAAGTAATAATTGTTAGTCGTAATGAAAATCTGTCACACATAAATGAAATTGCTGGTTTCAGTGTTGTAGACGATTTCAACTATTTGGGATCCCTCATAACTAACAATGGTGGTTGTGAGGCGGAAGTAAGAATACGTTTGGCTATGGCTAGAAATTCGACGATCAAACTCACTAAAGCCTGGAAAGATCCAGCTGTCACAAAAAATACAAAGTTAAGATTGCTATTCAGCCTTATATTGCTCATAGCGACTTACGCATTGGAAATATGGACCATTAAACAAGCTGACAAAAGACAAATCGATGCGTTTGAGATGTAGACACATCGAAGAATCCTCAGGGCATCATATACCGAACACCCTAATGTAAGAGCTTAGTATAAATAACTGACTTTCAAATAGAATTAATAGACAGTACCTGAAATATTTTGGTCACATTATAAGGAAGGTCATAGCCATGAAAAGGCATGTAGTAACGGGGGAAAGTAGAAGGTAGAAGATCAAGGGGACGGTCTCCAACAAAATGGTCCGCTAATTGGGCCATTTTCTCGCTCAGGGCCAATCAGAGCAATTTAAAACAAACAAATAGACGGGGAGTAACATATTAATTGGGGATTATATGAAAATTTTTACATACAAGATAATAGTTATATCCAGAATTCAGAGTTGTTAAATTGTCGAAAAGTGTGAGTACATGTGGAAAGTTTAAAGGCCATAATGTACAGTAGATTTTTATTAATTTTGGATATGGATTATTTCTATTTTTACGACATTCAAAAAAAAAAAAAATATTCGCCAACCGTTCCACATAACTCACATATGTCGGATTCTATGACATTAATTTTCTTAAGATGAACAGGGTAACATGCATGGTCTTTTTGTCTTATAACAGTAGTCTCTCTTCTGGATACATTTGATTGACTGTGCCAATATTTGCTTGGAATTTCTTGATAGATTTGAGGTAAATATGTATTACTACTTCTTCTGAAGTTTTTCCGTCTATTTTGGTAGTCCATTATGATTTTTTACTTGTAGCTATTTGGGTATCTGATAATTCTATTGGAAGTGGTAAGAATTTATCGTCAACAATTGCTTCCTTTGCCAGTTGATTAACCTTTTCGTTATGCGTAAGACCAGTGAGAGCCATAACCCACATAAATATAACCTCTGTTTTGTCCAGAGTAAGTTTCCTTAATATCAGCAATGCTTCCCAAACACCTAAAATTTTTATCTCGTTTTACATGGTAGTCCTTATTCAATAGAAACTCAAATCCTGTTTCTGATTTTACCAGTACCCTGCTTTATGAGTTTTTTTGCTAGCTAACTTGCAGATCCCACTACTCCTGTTCTTTATGTAACTTTATTGGCATGAATTCAATCAGAAGAGTCATGAACCAGAGCTACCTAATCATTAGCAAAGCTGAGTAAGTAAATGGTGATTATAAATTGAAATACTTCTTTCATCAAAGCTACAATTCATTTCCCTAATATTCATTGTTACATATATGAGGAACATTCAGAAAGTAAAGGCCAAATTAAACAACTTGGGTAAAGATTTAAATATCAGATTTTTATTTCTAGCGCACAATATTTATATTATTTTGGATTATCTTGATTTTTGCCACATAATTACCATCCACATTTAAGCACTTGTCCATCTAGGAAATCAGTTTTTATGTACCAGTGGAGTAAAAGTCTTCCGCCATTTCTTTACGAGGAGAATTTTTATGCTTTAACTGCAAATATTACCGTTAGCTTTCCGGAGTGTAAAAATAAACCCTTATCCCATCTCCGGTAACGATTCAGTCCAAAAACTAGTCTTCAATTCTTACAATACTGCGTCAGAAATTTCCACGCATTAACCATGCAATTTTCTTTGTGAAAATCGGTTAATTTTCTGAGGACCCAACGTGGACGAATTTTTTGTATGCTAAATTTTCCGATCCTTTCTCAAATAATCGAGTAGTAGAAACATCAGGAAAATGAATTTGAAACTGTTGCATCATTATTCGCCGATCTAATCGAATAAATTCGTTGATTTTCGGCGAGTGAAACGATTTTTTTCTATACCAAACTTTTATAACTCGGTGATGGTTAGATGTCAACTAAAGACCTAAGCATTAAATAAAATTATATTACTGTTAGAAAAAACTACCTCGCTCGGTTACCTTTGGTCTTTATTTTCCGAATGACCCTCGTATTAAACAACATTAGGAAAAAACTACAACCACGTTTAAAGTCATTAGTTGTTTGTATTGTTATCGTTGAATGTCTTCCCAAGTTAAGTTCTAAATCAAAACAAGATGATAATATCGTAATACAATATGGATTACCAAAATTTATCGATGCTACAGTTTATGGCTTTATTCATCATAATGATAATTAACAAAAAGCTCAAAATGCAATTTGTATGACCAATAGAATAACAGAAATTTTGCTACAGATGTAACAATCAATACTAATTCTCCTGCTTATAATGATATTGTAGATATGAACTTATTCTTACTTATGAATTAGAAGCTGAAGGTTTATTAAATGTTCCATCATAGCTTTGCTGATAGACTTAATTCATTATGGACTAGGCCTTATTTTTTTAAAAATTCAAATGTTGATAATCCTGCAGTGCATAGTTTAACTGCAACTGGATTTTATGAAAGTTGTGCTATTACATGTGCATCATATGTAAAGTGTCTTTCAAATTGAGAGTTTTTTTTTAATTCTTGAATAAAACACAGATGGCGTTGATTTCAAAAAACTTTTTATTGGTAATTAAAGTATATAATGTATGACATTTAAACACGAAAAACACTATCAGCCAAATGTCCACCTCTTGCAGCTTCACAGATGTCCACTCTTTTGTCAAAATTTTTGATGACATTTTGGTATAATTGCGGCTCTAACTCACTAATAACGCGAGTAATTTCATCCTTCAGTTCAGGAATCGATCGTGGGTCATTCTTATAGACCTGACTTTTCACGTAACCCCAGAGAAAATAGTCCAACGGAATCAGATCACATGATCTTGGAGGCCAATTAACATCACCGTTCCTGGAGATTACAAGTCCAGGAAATTTACTCTGCAACAATTCAGTGGTTTTACAAGCAGTGTGATAGGTTGCGCCATCTTGCTGGAACCAAATGTCCTCCAGAGTATTATTATTCAATTTAGACCATAAAAATTCAGTTATCATGTCACGATATCGAAGACTATTCACAGTGACAGCTTCACTAGCATCATTTTCGAAGAAGTATGGACCAATGACACCTTCTGATGAATCAATCGTGGATTTTCCTCACCCCAAATACGGCAATTTTGTTTATTAACATAACCACCAATTTAAAAATGTGCTTCATCGGAAAAAATTATTTTTTTGAGAATCATCTGGCTGTTCTTTGATCCAGTTAATAAATGTACGATGTTTTGAATGGTCCAATGGCTTTAGTTTCTGTGTTATTTGAACCTTATATGCCATCAGAGCTAAATCCTTTCCAACTTGTTGTGAACGTTGACTAATGGAGATTTCTGGGTCTTCAGCAACACTTTCACGAACCAAATGAATATGCTCTTGTAAACGACCATATCACTATATCTTTCTCTTCTTTTATCTTCCACCGAACCAGCTCCTTGAAATTTTTGATCAACTCGATTGATAGTGCTTTCAGTTGGTCGAATATGCAAACCGTAAATATTACGTAATTTCTTAAAAATATTTTTCATGAACGCCCATTTTCATAAAATAGTTCAACAATTTCAACGCATTGCTTTATATTATACGACTCCATTTTTATAAATGTCATACACCACACTTTTCAAATGTCACGCCATTTTTGTCCTATTCAAGAATTAAAAAAACCGCTCAATTTGAAAGACCCTTTATTATGAAAAGCAATAATTCTATCCGCATTTGATTTCAGTAGCCCTTCCAACGGCAAGTCTTGGTTTGGCCGAAAATGCAAAGAAGCTATTGCTTCTAAATATCTTGCATACCGACAATGGCATGAAAATCCTAACACCATAAATCGTAACACTTTTGTTCGTGCCAGGAACAGATGCAAAGAAACTATCGACGAAACTAAGGAGGCACACAATCAACAGATTAGAAACAAACTTCTCGCTTGTCCCACCAATTCCAGGTCTTTTTGGTCAGTGGCTAAGGCAGTTAGTCAAAATTTCAGCAAATCCACCATACCACCACTCACACGGCCAGATAATTCTATTGCAACGACACCTGTTGAGAAAGCGAACTTGTTTGCTGAACTCTTTCCTTCATATTCTACTGTCGATTTCCAAGAAAAAACACCACCTACTATTCCCATAGTGCAGTCAAAGATGCCCGATATTATTTTCAGACAGCATATCATAAACCGTATTTTGATGAAGCTAGACACCAGAAAGGATTCTGGCGCTGACAGAATACTTGCCATAGTTCTCAAAAACTGTGCGAGGGAACTAACACCAGTTTTCTGTAGAGTTTTCAACCTATCCTACAGAAAGGGAATATTTCCTTCCTGATGGAAATGTGCCACAGTTCAGGCAAGAAGACCTTGCCAAATAACTACCGACCAATCGCACTGCTTTCAATAATATCGAAAGTCATGGAAAAGGCTATTAATCAGCATCTTCTAAAATATCTTGAAGGATTCAACATTATTAGCGATCACCAATATGGCTTTCGTAAAAATAGAACAACAGGAGATCTTCTGACTTATGTAACACATGTTTGGAACAACGCAATTGAATACTTTGGAGAATCTCGAGCGGTTGCTCTTGACATATCCAAGGCATTCGACCGTGTTTGGCACGATGGGCTGTTGGCTAAGCTACATTCTTATGGTATGTCTGAAAAGTTCTGTTTGTGGCTCTCATGTTTCTTCAGAGAGCGTTCTTTACGAGTGGCAGTGGACGGATTTCTTTCTAACACCTTCACTATCAACGCCGGTGTACCGCAAGGCTCCATAGTGTCTCCTACTCTCTTTCTCATTTATATTAATGATCTGCTGGAAAAGACCGAGAATCCAATCTACAGTTTTGCAGATGACAGTACACTTATCAATTCGTTCACTTTGAACGCTCGGACCTCGGCTACTCAGACGAATATCCGCAGACAGCAGAAAGTCATTCAACTTAACAAAGACCTGGAAGAAATTCTATCTTGGGGAGACCCGGAACTGACCGGCGGCCTTGATTCGCTGGAACATCGGAGAACGGTTGGCAACTTGAGCCTATTCTACAGGTATTTTCATGGAAAGAGTTCGAAGGATGTAGCCCGCTTAATTCCTCCCAAAGAGGTGCATGTTAGAACTACATGATGCGCTAATACTTCACATCCGTATGAGGTTCAGCTTGTTACTCCTCATACAACGCTTTTCAAGCAGTCTTTTATATGGAGAACATTTTTGGACTGTGTTTCCCACCGAGTACAATTTACAGGGATTCAAGAACAACGTGAATCGCTTTCTTCGCACACGTATCGCTCCTGTGGCGCTTTAGGGACTTCCTTGTAGCATGCGTGCTAGACCCATAAAAAAGTCACCCTTTTCAATATGTTAAATTATTTTTATTACATTCTGTACACATGTCATATACAGATAATCTACTTACTTAACTCCAACTGTATTTTCTGCTCATTGAATTAAATTGAAGTTACCTTTCAAAGGTATCCATTTAAACCGTAGATAATCGTACAAGGTGTTAATTTCTTTAAGTAGAGATAGCACTCTGAAATAGTGAAGCAGTTATAATTGGTAATTGATAAAAAGTACTGAGTACTATCTTTGGCACTACCATCTACTATGCATTTCTGGTTACAATGATATGTAATAAGAAAGCGCGAAATAATTTTAGCGCAATGCTGGTATTATTCATTATAGGCACAGAAATGTTTAAGTGTATTATTACTTTATGATCTAATAAATGGAAGGAAGATAATTAAATAGGTATTGAGAAATCGCCGATACGAAACATGAAGTAGGAAAGAACGTTTTTTCTTTTTAGAAATCGATTTAATAACCGATTTTAAAAATTTTTAAATATACAGGATATTCTGGCATAAGCAAATCATATCACAGGTCGACATATGAAACATTTTTTGTTGTTTTCATTTTAATATTTTTTATTTCACGTGTTTTGAATTCAGAAGTATCCGCATTTTCTTTCTATTACATCTAGTTTTTCTACAAGATTAAAAAAAACGTTTATTATAAATTTTTTAAGATAAAATCAGTTACAATTGTTATATTACGATATTCCATAAAATTTCGCTTGGAAATGTTTTTTTAGGGATTGCGTCTGGAATATCATGTTTTATTGACTAACAGTAATCCGCCATCATATTCACATTCCATCGACCTTAGTATCTTGTTTCCATAGTTTTAATGTCTTGATGAAATCGTTCTCCCTGTTTTTTACTAATTCCATCCGATATCATGAATTTTATGCACCATTTCTTCAGATGGGCGTCTTAAACGCTCAGAATTTCTAGTGGTTATACGGCCACATTTAAATTCATTTATCCAGTAACAAACGGTCTTGAGCGCTGGTATAGAGTTCCCATGAACTTTCTGCGGATCAGTTTCTATCTGGACCGTAGTACACTTTTTTCAATAAAAATTTATTATCACATATAAAAATTTCGAAATATAACAGCATACGAGGTTCTGAACTGTTTTTAAAAATAGAGGATAGAACGCCTGTTTGGTAATAAATACGTTTATAGATTGACTTGTTTGCAGTGTGAGGTTTGTTACACACAGACATCACAGTAGTTAAAATTCATGTGCCGTAGTCCAACTTACGACAACTATAAAAGGAGACTTTTTAAAGAAATATACCACATAAACAGAGACCCCAACTCACACACCAACAACACACTGATCACTTACGATAACTGCAAAAAAACAATTGCGCGTTACATCTGTTTGAAACTTTGAACATAACCGTTATAAGAATCATGCTTACTAGCACTCATGCCTCTTAACAAAATTTCCCGCCATTTAGTAGAAATTTACCAAACTTCAATCCACCTTTGTATTTCTATATGCAGCACATATTTATTCTACTTATAGTTACAGTCTTCATGTCGCTAATAAAGCCCCATTCTTTTACTTGTTTACTTTCTCCCAGATATGATTCTACCCCTGTACATTTCCATTCACCATTCAGGTTTTTACTGACTATTATCACCTGGTTAAATTCAATTTGTTCCTTTAGGTACTTTTTTCTATTTATTGACTCTCCTGTATTTAAGAGTTTGTGGTTTGCCTCTGGTTCTTGTGGTTTTTGCTGTCAATTCTCTATTTCATAATCTACCATTATTCTCTGAATATATTTTTAATTCCAGGTTCAAGCTTATCCCAAGGAGTCCATTGTTCTTTACATAGTGCAGTTGTCGTGCTCTACTATCCCACTCTCATAAGGTTATTTTGTATATCCTGATTGTTGACCTAATAATATAGATAGAATTTTAAGATCTCCACACAGCTGCCAATCGTGATTTTGATACAGAATTTTATTGAATAATAATTCCAAATTGTCATAAGTCTCCTTTTACTAAATTGAGTAAGCGATAGGCACAAAAGCATATTGGTTAGAGTTATGTAAAAAAACCCCTTTTAAGGTTTTTTTTGACGAATCGATGAAAAGTCTCCATGTTAAAGGGTTATAACATTCTGCACTCAGGTTTTCATTTACAGCGGAAATATTAATACAATAACTAATGATCCTTCTTGAGAGAAATAAGGTAGAAATTCCGTTTCACGTTTTCTATACCAAGTAAATTGTATTCCAGGAGCTAATAGATGTTTCGAATGTAGTCTAGATCCAAGGAGTTGAGCAGCATCTTTTGAAAGACCTAAGTCTCTTGTCAAGTCATTTAATTCCCCTTGTGTGGCTGATTCGTATCTGGTTCAAATACTTCCATTGACTCTTGACGTTGTATAGTTGATTCCGATGATGTTGAACTGTGATCAGAGATATCTGTTAAGTATAGAAGTGGTAAAGGAGTCTCTGGACCATGTGGAATCGGGCGTGTAGCTGAATTCATATTTGGATATACTATTTTATTTTTATTTTTTTGCGTTAAAACCTTTTACATTGGTACAATAAAAGTAGCAATCAGAGTCGGCTCCCTCCATATCGTAGGCCTATCAAAAGGCAACGATTTTTTTTCGTGTTTTGTACACTTCTTATTAATTGTTCGACACAAATAGTACATACTATTTATGGAGGCCATGATTTGAGCTTAATACTAAAGCCAAAATAAGCATTATGTGCACTTTTAACAAAATCAGTAATTCTTTGTTTCTTTTTCGAAATAATAAAATTTTCACAAATATAACAAAATATATCCACACTATTTTTACACTTTCTTGAAGACATTTCTTTTTTTTTTAAATATTGTTCAAACATAAACCATTAATGCGGTTTAACAATTACCAAAATAAACATGTTAACGCTTTATCAAAATAAACACTTCAATCTCAGTACAAATTTTATAAACAAAGTCAATATAATGACTTATTCTAATACATCGGTCTTGCAAATGAGTGTCGTTGCTGTTGTAGCTAACACGCTTTCTCACGAGAGGTCGCATAACTCGTGGAAAGAGCGCTAGAACTTCATAATTTGAATTATTTTTATGAAAAAAGTGAAAATTACCACTATATGGATTTTCTTTAGAACCTGATGTGATACGATAAAACGTGTGGTAAATTCGTAATCAGTGTCACCCAATTAGTAAAAATAGTTAACAACTTTTTAGACAATAAAAATCATGTCGGTCTGTGGTGACTTATTCTACGTTTAAAAATAAAGCAAACAAGAGCAGATTTTTCGACAAGATCTTCAAAACTATGGGCTCTTTGTGTCTTCTAATCTACAAGTTTTTTTTTTATCTTACAGCTTGGTACGTGCTACTCATCAGGATCAAAAAGTCCGAAACACACATATATATATATATATATATATATATATATATATATATATATATATATATATATATATATATATTACTTTCATTACCTTTGACACATCCCAAAGATAATCTTCTTCTAGTTGTATTATTAAAGCTGTAGTTATTTATTCTATTCATTTAACAATTTTCTTGGGTAAGAGTCTCACGCTGGTTGCTATTGTGGTCTCCTCCTGTCGGTTAATACCAGCAGAATAGTTTGTCTTCTTACTTAAACCAGAAATGAGCTTATAGGACTTGGTCTTTCAACCCTTCCTCTTTCCTAACTCCAAAATTTTTCTTATATCTTATAGCTTGGTGCAATGAGAACCAAGAATTTCGATAAATTTGGTAAATCAGTGACATAATTGGAAAATATATTTTCGTTTAAAACAGGGAACGACTTGTGTTGAGGCAAACATCCTTTGGGAATTTTAGCCGTTTAGCATCTCTTGTTAAGATATGTTTCTAAGAACTTTTGAGTTTAGTAGAATCTAGGAATATATATATATATATATATATATATATATATATATATATATATATATATATATATATATATATATATATATATATATATAAATATAAATATATATATATATATATATATATATATATATATATATATATATGTATATATATATATATATATATATATATATATATATATATATATATATATATATATATATATGTATATATATAAATATATATATATATATATATATATATATATATATATATATATATATATATATATATATACATATATATATATATATATATATATATATATATATATATATATATATATATATATATATATATATATATATATACATATATATATATATATATATATATATATATATATATATATATATATGTATATATATATATATATATATATATATATATATATATATATATATATATATATATATATATTTAATACAAATTTTTAATTTTATCATTAAATTTCTTTACTCTTTTTTTAAGTGGCGACTTGGTAGATAGTGGAAGTATTTTTTTTTTGATGGTACGGTTTTTGATCTGTCCGGAGCCTCAACTGTCGTATATTCTAGAAGAGTGAACCAGGGCCACTAAAATTTCTCTCGTCTCATGAGGAGAAACCTCTCTAGCAATTATAAAGATCCTATAACACTTTATTTCAATATGGCGTTGTAAAAGTTACATACAACGATCTTCTTTTATCTGTTTCCTCTACGCTCATCCACCATAGTGCAGGCAATCTTTTAATTCATATTTTCGGTATACGAGAAGCAAATTCGGAGAAAATCTACGAGAACACTTGATTCAGCAGCTTACAAATTTCAAATAACAACTCCGATTGCACCGGAACTTTTATCACGTCATCACAGTCGCCCCTTAAAACAAAGTTCAACTTCCGTGATTATTTGACAAATATGAGGACGTTGGCGACGCTTCTACTATTTGAACTACCTTTGGAGTAATTCACCTATTCCGTCAACTCGTAACAATTGACATATAATTAGGGTGAAGGAAAATTCTGACAAAATTAATTAATGATGAATAAATGAGATTTTTCCCGTAACTTAATCTAAATTGGTCAACTGAAAATACATTTCTAAATGTCTATATACAAGTGAATATGCAAGTAAATTATCTATAACGTCCGTCATAATTTGAGATTAAGTTTACGTTTTTTTTTGTAAGGTATTGGCTCTGTTTAGCTTGTATTTCATATTTATGTATTAACTTAGACATAAAATGATTATCAATTTTAGGGGTTACATACACCTCCAATTTTCAAAAATTCGATTTTTTTATGGATCTGGATTCATTCTCTATACTTCCAAGAATTATTCAAAAAATTTTTTTTTGATTCTATTCCATTACAGTTATAGCATTAAATATTGGCGTCGGATTGGGACCTCTATCTGTTTTCAGACACTGCATTATTACTCAGTTAATTTTTAATATTTATAGGTTTTTTAAATTTATCTAATAGATTTTTTTTTTTCAGATATTATAGGTGATAACGTGAAACGGCAACCTTAACAGTTTTGATTTGATGATAACTCGTGGTTCTTGGGATTAAATTTGATAAAACTGAAGTAGCTTTCCGACCTTTCGCTTACGATTAGACGAGGCATCTTCAGAGATCTTTACTCTACGAGATTAGGGCACTAAATGACATTAATTTATTGCTATAATCTCAATGAGTAGAGATCCTGAAAATGCCTCATGCAAACGTAGGCAAAGCATCTACCATAAAAGTTACATACACTTAATACAGTCTAATCCCAAGAACCACGATGAGATAGATGACATTCCTACGCGTAAGAGAAAACCGCATGAAATTTGAATTATTTATTCTCGAGCTACATACAAGAATATACACATAAACATAAATACGCATAAGGTGTCCCAAAGTAAACGGGAATTTTTCAAAATGAAAACAAAAAGTTATTAATTTGGCAAAATTCATTTAATATGCTCAAAGGGATAGTAAATAAGTTTTTAGCTCATTTTCATTATCCTGGGTGATGCCGTTCTGATATCTTCAATGTCTACATAAAAGCTTTCCTTTTACCGACAAATGTAGTTCTGGGAATATATAGAAGTCGTACGGAGCCAAATCAGGCGAATCAGGTAAACTGTTGATGGTTAAAATGTCGTTTTTTCTCAGGAAATCAGTAATCTATCGTATAAACGCACAATGCATTCGAAGAACCTGGAAGCGTTGAACATAGCAAAGGATAATGGGATAAAAATGTTACAACTGCCAGGCCATACTACTCACCGTCTTCAGCTATTGGACATCTCTTTGAACAGTTATTATATTCAAGCAACAGAAAAAATAGTTGAGGACAAATCCATGTCAAGTCAAGTAACGCAATATCAACTTGCAAGTTTTTTATAGAAGCTTATCGACTAATTGAATATAAATTTTTTTGGTGGAAAACTGCATATTAAAGTTTGAAACATCGTAAGGTTTTGAAAAAAAACCCGTCGACAATTTTTAACTACTATTTTACAAAATTAATTTTTATTTTTGCAGATTGCACAGGCCAACGAAGTCGTATCGCCCACCGATTTTTCACATTTTAATATTCAAAATGTGAAAAGTTTATTTTTTATCATTCGCATGTTATTAGGTTGGCAAGAAAATCAGAATTTTATAAGGTTGGCAGTAAAATGAAATGTTATTAGGTTGATAGTTCCGATAAATGTCACAGCTGTTTGTTTTCTTTCAGTTAATATAACCTCGCATTGCAGTGTTTAACCCATGTGCTTTAATTCACACTCAAACTATGGCTCATCGTGGTTGTAAAAACTCTCCCAACACTTCTTGTTATATATATGGTGAGTTTGTAGTTAAAAAACATCAAAGAAACATTACTGAATTTGTATAAAAAAAAAAAAGTATACTTTGCATATTTTGGTGTAGAAATCGGTAATCAAGAAAAATGTTGGTCTCCTCACAAATTATGTTATGTTTGTGTTGAGGATCTTAGGAAATGGTATAAGAAAGAAAATAAAGCTTTTAGATTTGCAGCACCGATGGTATGGAGAGAGCAAGAAAATCATTTAAATGATTGTTATTTTTGCAGCGTTGATGTTACTGGATATAACTAACTCCAAAAATAAGAAAGTAATTGTCTATCTTAACTTTACTTCAGCTAATCGGCCGGTAGGACATGGACCGGGACTTCCTGTCCCCGAGCCACCTATCTCGATGACGTTTTACAGTCCAGTCCCGAATTTAATGAAAGTCGACCGGATGCTGATGACCATAATTGTTTACACAAGTTGAGTTAAATGATTTAGTGAGAGATTTGGGTTTGACTAAGGAAAAAATACAATTGCTTGGTTCTAGGTTGAAAGAAAAACATTTATTGGAAACTGGAACATCCATTATAGAACAAGAGATCAACAGTTTGCTCAGTTTTTCAAGCAGGAAGAGGATTTGGTTTACTGCCATGATATTGGTAGTCTAATGAACGAATTTGGCATTGAGTACAAGAAGGAGTATTGGAGGCGTTTTATAGAGTCAAAAACTAGTTTAAAAGTTGTTCTGTTACACAACGGAAACATTTATGCTTCACTGGCTGTTGCTCATTCAGTTCATATGAAAGAAATTTACGAAGATCTTAACATGATTTTACAGAAAATTAACTATCCAGCTCACGATTGGATGCTATGTGGAGATTTAAAAGTTGTCCACATGATCCTTGGTCAACAAAAGGGATTTACAAAGTTTCCATGTTTGATATGTGAGTGGGACAGCAGAGCAAGGGAACAACATTGGTCCAAAAAACAATGGCCCGTAAGAAGAACTTTAACATCTAGCGAGAAGAAAAATATGCATAAAACTTTAGTAGACCCAAAAAAGATTCTTCTACCACCACTACATATCAAGTTAGGCCTAATGAAACAATTTGTAAAAGCTTTGCCTAAAGATGGTGAATGTTTTAGATATTTGTGTAAAAGATTTCCGCATTTAACAGAAGCCAAACTGATAACATTGGGCTTGATATTCGTAAAATGATGTTCGATTCCAACTTTGAAGCAAGGACGATTACAAAGGAAAAGGAGGTTTGGATATCATTTAAAGAAGTTGTGACTAAGTTTTTGGGCAATGTGAAAGACCCTAACTATGAAACTTATCGTAGCTAATATGATAGACAAGTTCAAAAATCTGGGTTGTCTGATGAACCTTAAAGTCCAGTTCTTGTACAACCATCTTGCCTTTTTTCCTAAAAACTTAGGCGATGTGAGTGAAGAGCAGGGGGAATGATTCCATCAGGACATAAAGGAGATGGAGAAACGGTACCAGGGACGGTGGAATATCAACATGACGGGTGATTACTGTTGGTCACTTTATAGAGAACATCTAAATGCATCACATCGGAGAAAAAGCTATACAAGAAACTTCACAGAGGAAAGGGAAAGGAAATACAAAAAAATAAGCACCTAAAATATTCGCATTGAAGTGAAATATGTTATCGTGAGTAAAAATTGTAGTCTAATCAAATGAAAGTACGGTTTAAGTTTTTATTTTTTATGTTACAAGTATTCCCTATTTTGAAATTTAATCGATGTCATATTGTGAGAGAACTGTGGGTGATACAAAAAAACTGATACCAGATACGATTTCAGCACCAAAAAATACATAACACTTAGATGTATTGGTTTTAAAAAGTTTTTACAAATTATTTTTCCTGCAGATAAGGGGGGGCCATAATTTCATCAGTGATCCATTTAACCCGATAAAAAATAATGGTAACATTTAAAACATATTTTAAAAAAATTCTTATAATTTAAAGTATAAGAAAAATATATAAGCGCCATTCTTTTGTCTTATTCACTTAATAACCTATAAAATATTTTTTTTTTTAATATACATTCTTTGATAAAATTAACTAAAAGTCTTTCATGAAGATATAATGACGTAACATTTTTAAATAACCATTATTATTATTATTAAAATTATCATTTTCTTGTAACATTTCAAATTTGAACTTTTATTTAGAAATAAATAAATGTTGTTCAGCAATAAAACGACTTATTTCTTTCTCTATGGGGTAGAGCAGGGGTGCTCAAACGGTCGATCGCGATCGACAAGCCGATCGCGAGTGCTTTTTGAGTCGATCTCGAGAAAAAAATTCCGATATAGAACTATTCACAGATTTTGTTTTAGGTAACTAAAACAAAATGTAATGAATAAAACTACTAAATTTTATTCGATCCACAATTAGGCCAGAATAACCCCCTCATCACTTTCTTTTATCGTAATAACCCCCTGCTAGCGGCAAAAGGCGACTTTATCAAAGAAAAGCCGCGTTTTTGATTCCCGCCGATTTTTCTAGAAACTTCGTGCGGCGTGTTTGACTGGAACATTCGAGACTTCGTTCGCGCCGATATAAATGTTGCGCCTGCAGGAATAGGAGTCAGTCTAAGTTGTAACTTGAAGGCGATACATCGATACAAAGTTTATTAATAAATAGTCCAAAATGAGCGCGGCGAAGGAAAGTAAAACTTATCATTTTAATAACGATTGGGAGGAAGAATTTTTCTTTTGTGTGGTAAAGGATAAGTGCATTTGTCTCATTTTCCGTGCGTCAGTTGCAATACCTAAGCGTGGGAACTTACAGAGGCATCATAAAACGGTTCATAAAAACTATGAAAAGGATTTTCCATCACAGAGTGAATTAAGAAAACGAAAAGTACGTGATTTGACAACTTGTTTGAAAAAAGAACAAACCATGTTCACAAGACCAGCCAAACAATCAAAAGCTGCAACGATCGCGTCATTTAAAATATCTCATATATTGGCGAAACCATTTGATGATGGATTGATTGTGGAGGAACATTTATTGAAGTGGGTGAGACTTTATTTGGAGATTTTAAAAATAAAACAGAGATTATGTCTGCTATTAGAGAACTTCAGTTATCTCGTCCGACTATCACAAGGCGTGTTGAAGTCATGAGTCAGGACATGGCAGATAAACTAAAACATGATATCATGGAATGTGCATACTTTTCTTTACAGTTCGACGAATCCACCGATATGACAGACACTGCCCAGCTGTGTATTTTTATTCGAATGGTATTCAATGACATGTCGGCTAAGGAAGAGTTTTGACAATGATTCCTCTGAAAGGAAAGACCCGTGGCGAAGATATAGATGACGTTTTCTTCAATTTTGTAACAAACTACAAGCAACCAATATATAAACTAGTGTGCATTACAACCGATGGAGCACCAGCAATGACTGGAAACGAAAACGGTTTTGTGGCATTGTGTCGAGCTAATGATGATTTCCCTTCATTTTTCTCCCTTCCATTGCATTATACATCAACAAGTTTTGTGTTCAAAAGTTCTAAACATGGAGGAGATTATGGGCATTGCAATAAAAATTGTGAATTCTATCCGTGCACGTAGCTTGCAACGACGGCTCTTTAAATTGCAGTTGGAAGATAGTAAGTCAGCTGACCACACTGATTTAGTTCTTCACACGGACGTCAGGTGGTTGAGTCGCGGAAAATTCCTAGAAAGGTTTCAAGAATTATTGCCCGAAATAACAGCTTTTCTGGTCGAAAGAGGTGATGACACTCAGATGCTGAAAAACGGAAAATGGCTGACTGATTTGGCATTTTTGACAGACATCACAATGCATTTAAACACCATTAATTTGGAGCTTCAAGGTAAAGGAAAAACTATTATCGAGATGATTAGCGCAATAAACGCATTCAAAAGTAAATTGCAACTTATGATAGATGAACTGAAAAGAAAGGATCTGAAAAATTTTCCGTCTTTGAAAGCAAGGATTCCTCAGTTGAATTATGATATTTATGAGGCAGAATTATCAAATATTTTGGGCCAATTCGAAATACGTTTTTTATGATTTCAGTAAATTGGCAAATATCGCATCATTTATGAGTTATCCCCTTTCGTGTAAAAACATTGAGGAATTAGCTACTGAAATAGCAAGTCAGTTTAACATGGACTCATGTTCTGTTGAAAATGAGTTAGTGCAGATTATATCAGATATACATCTCAAAGCCACAGCATCTGATATAAAATTCTGGTGTTTTATATCTGAAGATAAATATCCGAATCTAAGGCAAATCGCCCTTCAACTGACGGCAATGTTTGGGTCAACTTACTTGTGCGAGTCTGCATTTTCTGAAATGAAGATAATTAAGTCAAAATATCGCAATCGACTAACTGACGAACATATATCATCATGCTTGCGATTAGCACTCGGTAATTACGTACCATCTTATGAGAAGTATGCTGAGAACATGCAGTGCCACGCTTCAACATCCAAAGTCACTCTTTAGTTAAGTTTAGACACTAGAACTCGTTTGTTTTGTAAGAACCAATAAACTAATTTTGAATAATTATGAGTTTTTTCATTGACATTTTAGAGCAGACCTACACTTACCTTGACTAAAAAAAGCATAGTGTGCGGAAAACTAATATCTATGCCACGATACACCCTACCTAGACGACAATCCTGCATCACACTTACTTGCAGCCTCTCAGAGTCGATCGATCGTAGTTTAACAATATTGAGGTAGCTTGCCAGCAGTTCAAGTTTGAGCACCTCTGGGGTAGAGCTTTACGTAGGTTGCTACTATGGACTTAAGGCCTTAGTCTGGTTAGTTCTTGTGTGTTTTCTAAATAACAGATAACAGTTTGCGACATCGCATCCATTTAGGTATTTAATTACAAGTTACCCTAAGTAAAGTTTGCATATTATCTATTTTATCCCCACTTGGAAATATTTTTGTTGGCGTCCTTGGTGTCCGGAATAAAAACGTTTATATTAAAATGAATTTGCTATAGAATAACGATTATTGATCACTAAATACATATCTATCTATCTATCTATATATATTTTATATATATATATATATATATATATATATATATATATATATATATATATATATATATATATATATATATATATATATATATATATATACTACTCTCATCAAAAAATAGTAAAACTTTTTAATTTTAATCGCCCGGGCATTTCGAAATCGGATTAATTTTTTTTTCGTTAGGTTGGTAGGACCTTAACTGCCATCTGTGTCAAATTTTAAGACCATAGCGTCAGTATTTAATTCGCTTGCATTCGTTCAACAACAAAAGTGCGTTTTTCCATGAGTGAAAAAATTCAGCAAAGAAGTGATATTGCTCTATCCAGAGCAAGTGTTTTTGATTGGTATAAATTGTTTGAAGAAGGTAGAGAACGTGTGGGGGACCATGAACGTCCTGGTCGTCCTTCAACATCTACCAATGAGAAACACACGTCAAGCAAATCAAGGATTTGGTGCTCAAAAATCGTCGAGTGCTAGAGGTGAGCTTAGACCGAAGAAACCACGCCAAAGCAAGTCGAAAATCAAGGTGATGTTAACAGTTTTCTTCGATTATCGTGGTGTTGTTCATTATGAATTCCTTCCGCCGGGCCAAACTGTCAACAAGGAATATTATTTGAGAGGTGAGCTTGGTTTTTTCATCACGATAATGCGCCTTCTCACACAGCATTGGTTCTTTGCGACTTTTTCATCAAAAATTCAACTCATATCATTCCGCAATCGCCCTATTCGCCTGATTTAGCTCTGTCGAACTTCTGGCTATTCCCTAAACTCAAAAAACCGCTCCGAGGACATCGTTTTGAGTCGACTGAGAAGATTAAAACTGAATCGAAGAAGGCTTTAAAGGCCATTCCAGAAATCGAATTCAACAACTGTTTCGAAGACTGGAAAAAACCTTTGACATAAATGCATTGTATCCAAAGGGGATTACTTTGAAGGGGATGAAATAAATTTGGAAAAATAAATAACCCGTTTGCGTTTTATTTCAAAAGTTTTACTATTTTTTGATCATAATATATATATATATATATATATATATATATATATATATATATATATATACATATACATATACATACATATATATATATATATATATATATATATATATATATATATATATATATATATATAAATATATATATAACTGTAAACATAAAAATAGACTTGTATATGTCTCATGTTAATTTTCTTGGATACATAACGGTTCTTTACAAATTTATGTAAAAATTATCTTTCTGTCTTTTCATTTCCTGTAATATAAACGAAAAAATTAACCTTGTCAATATTGTTTCATCATTAAGAACACGCTTCATATCCGTGTTTAAAACTAACCAATATTTGGTTTTGTTGTGGTTTTGTCTTATCAACGTCCGGTATAGTTACGTTTTTATTCGTTTATTTTTTTAAGATTTTTATAGTAGACCTTAAAAGCCAAAGGTGTCTTACTATGTCCAGTAGTTTTATTTTTAATGTATATACGCAGTAGCTTGTTTATTTTGAGCTTATATCTAGTGACAGATTATGTTAAATGAGTAAACCAGAGCTGCTGATTTCTCCCGTTTTTAAGTTTGATTAAGCTGTAAAAAATATTAGATAATTACCCAAATAAAGAACATTTAAACCCCTATCCACAAGAGAAAGGGTAAAACCAACACAACTAGACATAGCCACCAAAAATTGCTATAAAAATTATTAGAGTCCTCATACTTTTTGTACCCGCTATTGCTAATGCAATGCCAGTGAACGCTTTTAAAACTTTTAAGATTACTTTGGTGTCTGTTTGTCTGTCCGTCTGTCACACCCGATTTTCTCCGCAACTATTTGACATAGAAAGTTGAAATTTAGCATTAATATAGAAATTGCTGGTCCCATCAGAGCCGTGTAGTTTTGAAAGTTAAATTTTGATTGAAAGGGTTAGTCTTGGAGGGTGAAATAGGAAGTGAAAAAAAAAAATCTTTACCAGGTCATCGAGTGAGGTGTCAAATGAAAGCTTGTGAAAACATAAATTCAAAAATATATACCAGGTATACAAGTATGAAATGCGGATTTCAGATAACAGATGGTGCACCAATGCAGTTTGTGCTATAAAGATTTGACACTGCACCATTTTGTTGTGTCATCAATAAGTGTTAGACGCTTACGAGTGATAAATTGGAAAAGTGTGTGCATAGTGTTGTGTTCAATATGTCGGAATTTATACCGAATAAAGAGCATTCGCGGACAGCATTAGTTTTTTGTTTTCATTTGAAGAAAACTGCTGTTGAATCATACGGATTACTTCGAGAAGCTTATGGTGAACATACTCCATCGCAAGATACGTGTGAACGATGGTTTCGGTGTTTCAAAAGTAGCGACTTCGATGTTGCAGACAAGGAACGTGGAAAACCGCCAAAAAAATACGAAGATGTGGAATTGCAAGTATTGTTGGACGAAGATGATTCGCAAACACAATAACAACTCGCCGAGCAATTGGGCGTTAGTCAACAAGCTGTTTCCAATCGGCTACGAGAGATGGGAAAGATTCAGAAAACCGGTAGATGGGTACCACATGAGTTGAACGACAGGCAAATGGAAAAGCGCAAAAACACGTGTGACATTTTGCTCGCTTGGTACAAAAGGAAGTCGTTTTTTTGCATCATAAAGTTACAGGGGATGAAAAGTGGATTTATTTGAGAATCCCAAGTGCAAAAAATCATGAGTAGACCCAGGCGCACCATCCACATCGACCGCAAGACCAAATCGGCAGAAAGACGATGCTCTGTGTTTGCTGGGACCAGAGGGGCGTGGTCTATTATGAGCTGTTAAAACCTAGGGAAACGGTTAATACTAAATGTTACCAACAATAATTGACCGATTTGAACCGTTCGCTGCTTGAAAAAAGGCCAGAATACCCAAAGAGGCAACATAAAGTCATTTTTCTTCATGACAATGCTCCATCACATACGGCAAAACCAGTTCGCGACACGTTGGAAGCACTCAGCTGGGAAGTTCTACCCCATGCGGCCTACTCACCAAACTTGGCTCCTTCCGATTACCACTTGTTTGCATCGACGGGTCACGCACTTGCTGAGCAGCTCTTTGGTTCGTACGAAGATGTGAAAAAATGGCTCGATGAATGATTCGCAGCAAAAGGGGAAGATATTTACTGGCGTGGTATTCATAAATTGTCCGAAAGATGGCAAAAATGTATAAGAAGCGATGGAGCATACTTTGAATAAAGCACTTTTTATCGTTCTTCCGAATTTAACATGTTTTTTTAGAAAAAAAATCCGCATTTCATACTTGTACACCTGGTATAATGTAATACGTGCGCACACTTTTCTTTGTATTATATTTAAAAAATTGCCAAAAATCGCTGTCTCCCCCCTTATTTCGAAAAGTATTGATCGAAAATTTTGAAAAAATTCTGAAATATTCTCCACAAAGTGTAAATTGAACAAACATTATCACGAGTGCATTACCTGTAATAATTTATCTGTTATATAAAAAAACACAAAAATTTGAAGGTCATGAGTTTTCAACAAAAATCAGAAACAAACTTTGTTGAAAACTCATTTGGGGTGTGTCTTGTGAAGTCATCGATCATTTTATATCTCTGTAACAAATTTTTTTATTTTAAAACCAATCAACGTACCGAACATTAATTGCATAAGTCCTACTTGCCGATTATTTTTGATTTAAAAATGAGTTTTATTATAAAACTTTTAAAAATATTAAGGAAAGAATATTATTTGTATTTAAAAATGATGGTAGATTCATAATAGTATTTGTTATATGTATTTCCAAGGTCAAAATAGATACATATGTTCATGAGGCGGCTTTACTGGTTACATGCTTTGAGCATAGAAAATATAGCTATTGCTACAGAAAGACATACACATAGAAAAAATGCCGCCTTAATATAAAGCCGGCTGGCTACCGCTGGATCTTATCGATTCAGCGGTAGTTTCCTTATTGTTATTACATAAAATACAACTTTTAATTGCGCGGCATCTCTGAGAAACTCGACGAGGCACATTTTAACGATCTGGCGGTAGTCAGTCGGCTTCGTTTTGCAGCCAGTGGCGGCTCGTGATGGAATTTGCTGGAGGTTCACATACCTCACAAAGCTATGTTGTATGTAACATTATGAGTCAATAAGAGCGTGACAACACGATTTCCAGATACCTACTTAATTTTAAATTTCATGTATGTGTTCATACCTAGAAGACATTTTAAAATTTTTTAAGGTCCATGGTCACAAATGAAAACACCTTACCTAATATTAATTGAAAATGCTAAATATCAGTAGGTTAAACATAATGTCAAATATAAAATCACTTACCAATACAGAAGGTCCAACTACGAGTATAACAGGCAAATGCGCGCGGTGTATTGACACATGTATAAACGCAAGCATAAATAATATACAACACTTGACGAAAGAAAATGCAGTCCATATTAGAAATATAGCAAAATTCATTATTTTGTTTAAAAACATCTAACTATGAGCTGAACATTCTAAACACAATGTTTAAACGAAAAGTCCATACGGCGATTTTTTAAATTTGCAAATTTGTCAATCACTAATGGATTAAAATCACTAATATCTTCTATCTATCATTTTCTTTTCTATTGACAATATTCCCAATGCTGAAGGTCTTTCTTCATTCATGGTACTTCTCAAAAACGACTTTCTTTTTAAAGTGGAGGAATTTCTTTCAGCTTCAGCAGTTGTCATCGGAATGGTAATAATTAGCTGCAGTGTACGTTGCGAAAAATACATTTTGTAAATTATTTTCGATTATAAATCGCAAACAGTGCATCCTTCCTGGCAAATTTCTAAAATCTGGCCGTTTATAAACAAGTTCAAGTTCAGATTGTCCAAAAGTGGATATGTCTGACCTATATCATTTAAATAGTGCGATGGAAATTTATTTTCAAACTCCGAGAACTTAGAAGACATAAACAGAAGCGACTCACTTAGATGATTATTAAATGAAAACCTTTTCTTAATTTGAATTACTATATGATCACATATTTCCTTTGCTGCAACTACTTTCGTTAAATAAGGATCTTCCTTACGTTTATACATTTTTCAAATATATTAATTGCTGTGGCTACCTGTGCAGGATCAGAAGTCGATTTTTGCAAACTGTTATATAAGATATCGGCGGGTGGCATAATTTTATGAAAATATGTTAGCCAGAATACAAACTGCGCGTCGTATAACATTCTACGGATTACAGAGGCTTGATTAATTGTGGTGGATTGTTTCGAAGTATTTTCTACCTTCTCCATAAAGATAAGTGCTTCTCTGTTCTCAAAAATAATATTTATAGCTCTACTTTTAATAAGCCATCGTGTCGTAGAAGTTCTTGGAATATGGCAGCGTACAACTTCATTTAATATTTCAACCCTCTGAGGAGAATTTGAAAAATCTGTTATATTAGAAAAGAAAATACGTACTTCTGCATTCTGGCTAGTTACATGAGCTAAAATTAAATTTAATTGATGAGCATAACAGTGAACAAAATATCCGTATTTATAATCATCTTGAATAATTCTGTTTACTCCACCCTGACGGCCACTCATAATATTTGCTCCATCATAGCTTTGTGAAATTAATTTATTTGGTGTATCTGTAACTTTGAGCAAAACGTCTTTAATACAATTTGCTAAACTAATTGCTGCATTATGTTCTTGTGGATTCAAAAAAGCCAAAAATCGTTCAGTTAGGGAACCGTCTTTTAAAATGTATCTGAAAACTACTACTAATTGGAACTTACAAGCAATATCTGTGGTCTCATCTACTATAACAGAGATGAATTGGGCGTCTGCGTATTCTTTACATATTCGTGGCAAACTTGTAGCATGCAATCTAAGAATCATTTTTGAAGTACATTTGAAGACCGTAGATTTTTCAAAATGCTCTTTTAAAGTCAGATTCAACTCTGCACTAAAATTAATTAGACCTTTGAAAATGCCCGGTTTTTACGAACCATCCCTTTCATCGTGTCCTCGCAAAGCTAATTCAAAATATCCACAGAACTTTATACAATTTATAATTTTCGACAAAACAAAAAAAATCTGTTTTTCAGTACATTGTCATTATGTTTTTCAATGCCTCTTCTGTAGGCACTATCCAGTTGTTGTTTTGTATCACCTTTTCCCAAAAGTCTTAGTTAGAATTTATATGAACCTGCGAACTTTCATGCTTTTTAATTTTTTTTTTCACCCAACTTGCTTCAGCACTTTCAGATGCAAATAACAAACATGGCAAACAAAAGAAATTGTTTTTAACACTGCATCTGCAAAGCCATTCAAGTTTGTCATATAATTCACGTTTAAAACTTCTTTTGAACTCGCGTTTTTGTCTCTTATTCATTTGAGTAATACTAAGATTCGGAATCGGTTTCCCGCAGCTTTCAAGTTTGTCTTCTAAAGGCAACTTCGGAAAATTTTGTTTTAAATAATTCACTGTATATTCAACAATTTACTACACTCCGGCTGTGCATCCATTTTTTCGTTCATTACATCAATTATAATCAGTTTATGTCTGTATATAATTGCATTTACGACTTAATACTAACAATACACCCTTTGTTGCAACACATTGAGCGCCAAAACTAAATTTAACTACTCTGATTGGAACCGCTTAGATTAGATGTAAAATATAAACGAATCAACACGACACTTCTATCCTAATCTAAATCCGTAAGATCACCAAGTAAGTGTGAACCATGGAGAGAGAAAAACGACGAATTGACTTCTTAGAGAGAGACACAGTTTGCCAGAACGCAAAAACGTATAAAACGAGTCAGCGCCGTATACCGCCTTGCTTTACATCCAGTTCTTGTAGCTTGTGCGCTTAGGGAGATTCAGTGACAACTCGAGGTTTAACGGTACGTAACGTATTAGGGTTGTTATAAATTGTTCTTGTCCATTTGTAGGGAGGGTTCACTTCTTTAAAAGACGTTTGTATGACTAAGGTATAATACAGAATAATTTGCATTTTGCCTTGTTGTTGACAGGGAGTTCACGTGCTCATGATCTCCTATAGAGGAGCCGCCACTATTTGCAGCAACACCTTGTTCCACCTCTTAATCTTTCTGTAGCGATAGCTATATTTTCTGTACTTTGGAGCATAAAAATTCGGAGTGTTGCTTCGAATATATGATATTATACGTGGTTTCGGAGTTTCACCATAATTATGTTATTTTGAATCAGTTTTTTTTCAAGGTACAGATGGTATGAGGAGGAGAGTGTTAGTTTTTCAGTTGTATACATTTATGAATCTTTTCATTTGCTTAACTTTGTCTTGTGGTTAATAACTGACCATTTATCACTTAAAATATCAAGTTTTCCTGCTTAGATTGAGTTCTTTTACCCAAATTAAGTATTTCTTTCTGACTTCGTATTTGCTAAGAACTTATTGGGTGTCGGACGAAATTGGCAGTTGGTAAATTTCTTTGTCTGCTAATATTTGCATTAAGAGGATGAATATTTACCTTGAAATTTCGCAAAAATTCACGTAGCAAAATTTTTAGCAAGTAATTGCTAGAAATATAATGTCTGGGGAACGCATTATAATGCCTGCAAGGAGGGAGAGATATGATTATTATAAAATAATTATAAATAAAATAATATAAAAAAGTTGCAACTCAAGAACACATATTATGGATTTTTGTATTCCTGTACATTTATCTTAGAATGGTAGAGATATGCATTTAAACTACATTTCGGCTTGAATTTCTGGAATCATAGAAATGAAATAAAATCGAAAAATATTTTAGGTAACTAAAGTGGAATGGTTGAGTAACCAAAAAAAAAATTAATTTTGCAGATTAAGGCTAAAAAAATGCAGGTCTCTTATTTGACAGTAGCCTGTATACAGAATTCCATTAAAATCCATAATAATCGGTTCTGTCGGTAGCAAAAGTAGACGAAACGTTCTTGTCAAGAGAATGAGCTCCATCAAACAAGATAGCTTCCTAAGATATTTTCAAATATTCCCAGAATAAAATTAGTTTTAGTAGTCATACCTAATTCAAATTATATACTGGTGAGCAAAAAAATCGACTAAAGTTATTTGGCTTTATTTAACACGGATCCTAGAATTTAGTGTTCATATATTTTTACGGATTTTTAGTATCATTTGAAAGCTCATTTTATTCTCTTTCTAAGGATATCAAATTCCATAGTATACCTCATGCTTTTTACTGATTAAAATAATTGAAAGGGGAAACAAGGAAATCAGGGGTAAGAGAAAGAAAAAATTAAACAAATTTTAAGTTTAACAATTAAATTTATTGATAAAGAACAAAATCAATATTTTGTATAACTCCCTAGTCCTTATTACTGCTTCTGGCAGGTTTTTTATGGAGCAGGTGAGCTTTTTCACAACAGTCTGTGGGATTCTTCCCCACTCTTCCGCCATCGCAACCTTTAAGTCCCTCAGCGATGCAGGGGCTGAATTTCTGGCTCGCATCCCACATGTGCTCGATTGGATTGTGGTAAGGATTCGGCGGACGCCAGTCTAATGTGGTTATTCCCACTTCTGTTAGGTATTGCTGCACCAATGCAGTAGCAGGTGGTCTCGCATTGTCGTGCATGAGCATGAAGCTATCACCAACAATCCCAGTGCAGGATATTCTCGATGTACCGGTGAGTAGTTAATCTACCGCTACTAGTCTCATCAGTAACGAAAACCAAATCGGCTTTCGCATCCAGTGAGATGCCTTCCCACACCATGACAGAACCTTCTTCGTCGGCTACCGTTTCAGTAATGCAGCACTGCGTATAGGCACATTCGGGACTGGTCAGAAAATAAAATGGAGCGCCATTGCTTTAAGGTCCAGCCGACATGTTCTCGGGCAAATCTGAGTCGCGCTTGTCGATGGGCTGCTGTAAATTTGGGTCCGTTAGCTAGTCTCTTCGAAGTTAGATTAGCTTCTTTGGGTCTTCTTCTGACTATCCAATGACTGACAACCCGACCACGAACTTGTCGGAGTTCCTGATGGACCCCAACCCCGGTCAAGTGACGATTTTTTAGAGTTGTGTTGACAATGAAGTGGTCGTTTCACTCCGAGGTACAGCTTCTTCTTCCTGATGCTGGTCTCCGTGTAAAGGCGCCAGTCTCTTGGTAACGTCCGTAGACTCTCGAGGCAGCTGACTGACTCAGGTGCAGTTGCGCAGCGACTACACGTTGGCTATGCCCTTCTTACAACAGGGCAATGACTTATGCCTTTTCTTCCGGGGTGATAACTATTTTCCGATGACGGAATGATAGGAAAATGCAGTTGTATGTGTTTTTATAGGGATGAATTATATAAAATATTGAGTAAAACCGTTTTAATCAGTAAAACGTTTTGGAAATCCAAATGGTTTTGGTATTATTGGAAAGAGTAGAAAATCAGCATTCTAATGATACTAAAAATAATACTACTGTTTAAAAATTACATTCAGGGATCGGTGTTAAATGAAGTAAAGTCGTTTGAGTCAATTTTTTTGCTCATCAGTGTAGTTAGTAAGAAAATAGAAATTTTAATTAATAAATAATAATAATAATTAAATTTAAAAGGGTCTTACTTTAAGAACTCGAGGTAATATTCTTAAAATGAGTAGTTTAACAACAGAACATAAATATTTTTTGAGACATCTTATAATTGTTTCCTTAGATAGTAGCCTAGTCTGTGTACGCGTTAAACCGTCAGAACTTTTAGTTTTTCTTTGAAACTATAAACGCTGTTCACTTTAGAACAAAATGGCTTGCATATGTTTATTTTAGATTTTAAATATCTGTTTAGGTATGTCGACTTTGGAAAACTCTTGAGTAAACCCTGAGCAAAAATTGTATATTTTCGGTCTATAAATTTAATATTTAAATAATTAATAGAAGGAAAAAAAACCGGTCAAGTGCAAGTTGAACTTGCACAATTAGTGTTCCGTACGTTGATTGTTTTTAAAATAAAAATTTTTGTTAGGGTGGTATAAAATGGTCAGTGACTTCACAAAACACAGCCCAAATGAGTTTTCAACAAAGTTTGTTTCCAATCTTTACTGAAAACTGGTGACCTTGAAATTTTGTTTTTCTTTTATATACCAAATAAATTATTAAAGGTAATGCACTCGTGATAATTTTCGTTCAATCTATACCCCGTGAAGAATATTCCAGAATTTTTTCAAAATTTTTTGATCAGTACTTTTCGAGATAAGGTAGGGGACAGCGATTTTTTAAAAGTAATACGAAGAAAAGTGTGCGCAAGTATTACATTATATATATATTTTTTACTCGTGTTTTCACAAGCTTTCATTTGACACCACACTCGATGACCTAGTAAAAAAAAAATTTTTTTCACTTCCGATTTTACCCCTCAAAACGAACTCCTTAAGTCAAAATTTATGTTACGGTGGTATAAAAATGATCAGTGACTTCACAAAACACACCCCAAATGAGTCTTCAACAAAGTTTGTTTCCAATCTTTACTGAAATCTGATGACTTTGAAATTTTTTTTTTTTTTTAATATACCATATAAATTATTAAAGGTAATGTACTCGTGATAATTTTCGATCAATCTACACCCGTGGAGAATATTCCAGAATTTTTTTTTCGAAATTTTTTGATAAGTACTTTTCGAGATAAGGCCCGGGACAGCGATTTTTCGCGAATTTTTAAAAATAATACAAAGAAAAGTGCGCGCAAGTATAATATTATATATATATATTTTTTACTCGTGTTTTCACAAGCTTTCATTTGACACCACACTCGATGACCTATTAAAAAAAATTTTTTTTCACTTCCGACTTCACCCCCCAAAACTAACCCCTTAAGTCAAAATTTAATTCTCAAAACTACATGGCTCTGATGAGGCCATCAACTCCTATATTATTACCAAATTTCATCTTTCTATGTCAAATAGTTTTCGGAGAAAATCGGGTGTGACAGACAGACAGACAGACAGACAGACAGATACCGAAGTGATCTTATAAGTGTTCCGTACACTAAAAAGAATTTCTGATTTTTATAATTAAAATGGCATACACAAAATTGCAAGAAAAGCTGTAGTTTCATTTTATATGTATCTTTTTCTATGTATTGGAGGGCAACAAAAATATCTTATACTGGACGATCGAATCACGATAAAACATTCGGGATCGAACGAAGAGTTATTTTTGCAGTTATTTATTTTTTTGTTGGCTATAAGATGCTATAGAGCTTTGGTACACAACGTTATAAGGGAAAATTAAATTGTGCTTTTAAAATATCGCGAAGCAGCAGACAGATAACCAGTTATAGGCAGTCAATACACTTAGGTTTACCATCACAATGTAGCTACTTTACGAAAATTATAATCCATATTAAAAAAAGAAGCTGACATGCTTTAATCCCAATTTTATGAACTTTTGTCCATCTGCATATAAAGTAAACCATCTTATAAAATTATGGCCTGTTGCATTCTGGGGTCATGCAAAAGTTATTGTCAGCCGTTATACACTCGTATATTGTGAATTTTTTTAGTCACTCGTGACTTTTAGTGGCCATAAAATGTAATACTAAAATAACTATATTCCTTCAAATCTTATGCAAAATATTTAACTGTAGATTGTATATCAGTACTTAAAATTAAAGAACTTTTCTCGTATTAAACATTTAAAATAAACCATAATAAATTTCATTTTATTTAGCACTTAATTTATATTATATTATTATATTTAATATATTCATATTCACTAAAAAAAGTTCGTAAAATAAACCAGTCATAATGCAAAATGGTAAACGACGAACAACCGATGCTACCACAGGCGAATATTAAAAATATAGAACATTCGAGAAAAATAAAGTTATTTACCCAACTTTCCCTTTGCAAATGGGCATGTAAAGGAAATATATATTTTTTTGAAGTCACTTATAATTTTGAGATTTCAGTTCAGAGTCCTGGAAAGGAGTATAATACGACCTATTTGAAGCCACCTCTCTAACCCCTCTTACACCCATTTAACCTCTCATATGTATGTCTATAAACCATGGGGCCGAACTAAAAACTAGGAAAAATTCTTACAATGTGAAACTAAATGCAATTTATTTACCTTCACCAGTTTCTATAAAGCTCAAAAACTATACATTTCTACTTAAACTATTACATGTGTACCAAACTTGAAATCCGTATATCATCGTGTCTGGGAGTTATCATGTCAACAGAATGACTGACCAATAAACATACCCATGGAAATGGGAAAAATATCAGTTATGATCCACCCTAGAATATGAAGAAATGCAAAAATTTCTATAGTTGCAAACACAGTTGTAAAGTCTTTTTTTGAGGCCACCCTGTCTGTAATTATATCTCTTTTTGTACTATTTCTGTTGTTCTGTGTGTCTGTAACATCGAAGAACGGTTGTCGGTATTTTCATGGAAAGTGTTCGAAGGATGTAGCCCGCTTAATTCCTCCCAAAGCGGTGCATGTTAGAAATACACGTCGCGCTGGTGCTTCACATCTGTATGAGGTTCAACTTGTTACTCCTCGTACAACGCTTTTCAAGCAGTCTTTTATATGGAGAACATCATCCCTTTGGAATAATTTGCCCAGCGCTGTGTTTCCCACCGACTACAATTAACAGCGATTCAAGAACAACGTGAATCGTTTTTTCCGCACACATGCCGCTCCTGGAGCGCTTTAGGGACTTCCCTGCAGCTCGTGTGCTAGACCAATAAAAAAAAAATATTGGAAATACTGAAAAAGTAATTTCAGATTCATCGACTCCAAGGACCCCGAAAAGGACGTCTAACACGATACACTCAAAATCACTCCTCCTTTCTGCATCCATTTAACCCATTATATGTTTGATAGAAATAAATTTGCTAAAGGTTTGGTCATTATTTTAAATTAAAGAGAAATTGTCGTAATACTAGTGAAATTCCACAAAATTTATTTACCCCCTTCTCTCAACTCTCTTTCTCTGAAGTGATATCACTCAACAAGTACACGTTCCATTTTTACTTCGAGTATCATACGTGTACCAAATTTGATGTCAATATCTCATTATGTTTAAGAGTTATTGGGCCAACAGAGCGAGAAACTGACTAATAGGCGGACACACCGGCAGAAATTGGCAACTATATTGTTCGTGATCTAGGAACTGAAACGTGAACAAATGTAAGAATTTTTAAGAATAATTTTTTTATGAATACAATACTTTTCTCCTGTAAGGGAAAATAACTAAAAACAAAATCCATATTTCTGCCAATATTTATTTATTGCTCTCCCATCGGTCGAACTGTCTCAAGAAGGATGTTTCATAGTATCAGTGCGCAATATACAGAGAAAGAAAGCTTTTCTGTGTATTTGGTGGGATAGTAGAGGAGCTGTGTATTACGAACTGCTGAAACTTGGTGAAACGATTTCTGGCGATCGATACCGACAACAATTGATAAAGTTGAACGGAGCATTGAAGGAAAAACGGCCAGAATACTCCCAAAGACACGAAAAAGTCATTTTTCAACATGTCAATGCTCGGCCCCATGTTGCAAAATCTCTTAAAAACTATTTGGAAAACATCAAATGGGACGCTTTACCCACCCGCAGTATTCACCGGAATTAGCCCCTTCAGACTACCACTTATTTCGATCGAAGCAGCACGGACTTTCAACAACACTTACATTTTTACGAAGAAGTGAAAATTTGGTTTGATGAATGATTGTCCTGAAAATGGACTTCCGTATGGACTGATCTTTATATTCGTTCTGCTTAAGGGCCCTAGTGATTTGAATAATTTCTTTCTGTCTCGGGGTCTGGTTCGGTGAGTCTGTATGATGTTGATACGAGGGTGTTGGCTACCGACTGCATTTGGGATGGATGGTGTTGTGAGCCAGCATTTAAATATCGGTTGGTGTGGGTGGGCTTCCGGTAGACGGAGTATTGAAGTTGACCGAAGACCGAGTTATGAGCACATTAAGGAAAAGTAGGCTTTTTTCTTCTTCTAGTTCCAGAGTGAACTGTATCCGGTGGTGGATTCTATTTAAATAGGTCAGAAAGCTGTCTAATTCATTTCGTCCATGAGGCCAAATTATAAAGAGAGTTTAAGATTGAGTAGTGGGTTTTTAAGGGCCTATATTTTAAAATACATCATATAGAGATTGGCTATTACTGGTGAAAGGGAGGATCCCATGGGCGCTTCATCTGTTTGTTTGTATATCTGACTGTTGAAGACAACAAACGGATATAAAGATCAGTCCATACGGAGAGCATTAGAAAGGCAGCGCTATCCACAGACAAGGACAGAAAAACGGGATCTCAACCGTATTACCGTATGTGAAAGGAGTTACGGATAGAATTGGAAGACTCCCCAGAAAACACAACCTAGGTACTGCATACAAACCACAAAACACTCTGGCAGACATCCTGAGTAACCCCAAGGACAAGAGAAAACTAGAAAACCATGGAGGAGACTGCCACAAATTGTACATAGGGCAAACAAACAGAAGAATCTCCACCCGGATCCAAGAACATAAAATATGTATCAGAAACAAATAAACAACTTCAGCTCTTTTTCAGCACCATCATGATATTGGTCACAACATCAATTTTGAGGGATCTAAACAAATAGCCTCGATTTCACATTATAAAACACGCATAATCAGAGAAGCCTAAGAAATCGAAAAGAATGGACAGCTAATAAGCGGGATGATGCACTGAACATCTCCATTAGATGGAAGAATCTACTAGCTAAAGCAAGGATTAACCAAAACATCGAGAAGGCAGCAGTCAGCATAGCGCCGGAACCCGTTATTACCACTGATACGGGCAACCAACCGGCAAACACCGATGCTCGAACGAATACTCCCGATCTCCCCACATACAATCTGCGTAAACGCCGACCTATAAAAGACGGCGACCGCAATTCGGTTTCTTAGTTAGCTTTGAGCGGCAGCAGCAGCAGCAGCAGGAGCATTCGAAAATGCCAAATGAAATTTTGGCGAAACGTCGTGCAAATTTATTGTTAGACGAACGGATTTAAACCCGGAATTTTAATGCTGCCTTTCGAAGTTAGCTTCGAGCGGCCGCAGCAGCAAGATCACAGTATCCAGTGGCAGCTGCTGGTCAAAACGGATGTGCAGACACTCCCCCCTATATATATATATATATATATATATATATATATATATATATATATATATATATATATATATATAATAAAGAGAGAGAAAGCAAAAATTGCCGTATTTAACAAAATCCTAAGATATGAAAATAGTTGGGGAACTCGGCAAAGGGGCTCAACAGATGTTCCCACAATATTCATTTAGCCAATATTTCGGACCTAGGTTGGGACCTTCATCAGGGCACAAAATACAGGGTGCGAATTAATCTAACAAGAATGACCATAAGTAACATTTGTCACAACAAAGACCGATACTGAAATCAAACAGCCACTATTCACTAACATATTAATTTAAAAATATGGCATTAGAAACCTTGGATACCGAAAAATCAAAATTAATTAACCACCTGTGATCTGAAAAGAATCCTTTCAGAGCACAGAGTTTCCAATTATAAATGTAGAAATTTGAAAAAGTTGATTCAATTTTCACTAAAACTCGGGCATGACCTCTCAATATATAAACTATCAAGCACTGTAAATAAAATATGCCCAGAAGTACGATATAACGTATTCCTTGTAAATATTTATGCCTGCACCCCTACAAAATACCGTTTGTGCAAGAATTAAACCCAACTTGTATTGACTATAACCGTAAGTTCGGTAATCAATCAATATATTTTATAAATAGTATTAGTCTGAGTCAGTCGTAACCTATATTAAAATAATATTGAGATTATACAAGTAAAGAATAATAAAAACTAATACTGCAAAACCGTATTTATTATTACTGTGAAACCGCAAGCTGATATACAATTTAAGTTTTGGCAATTCATTTGGCTCATTTGATAATCCACTTTGCATTTATTGAATGATATATTTTGAATTAAGTATTTAAATTGTTTTGTCCGATATAGTAGATTGACCGCAGATAACTTGAAATTGTATTAATATTGTCTTTATGTTCGATTTTGCGAAGTTTGTTATGGGCACGGCACAAAAGCAGAAAATTCGGTTCACGTTGTTCTAGAATTGCTGCAAATTTTAGCCGGTGAGAAACACAGACCTGGGCAATTCATTTCGAAGGGATTGGATTCTCCTTATAAAATAATTTTAAATCCTCTACTTATGAGGAATGACCGGCGAAATCTCACATGGAGGTGATGTGTTAGTGTAATATATAACATAGAAAACTATCGACACATCAGTTTTCTGTCCCACTTATATAAGCTACTGACTAAAATAAGAAACAGACTATCAAGCAGGATAGATCAATATCAGCCCTTCGAACAAGCGGGATTCAGAAAGCGTTATAGTACCGTCGACCATCTTCAGTACTTCGTACTCGCATCGAGAAGTGTACAGAATACAATATATCTCTATTCGTGGCCTCGTTGACTGTCGTAAGGCTTTTGATTTGATAAAAACCTGGGCAATTGGGAAAGCTATGGATAATGCAAGGATAGACTCTAGATACTCATACCTAATTAAATATATATATGATCATGTATCGCTGCAAATAAACATTGACGAGAACGCAAGGACTGATAATATCCGTACCGAAAGGGGAGTACGTCAAGGGGACACACTTTCACCCGAACTGTTCATCTTAGCGCTGGAAGATGGGTTTAAAAATCTGAACTGACATGACAAAGGAATTAACGTGGATGGCGTACGACTCCGCCACTTGAGGTTTGCAGATGACGTTGTCATTATTAGCGAGACAGCAGAGGAACTTCGAATCATGTTGCAAGAACTCGATGAGGGTTCCTTAAAAGTCGGACTAGAAATTAACGCAAATCAAAATAATGAATCCCGAGACAGAGATGTGACTGTTGCCAACCAGTTGCTCGAAAACGTGCCCTCGTACATATATTTAGGGTACAAGAGCCAATTGGGAAAAGAGAACCAAGATGCGGAAATCTCCAGACGAACAAGTCTTGGATGGGCAGCATTCGGCAAACTGGAACTAACCTGAACTAACCTTAAAAGGAAAGTCTTTAATAGTTGCATAATGCCTGTTCTCACTTATGGTCTAGAAACTACGGCACTAACTCGCAAGTCGGCGAACAAGCTACAAATCACTCAAAGAGCAATTGAAAGAGTCGTGCTTGGAATAAGCCCTAGAGACCAAATCAGAAACCAAAATATCCGAGAAAGAACAAAAGTACCAGATGTATGGGAAAAAAATAGCACGGCTAAAGTGACAATGGGCTGGCCACATTGCGAGACAAGATCCGAATAGATAGACTAATAAATTGTTAACATGGAGATCAAGGGAGACCAAGAGAAGTGTGGGAAGACCAGAAAAGCGATGGCGAGACGGTATCCAGGGGATTGCAGGAACGAATTGGACACAAGTTGCAATGGATAGAAGGGCATGGAAGGTTTTGAGAGAGGCCTACATTCAGGAGTGAATGAACACAGTCTGAGAAAGAAGATATTTCTGTCGGTTGCTCTGGGAGAAATTGAGAGAGTACGTCCATCGAACGCTTTCTCAGAAAGAACTTATAAAATAGATTCAAGTCACCAACCTTTTATGTACTAAGAAATCAAGGTTGGTGGTCAGTCTTGAGACTCCAATCAGGCGAATAGCTCCCATTTGAATAGAATCTAAGAAAAGCGGCATATGTTTGGAAGTAGCATCATTAGTCGAATTAGAGCTTTGTATAGAATTAAAGTTTTGTTGTATAAAGCTTTCTAGTTCGAAATAATATTCCTAGCATTGGAGAAGTTTTCTTTTTTTTGCATGCAACATATTCATCCGAAAGTATATTTGTCCCCAAGTTAACTCCTAGTAAGTTGAGTAAGGGTGCTCGAGAAATGGAATCTCCTGACATAACTATGTCGGATTTCGCAACGTCAAATTATTTAAATAAAACTGCCGCCTTGGTTACTTGGTTACTGTTCTCCCAAGATAGAATGTCTTCTAGGTGATTGTTAAGTTGAATAACTTCCTGCTGTCTGCGGATATTTTCATGTATAACTGATGTTTGGCATCTAATACAAATGAATAATGGATTCCTGGTTTTTTACAGCACATCGTTAATGCAAAGGAGAAAGAGAGTAGTCTTGGCGTACACCAGCATTGAACGTGATGGTATTAGAAAGAAATTCGTCTGCTACCACTAATAAAGAACGTTCATTAAGAAACGCTGTAAATAAAACGTTTTAAGCATACTATAAGAGCGTGGCTTAGCTAACAATCCGTCATGCCAAATTGAATAATTATTATCTTGTAAATAGTAGAAAATAGAGCTAGATTACCTGCATTAGTCAATATATTGGAAGATTTTTTAAATGGATTAAATATACTACACAATGGAAAAGCTTAAAAACGTTTAGGAGATAAAAGCCTCCACAGTGTATCTGGACGCATTACATTGACAATTTTGTCAATTGGAATACCTATCAGAATTTTATATAGGGAATAGTTTTTTATGGAGGTTTTATGCGACTAAAATTATTTTTTTGTTTTTAGATATTTTAAATCGGGTTTTATTTCTAAATATAGCAGTGAAAGTTTTTTGGAGTGCACATTTTGAAGAAAAATTCATTTTAATATATAAAAAAACAGTATATTGAGAAAAAAACATGTTGACTTAAACAAAAATTACAAAAATAATTATTCACGATGATTCACGTCTCTTCGTTCGCGCCCTAGCTCCATTCCTCGGTTTCTTCTACAGATTCTTCCGCTGATTTTTCTTCTTCTTCAGAACTTTCGTCGTAAATATTGGGTTCAGCAAAAATAAGGATTTGTATTGCTTCTTTACTAAAAGACATAGATCATTTTTTGGGTTTTGACTTTATACTAGATTTTAGATCTGAGCTGAGCAAATAATCTGTTGAGGATATCTAAATTGCATTCCTCTCTTGAGAATTTTTTAGTAAAATTTTGCCGGTACAGATTAAAGTGCTTGTTTCGCGGCTCTGCTGCTTCTTCGGACAGTAATCCAACGGGCAAAAGTGCCTTTTTTATTACTGTTGCAACGTGAATTATTGTTTTGTCCTTCGGTTTCATATCCATAGTCTGCAAATTTTTTCAAATCGACTTTATGACAGTTCGATATTACTTCCACTTTGAAGTGATTTAGGAGTTTAAAGTTGACCACCTACTTGTACTGCCATCATTGGTGTTACCAAATCCGGCTTTTGGCACATCTATGATTAATCCCATTTGCTCTCTGAATTTTGTCTGTATTTCTGCCTTTTTTGCTTGACAATTTCTTTGTTACTGTCCGATCTTAGCTGCCACTTTTTCACTTGAAGCTTGTATGACAAATGCGGAATACTTCCAAATAATCGGATTTTTAGCTGCAATACAGACAGGCCAAACTGTAATACATCTGTGTCGACTTTATTTTTTATATTGAGGTCATTAAACTGCTTTGAACTAGCACCGCAAATGTAGCATTTCGTTGTTGAAGTAACTGAAGTAGTTGAAGTAGCAGCATTGCACACTTTTGCATCGTTAGCGTCATTATATGTTTCATGGAAAAAGAGATGTCTCTTTGCACGAATTCGCTGTTTACCAAAGCGTTTATTGCATATTCTATCTAAGTACTTTCAGAATTTGTAATATCCACTTTTTCTTTGACAAATCTAATTCTCATTGGCTGACAGTATCCTGGCGAAGAAGGAGTTGGATTCTGCCAAATAAATTTCTTGTTTGTCCCACAAATCAATTATAGTAGAATAAAGTAACTTGAAAAATGTTGCTGTCAATTGCATCTTCTTCTTGCAGTTTTTGTTTAAATTGTTTGAGTCGATTTTTTTGCTAACCGGTGTATATATTTATATATTTTTTTTCTTTTAGAACGATTTACTATAGTTCCTGAACCTGAAAAACCATATGATGGATTAGATAATAAGGCATTTAAAGAGTTGGTTGGTAAAGTGAAAAAACCTCTTGGTAATATTAAACTCATAGGCACACATGAGATGAAATTGTATCCGATAAAGAAACATGGATGATGAAATCATTAACAGGTATCGTTTTAGTAACACCCCCGGCATATGCCCATTTCGAAATGAGTGTCAATGACTGACGTTCTTCTAGATTTAATTCTTTTAGTACATCCTCCAAATATGCGGCCAAACGTTTAGCTGTGTGATCTAATAAATGTTATAAGTTAGTTTCAGCACATATTTCAGTTACTCGATAAGCCACTTTCGCCGGATAACAAGTCCTTTTTGCTTGCGGTAAAACGGTGTACTCCGGATAATTGTACTATTCCTTATTATTTTACATTATCTCCTTGAGAAGTCAGCTTCTACAAACATTGAGAGAGCAGCTATTGGATTTAGTTGTGTGTTTTTCATGCTGCTTTGACATTTTGTATGCTTTCGGGGATGCTTGGGCTGTTTGGGAAGAGTTAGTCTTTTATAATACTGAATGAAATTCTCTCTCGAGAACTTAAAGGGATGTTTGAGTAGCACCCATTACTACTTCTTTATCTACAGCACTGCGTACTTCCTCAGTTTTTCTACGTTTGCTCCTCAAATGAATGTTTTGGTCGACCAGAAGTACGGCGTTTTACCCTAGGTATTTAAAATGTTCCTTATAACCATTCGTCATTCTTTTTAAGAAAAACTTCTGCTTTTTTATGAGCTTCTGTCCACTTTTTCTTGAATTGTGACTTCAAAGTCAACTTATGCTTCACTTCCTTTCTTTGCTCATCACAATATTCATCTTACGATAAAATATAACTCAGTAGGTATATCAATTTTTCTTTAACATTTGGCAAGTTTTGTTCCTGCATATTGCCAAAAAGTAGACTACACGTTACCTCCTGAGCATCTGTAGTACCCTCGGATCCCAGAACAAAATAAAAACTGTTTAAATAAAAAAAAAAAGATAAATAAATGCAAAATACCATGTGGTTTCCACCATCTGACTTAAAGACCTTGAAAACCTCGATTTCACGGGAAATCACGGCTGATATTGATATATATGATTAGTGCAAATACCGAGAAACGGGTTTCCATAAATCAATTTCGAGTAACATTTCCTACTCTCAAAACATTAATATTATTTAAAAAAAATACAAAAAAATGATCAATATGTATATGCTCTTACTTGTAATATTCAAATCCATCACAATTTTCTTCAAGATAAACTCCAAAAAAGAGTTTAAATAACTGTTTTGTAACGAATGCCGAGAAGAGAAACGAACATTCAGAGCGACGAACAAATTCCGGCGCGCGCGCTATCAAATGGGTAACGGGAGGGGTCGTCTATTGTTCTATGACTATTCAACATTGTCAGGTAGTAAATTTTTTCTACCTAGGACAAGTTTTAGGAAATCGATTTATGGTCGCCTAAAATGCTGATATACTCTTATGTGATGGCTTATTTTCTATATTTTGGACTAAATTAACTAAAAGGAAGTTTGAAAAAAGTATTTTAAATTTAATTTATATGCGTATGAATGACATACGTAACTGAGACGTCTTAAAAATTGTCTTGCAGTGTTTATGTGTTTAACCACAAAAAACAACCAGCTTAAAAACAGCAATCATAAGCAATTTTATGCAAATCAATTTCTGATTTACGACAATACAAGAGAAAACTTATTTAGTAGTGATGAGTCCATAATGAGATTTCTTTTTTGTTTATTAGCTCTTGTGGCTCAAAAGGTACTAAATAATTTAAAGTGACATTCCAATTGTCTTCAAAATAATTAAAAATAGCCACCTCATTGGCGGCTCGTCGAATGGACGGCTCATCGAATGCATCGTAATTATTTTGGTTTGTTTTTGTATGCGTTGAGAATATTTTATAATTATTAAAAAAAATCATTTTTTGTTATATTTTTTGTTTGATGGATATTCAAAGATAAATCAGATGGATTTTAAGTTCTTTAATATTAACTTTATAAACATAATATGAACAAAAACCGTTTTATGTTTTTTATATATATATATATATATATAATATATATATATATATATATATATATATATATATATATATATATAACAAGGATTTTCTACAGCTGACGCTGTCTTCCTCCTCTCAGCCTTTGATTCCATCCGTTTCTATCTTCCCAGTCTCCATCTGTTAGGCCCCTGTCCTCCATAGTCTCGTCCACATCGTCTCTCCACGATCGTCTGGGTCTTCCTCTTTTTCTTCTACCTATAGGGCTCCACTCCGTTATTTTCTTTATCCACCTATTATCTTCGCTCCGTCTTATGGGTCCATACCATTTTAATCGTTTTTCCTCAATGGTGTTTATTGCGTTCTCTTTGATGTTCATTCTGCTTCTTAGTTCTTCATTTGTTATTCTCTCCATACGTGTCACTCTACAACATCTTCTCCAATACTCCATCTCTACCGCGTTAATTTTAGATTTATTTCTTTTGATGATTGTCCATGTTTCTGACCCGTATGTCATTATGCTTTGTATTATTGATTTGTATATGCGTGTTTTGTTTCTCTTTGTAACGTGCTTGTCCCACAGGATCGAATTTAATTGTCTTATGCATGTCCGCGTTTGTCCTAATTTAGCTTTAATCTCTTCTTCTGATGTTGCGTTTTTTGAAATGATGGTTCCTAAATATTTAAATCTATCGATTCCTTTGATTATTGTTTCATTATCGACTTCTAGATTCTCCACGTTTCCCTCCTTTGTTGTTAGATATTCCGTTTTATCAAAGTTTATTGCTAATCCTGCTTTAGTGTATTCTTCTTTCAGTTTTCTTACCATATAACTGAGGTCTTCCTCATCTTGTGCTATGATTACTTGGTCGTCTGCGAAACTTAGAGTATATAAGTAATCTTCTCGTATTGGGACTCCCATTCCACTACATTTTTGCTTCCATTTTTTTAATGTTTTGTTCGAGGTATATTTTGAATAGTGTTGGGGATGTAGGGCATCCTTGTAATAGGCCTTTTGATGATTGGAGTCTCTTCCCTATTTTATGTCCTATTTTTTATGTTCACTGTGTTGTTTTCGTAGAGAGCTTTTACTCCGTATATTAGTTCTTTGTCAATGCCTATTTTTTTCATTGCGTTCCATAATCTTTGTCTTGTTACTGAGTCATAGGCCTTTCTTATGTCTATGAAGGCTAGATGAACGTCTCTATTCTTTGCCAGTCTTTTTTTCATTGTTTGTTTTATAATGTATATGTGGTCTATACATGATTTTCCGGCCGTAAAGCCTGCTTGGTCTTCTCCAATTTTTCCTTTTATTATTTTCCTCCATGATATTTTTAATAATTTTTTCATAAAAACGTCCCATACTCGATATTATGCTTAGGCCTCTATAGTTTGTGCATTTTCTGCGGTCTCCCTTTTTAAATATAGATACTATATAAGCTTTTGACCATTTCTCTGGTATTTTTTCTCCATTTATCGCTCTGTGGAACATGTTTCTCAGCATTCGATGTAATTTATTAGACCCGTACTTAATTATTTCATTTACCACACCCCCAGGCCCTGCAGATTTATTATTTTATTATGTTTTATTAATTACAAATATCTTACTTAATATGTGATGCATTTTTGTGTTCTTAAGGTAAACAAACTCTTTTCAGTGATCCACTTAATATTTGAAAGGTTAGGTTACGATGGGATTATTTCTGGTCGTTCCAGTGTTGCGATCAACGATGAGATTAATGCACTTGAAAGTCCTTGTTCGGACAGAATTTATGGGTATGATTGAGGGCCTTCAGGTTAAATGACGAAAATTACCGGACAAATGGTAACTAAGGTCTTATAAGTAACCTTCTAGAAAGTGTATCCATTGAGACACTAAACAACGCTTTCTGGACCTTGCTATGGAATTATTGCTGTATCAACAATACAATGATGCTAATAATATAATTAGGAAAATAAATAGCATGTAGACTAGGTCTTAAGGGAAAGCTTTCTCACTGTCGTGAATATCTAGCTGGAATATTGAATACGTGAGTGGATGAATGATAACTAATTCTTATGTGTTTTATGGAGAGCAAAACTTATTTTATATAAGGGTGAATTAAAGAATCCCAAAATCTATAGATCAATGTCGTACTTAAATTCGTATTTCTACAACAGCTTCAGCATGACTGAACATGTATGTCTAGACATAAGGAGGCGCAGAGAAGAAAAAGAACCAGCAGTTTGCAAGAATAATCTTCTAACTGAAAAATGTATGTGTGTGGTGTAATAGTAGGGGAATTTGTCGAGAACTCATTATGGAAAACGTTTGATGTAACATCTCTACAACTTATCTTTTAACTTTTGAGAAAATAAAAGAGGCTATTTATTTAAATAGCTGGATATACCCTCCAATGCAGCTCTCGGAAATTTTTCATTGTCACAAATATTCAAAAGGTAGACAATAAGTAGAGTTTTCTAAAAAGTGAAGTTGTTAGACTTAGTTTTTTAAACCCACTTTTATTCTGCATTTCACTTCTTCATCTGTCAGTAGCTCTACATTAAATCAGGAAATTGCAGATAAAAGAACTACGAGATATGGATCTTAGTACATGAAAAGTCTGCGCATAATCATCCTCGATGCTCTCTGTTTCTGGGATGTACTTTTATGTCATGAAGGTGGAAGATAACTCTTAGCGTATGCATAGTCGAATTGTTAGGTGAATAGCGTGCAAATTGCAAGGACTTTGGATCCCCTCTTGGAGAAGGTGTGTGACCATGAACGGATATTTTAATAACTTTTTCAAATTATATTGCTTGGAAGCAGAACGCTCAGCTAAAAATTTTGTCTCACGATAAAGTTTGGTAATACTATTGCAAAACAAAATAATGAGTTTAACATTCTAGATTTAGAAACGTTTAGACTTAAGTCAGTTGTGACATAGCAGCACCATAACAACCTTATAAACAGCAAGCAGGCAAGCTTGAATATGTTTTTTTACACTAACATAGTTTGGCTGTTGCTCTCAAAAAAACTAACAGTTAGCAAGTGTTAACTCAAAGATCGGGAGATTTCTACTTGCATGTTAGAATGGGTATGAGTAATATGTGTTTATGTTGATTTAACGATAGAGTATGTAACAAGGAACGAGAGCTACGTATGTATTTCCTCTCATCCTATTCAATTCACACTGTATCAATAATCTATAATATATATAAAATGCAACGTCTCTCTGTCTGTCTGTCTGTCTGTCTGTCTGTCTGTCCGTTAGTGCGCCTATCACTGAAAAACCACTTATCCGATTTACGTACTTTTTTTTTTAAAACATACATATGTTCTCTGGCCAGGTTATAGGCTATATTTTATTACGAGAGGTAGCATAAGGAATGAGCAGTGACGTAAAATAGTGAATGATGTCGGAAATAAGTTTGCCGCTAGCGCGTGCCCTTGCAATACACAGCCTAAACCATTAAATATAGAACAATATTATGTAGCAAAGAATATCTGTAATGTATAATCTATAATATATATAAAATGCAATGTCTCTCTGTCTGTCTGTCTGTCCATTAGTGCGTTTATCACGCGGGAACTACTTATCCGATTTACCTGTCTTTTTTTAAATGCATGCATATATTCTTTGGCCAGGTTATATAATAATAATAATAATCTATATCTATAATATAGATAAAATGCAATGTTTGTCTGTCCGTCTGTCTGTCCGGTAATGCGCTTATCCCTCGAGAAACCACTTATCCGATTTACGCGATTTTTTAAATTCATACATATGTTCTCTGACCAGGTTAAATAATAATAATAATAATCTACATAATATATATAAAGTGCAACGTCTCCCTTATTTTAAAACATACGTATATGTTCTCCGGCCAGGTTATAGGCTATATTTTATTACGATAGGTAGCATAAGGAATGAGCAGTGACAATAATAGTAAATGAAGTCGGACAAAGTTTGCTGCTAGCGCGTTCTCTTGCAATACACAGTCCAAACCATTAAATATGGAACAATATTATGTAGCAAAGAATATCTATACTATATATAAAATGCAATGTCTCTCTGTCCGTCTGTCTGTCTGTTCCGTCCGTTAGTGTGCTTATCACTGGAGAACTACTTATCCGATTTACGTGCTTTTTTTTTAACCATACGTATGTTCTCTGGCCAGGTTATAGGATATACTTTATTAGGTGACATAAGGAGTAAGCAGTGACGATAATAGTGAATTAAGTCGGAGAAAAGTTTGCCGCTAGCGCGTTCTGTTGCAATACACTTCCTAAAGCATTAAATATGGAACAATATCATGTAGCAAAGAATACAATATATATAAAATGCAACGTCTCTCTCTGTCTGTCTGTCCGTTAGTGCGCTTATCACTCGAGAACCACTTATCCGATTTACGTGTTTTTATAAATTTATACATATGTTCTATATAATTCGATATAAGCCTAGATAATGGGAGGTAAGGTGAGATAATGGGAGATAAGGAGAAATAATGGGAGATAAGTCGAGATAAGCCTAGATAATGGGAAATAAGGTGAGATAATGGGAGATAAGGAGAAATAATGGGAGATGAGCAGAGATAAGCCTAGATAATGGAAATTATGTAGAGATAGTCGGAAATAAGGAGAAATATTGGGAGATAAGGAGAAAATAATGGGAGATATTTTATTACGTTGGGTAACATAAGGAATAAGCAGTGACGATAGTAGTGGATCAAGTCCACGCGAGCGGAGCCGCGGGTCCGGCTAGTCTATTATATATTACCATTATAGACGTTCATATGTTAGTAATGAAGTTTTTGTTCTAGACGAGATCAAGTCAGCTGTAAAAATTGATCGGTGCCTTATCACTAGAATTAGTTTTTTTTTTCGCGTACAAGGAGTATATAAGCCAATATTCTTGATATAGTTACTATTCTATTCGCTTCGGACAAAGAAGCAAGTGGCGCCGCCAGATGTCGCACTTTCTCCGACCAATGTTTACGTTGATTAAAATGGCAAATCGCTCTGCTTAATTTATTGTTTTCTCGATAAAAAAAAGTGCACGGAGTCATCATTCAGGGAAAGTTCAACTGTTTTTCATTTTAAGCTAGTTCCTATAGTGTGAGGCCAAAATATCTCAGGTGAAAGTTAATATTTCTTATAATTTAGTTCTAAAAAAGACGATAAAATATGGAAGTCGTTTTGAGTACCGGCCCTTCACAAATTGTGAATAATTTTCATTTTGGCAATGATACTCAAAAAAAGGGTAAAGTTCTGGTTGTTGCTGAGCACGTGATAAATGTGAAAGTATATTAATTAGATGGAACATCCGTAACAAATAGTCACGTCATTCGGCAAACCTCCGCAACGGTGACAATATGAAATTACACGTAAGTAAAAGCAAAAAAAAAATCGAGGAAATAAGTATTTGAAAATAAATGAGTTGAAAAGGAATCCCAGCTAAAAAAAATTCACCTAGAATTACCATCTGAAAATACCACATGGAACTTTCATATGGAAATTCGAGGTGGATTTTTTTTCAGCTGGAAACACATAAAGCACAGAAAAATGTTTAAAAAATTATTGCAGCTCGACGGATACGGGGGTAATAACAGGTGTCCAGTGTACTTGTGTTATTGAGGTTTTAGGGCGATGTAGGCATATTTATACTGTCATTTCATTCCATCAACAATGAACGAGGATTATTAAAAACCAGTATCGAGCAAGAATGGGGCAAGCCTTCGGTCAATCAAATGGGCAAGGAAGAATATTCAGGATTAATATCAGAGCATTTTTTTTCATGCCAAACCATCGAGTTCACGCCAGGACACAAACATCCCAGAAGTGGTGTTTAAGCCAGATGGTTTTGCCAATATAAATTGCGGGATTCGCGTAATTTTAACGGAAGAAGAATCGACTTTGGAAGAGCGTCGAAAAAGAGGACAAATGGAAATTCTGAGGCGTAGAATATTGTATTGGGCGAAATCCCTTTGCTATTTTGACAGCCAACGACACAATACTTCTTTTTGCGACTTTTTACTGATATTTTATACATAATTGTTAACACAATACCACAAATATAACAAACATATTATAAACATTCGAAAAAAGTGCGAATTTCCGCCACCGCGTGCGTTGCTAGTCTTCAGACAGTAAACTCCGCCTCTTTGCCCGAAGCGAACAATACAACAAAAACACCCTAGTAAATAATTGTTTGGTAACTGCTGAGACGAACGTAGCAATCAAAGAGGAGGAAAAACGTTAAACGCAATATAAACTGTGCAATATGTTCCCACAACATTTGATAAGAATGATAGTCCTTGTCGTTTGAGTTTAAGAAACAATTGGAAACGTGTTCCTAGATTAAACCTGGAGAAGAAATTTAATACATGTTAGCTGAGTCATAATGGAAGACGCATCAGGTAGTTACCGTTCTCTCAGGTTGTTCAGACTGATGAATTTGATGTATGATCACCAACTGAATGAACGTGAAACGCGAACAGTACTTATATTATTATATTTTAGAGAGTGGGTGACTGTGTGCGTTGGAACCACAGGATTTGCGAAGCTGGATGTTTCTTTTTAGATAATAATAATATTCTCTTGGTCTTTATTAAGAAATGCAAATTCCTAACTGTGTCCGATATAAGAACAAACAATTTGCTTTAAATTCCCATCCAGGATTTGACAATTGTGTATTATAAATAAAAATACCTCTATTGTATGTACAACTTTTTAATTTTATTTGAAACTAAAATAATAGTGTTATGTCCTACTAAAAATATTCAATAATATTACATTGATTCAATATGTTCTTTGCGCCCATTGTACCATATTTATCTATCAGGGTGTTCATCTGCCTCGAAATCATCTGCTTGCACTATGTGCTTCTTCTATAAATAGAGTTTGAAAATATTTTAATTTTTCTTGTTCAAACGTTTGAAAACATTTTTAATTTTTCTTGTTTAAACGTTTGAAAATATTTTAATTTTTCTTGTTCAAACGTTTGAAAATATTGTTATTTTGGTGCAATTAAAGTGATATTCAGCAAACAGCTTTCGATGTTTCAAAATATATATATATATATATATATATATATATATATATATATATATATATATATATATATATATATATATATCAACGAGAAGTATATTAAATTGTGGTAAAAATTTGGAAATTAAGAGAACATCAAATTCGAATTAAACAAGAAACCATTTAGTGATTTGGTTCTATGGAGTTATATTCCACTGTTTTACAAAAGGTATTAGATGAAAATGTCAAATTCTAAAAAAAATAATTACTATTGTAGCGTTAGTTGTAGTATAATGTGCGTTCAATGTTATTTAGAATTACCTTTGATTTTAGTACAAATTTACGTGAGGTAGGTGTTTAGTTGAGGCTTTGCATTTAAAAGTCTAAAACACTAAACAGGCTGTTAAAATTCAGTACCCCAAAATTACTCTTGTTAGTAAACGGGTTAACTGGAAATTTCGTATGTCATGGAGTCCAGTGACAATGTATATATATATAAAATATAAACCCCGGATTCAGTTTTAAAACTTACTACTAGAACTGTATGTGTTCCAAGTGATCTTTTAAATATGTTTCTTTTTTTATAAGCACGATAATTTATAAATAGTTCTCTTAGGAACAAAGAATCATTTTAAGTCTAAATGGATCTCGTTATTTTTATATAAATTGCAATTTTTTTAACGCCGTTGTTTTTTCTTCATAATTGGTATAGACTTGAAACAAACTAAATATGATCAAATTATTTCACAAAACTATTAAAAGGATACCAGCCTCCATACACGATATGTACACGGCAGAATTTAATAAACACTTTTATACCCAAATTATATTCTTATGGATTAACTAAGATATATTATGTGCATACGAGTACTAGAACATACATTTTTTGAATATTAGGACCTTTAAAGAGGTGTGTATTGTTTTTACTCCATTATTTCTTTGATATTATATCACAATTGTAACTCATTCTATATTCAGCAGTGAGTAAAATCTATTTTTATGTAGTTTTATAACAGTAAATTTAAAAAACACAATTAGTTTTTCAGCATCATAAGAAACGTTGGCATTTTAATATTAGTACGCAATTGAACATTTTGGAGAATCTCGAGCTGTTGCACATGATATAATCGTTTTTTTTTCGGCCCACGTGTCGGTGCTATAGCGCTTTAGGGATTTCCCTTCAGCATGGGTCCTATACCAAAAAAAATACTACTCCTCAAAACCATAGTAAAAATAAAACACAGTAGCTACGCTCAAGAAATTTTTTAAAGTCCTGTTTTTATCACGCACGCATCCCCTATCATACTAACAACATGGTTGCCAGCGCGGTCGTGGGTTGTGTTTACATCTGGATTGCAAGGAGAATATTTTTATAACGTGCTTTGAAATTTATTGTTAATAATTTTCCAATAAGTAAATGATTTTTTTGACGCTATAATTGAAAATAATTATAAAAAACATGTCAAGAGGAAGTTTTTGTTGTACGGTTAGTGCTTGTAACAATATTTCTGGTATCTCAAAAGGAGTTAGTTTTTTTAGATTTCCCAAAGATCCTAAAAGGTAAATTATTCATAATTCATTATTTCGATTATGCAATATACGAGTATTATATAAAGATTATGATAATTGTATTTTCATATTAGAGATACACTTTATTTGTAAAACAGTTGATGTTTTATTATTGTATTGGTTTACGTTATTCCATTTATACTTTTTTTTCTGAATTCAGGGCAGAATGTTAGCTAGAGCTGCTATAATTCGCTTACCAAACTTTCAAAACTCAATCTGGGCATGCAAAAGTAGTAATTTTCCAGCACGAATGAGTTTGAATAAATCAGTACATGGATTTAATTTTTAGTGTTCCGTACGGAGCACTTATAAGATCACTTCGGTATCCGTCCGTTCGTCCGTCTGTCACACCTGATTTTGTCCGAAACTATTTGACATAGAAAGTTAAAATTTGATACTAATATAGGAATTGATGGCCTCATCAGAGCCGTATAGTTTTAAAAGTTTAATTTTGACTTAAGGGGTGAGTTTTGGGGATGAAATCGGCAGTAAAAAAAATTTTTTTTTACTAGGTCATCGAGTAGGATTTCAAATGAAACCTTGTAAAACATGAGTTCAAAAATATATATAATGTAAACTTGCGCACACTTCTCTCTGTGTTATTTTTAAAAAATCGCGAAAAATCGCTGCCCCTCACCCTTATCTCGAAAAGTAATGATCAAAAGATTTTAAAAAAACTCTGGAATATTCTCCACAGCGTGGTATATAAAAAACAAAAATTTTATGGTCATTAGTTTTCAATAAAGATCGGAAACAAACTTTGCTGCAAACTCATTTGGGGTGTGCTGATTATTTTATACCTTCGTAACAAAAATCTTTATTTTAAAAGCAATCAATGTACGGAACACCAATTGCTCATATAAGTAGTATATAGGCACGGACATTCATTAGTTGTATGAAAATTATTATATTAGATTTAACTAATGATAAAATGGAGCAAACAGTGGATTCACTTCGTATTTAAGTTCAGAAGAAAGACGATCTCATCTTAAACTGATAATTATAATTATTTTCAATCTCTTCAGATTACTGGAATTCGCTGAAATATGAGGAGCATGATTGTTGACATTGTACGCGAGAAGCTGAAGGTGTGCAGAGGTATATTCTCAAAATGAACATTTTTTCCCCCCGGACAATATCTCTAATAGTTGAGAAATATAAATTCAACAATGAGATATTTAAATGAATAACGTGCAGAAAGCCAAATGTATTTTTTACCTTTTCCCTGCTTTTTTGTATATCTGGTTTAGAACTTGATAAAAAAATGTTTCTAAAAAACATTTCTATACCTCTCTTGTAGAAGAATTTGTCTTTGCCTTCAAAATAGGCCTCAGTTTCGGCGATAATTTCTTCATTGGAGCCAAATCTCTTGGCCGCGAGAATTTTTTGAGGTCCGTGAATAGATAATAACCGCTGGGCACCAAATCTGGAGAATACGGTGGATGAGGAAGCAATTCGAAATTCAATTTATGCAATTTTGCCATAGTAACCATTGACTTGTGACACGGTGCGTTGTCTTGATGAAAGAACATTTTTTCTTGTTTATTTGGGGCCGTTTCTTTGCGAGTTCTGCCTTCAAACGCAACAATAACTTCATATAATATTCGCTATTGATGGTTTTTCCCTTTTCAGCATAGTCGATGAAAATTATTCCATGCGCATCCCAAAATACAGAGGCCAAAACCTTCCCAGCCAACTGTTGTGTCCTTGGTCGCTTCGGGCGGCTTTCACCGGCTGCTGTCCATTCAGCTGACTGCCAATTTAATTCCGGTGTGTAGTGGTGGATCTATGTTTCATCCATTGTCACATATCGCATGAAAAAAATATTTTTTATTGCGCTTAAATAGGTCCAAACAGCGCTCAGAATCATCAATACGTTGCTGTTTTGGTCCACTGTGAGCAAACGTGGTACTCATTTCGAACAGAGCTTTCTCATGCCCAAATATTCAAGCAAAATATGACCAACACGTTATTTTGATATCTTTAAGGTGTCAGCTATTTCACGCAATTTCACTTTACGTTCATCCAAAACAATTTTGTGGATTTTTTTGATGTTCTCCGGTATTACCACTTCATTTGGGCGTCCAGAGCGTTAAGCATCTTTTGTGTTCGTACGACCGCGTTTAAATTCATCATACCAGTAAATGATGAGTAATTTTCCAGGGGCAGAGTCCCCGTAACACTTATCAAGTCATTGCTTTGCTTTAATGGTATTTTTTCCCATCAAAAAACAGTGTTTAATCAACACACAAAATTCGATTTTTCCATTGCTTTGAAAATATTAAAAGTAGTGTCACTAAAACCAGTGTAACTTATAAACTGATCGTCGAAATGTCATGAAATTTTGACACGACACATTTGTGTCAGACCAAAAACTTTTTAACCTACGTGTTACATAAAGTATATTTTGTTATTACGCAATAAAAACACTTTATTTATGGCAACTATAAAAAAGAATGAGAAAATTAGTTTCTTCCCCTCCTCCTCCCCCCTCCGAAGACATTTCTCGCGCTACGGTCTTGACATAAGTCACGAAAAATGGTGAGGACACTACCAGTTTATTTGACTTGTGCCATGATACCAAGGTGGATTTTCTCGTTTACAACATGACTATTTAATAACAGTTATTATAAATTACAAAACATTTAAATTAATTAAATAGCAGTAATAAAATAATTAATATAGATGTAATTAAATTTAGGAAGTGTGAAAAACACAAGCTGGGTATATTCTTGACACTGACTGTAAACATGACTAATAGTCTGCTATTAATACACATATGGCATATATATCTATGATTTATCTAAAGGCAAATATGAATAGTTACTTATAATAACGTTTATGACACTAAAAAACCACAATTATTGTTTAAATGATTGTTTGTCCATCACAAAGGCACCGACTTGATAAATTAATCAGGACATTATAACGAGTGAGTAACATTTGTTTGCATTTTTCTAGAAAAGTGCGGGAAAATATTATTTTTTGTATACTTAAGATTGTTGGAGAAAAATAGGAAACAAGATAATAAAGGTTGCTTGCTCTCAATATAAGATATGGTTTTTAAATGCCTGCACAGCAGTAAACTATTAATTTTTTTGCTTTTTTTCTTCTAGTGTATATTTTTTTCAATAGTGCCTCGTGCATTCCTGCTAGCTCTTCAGACTAGCATTCAATTGTATTATACTGCACATCCCTACATATTTATATAAAACGCAACGTCTCTTTGTCTGTCTGTCTATTAGTACGCTTATCACTCGAGAACCACTTTTCCGATTTACGTGTTTTTTTTTTGTTAACTTCTACATATGTTCTCTGGCCAGGTTTTAGTATACACTTTGTTACGTTAGGTAACATAAGGAATAAGTAGTGAGGATAACTGTAAATCAAGTCGAAAAAAACCTAAACAATAATTTTGTAGTCAACACAAGCGGAGCAGCGGGCACAGCTAGTTGCAAATAATAATAAGGTATTTAGAATATTTTCTGGAAACAACATTTAGGGGTTCTTCTTTCGAGCCTCTCATAGTCTTTGGAGAAGGTTTAGGTGATTAAAGTCAAAGATAACATGTTTTTTTCTGTTACATTTTAGCGTTATTTCTTTCAATCAGAATTAGTGATTTGTATTTTCCTTGCTAAAGAGTAGTATTGTAATCATAAAAAACTAACCCTCTGAGTTGTTGATTTGCATTTAGATGTCAGAGTCTCTAGATTACAAGAAAATTGTTTACCATTTCCGTCGGGTCTGCCTGTCAGTTAGTACCATAACTCTTAAACGAATTGAGATACAAATACAACAAATTGTATCTCTGGCTAGTGAAAACACAAAAATTAGAAGGAAACTTGCCGTCTACCGGAAGCCGTTCAAACCCAGCACAGGAATCATGTCGGTAAGGATGCATAATGCATGTGGCGGCTCGTGGCTCCGTGCCGTAGTAACTTGCTTGTGGTGCAGAAGGTCTCGGGTTCTAATCCCGGCAGGTCGATATTCTTTATTTATTAATTTATTTAAGTATATTTGGCTGGGCCACATAAATAGGTAGTGGTTGTTGATATGCAATAACGTCCGTGGCAGCACTACCGCGTTATCTAAAAGGTGAAGAGAATTTTTCCTAATTTTGGTTGGGACAATGAATAAACTTATACATATACTTATTCCGGATTTCCTCTCTGTTGACTGAATAAGTGATGGCAGAATTTACTTGTGCTTATCCGTAACTACTGGGAACAGTACCAGTAAACTCTTGTTTGTCAATCCTAGTCCGACTGACGAACCATGATATGGCGAAACGCGTCTCGGGATGGATTTGACGAATAACCACATAATTATTAATACTCTAACATATAAAAGTATAGGTGCAAAGGAGGAAGTTAACGGGGTTGATTCGTATATATCTTGTTATAACTCATTTCGGAGTTCTTGAATTCAAACATTTTAAAATTGTGTTATTTGTCAAAAGTTTTCACATTTTATAGTATAATATATAAGGGGTGGGAAGAAAGTTAAAGGAGTTGCTCCATATATATGGTTTCAAAGGTCTTTCTCAGGGTTTTAGAGGTGAAGAATCTGAAGTGCGTTATTAGTATATTATTTTCAATTATTTATAGTAGAGGTATAAAACAGAGAGGGGAGGGGCTTAGAGGAATTGCTAAATATACATCGTGTTATGCATCCTTCAGGGTTTTTAGAATCCAGAAATCTGAAAATTGTCGTATTTGCCTAGTATTCCGAGTCTATCGATCTGTTGGTCTTCGAATGAATTGACATATTGACCTCGAATTTGGTATATGTATATAATGCTTGACGTAAGAATGATGTGTAGTTTCTGAGCGATATCGATTCAGGAGGAGAGGTGAGAGTAAACAAGTTTTAAGCAAATATATAAGGGATTTAAGTGCTGAGGTGGCGCTTTGTGAGAGATAGTTTGTTGGAATCTGAATATTATTTTATTTTTTTTAATATTTTTAATTTTGATGGAAATACTAAGTCGAGGGAAATGTTAGGTCTCAGTTGTATATATTCCGTCATCTCAACTTCTTTATGATTCCTATCCTATCTACCATATACACTGGTGAGCAAAAAAAATCGACTCAAACTATTTGGCTTTATTTAACACGGATCCTAGAATTTAGTGTCCACATATTTTTATGGATTCTAGTATGATTTGAAAGCCCATTCTATTATCTTTCTAATGGTACCAAATTTCATAGCATACCTAATGCGTTTTACTGACTAAAATGATTAAAAGGGGAAACAAGGAGAATAAAGATTGAAAATAGGGGTGAGAGAAAGGAAAAATGAAACAAGTTTTAAGTTTAATAATTAAATTTATTGATAAAAACCAAAATCATTATTTTATATTATCCCTCCTAGCCCTTATTACTGCTTCCAGCCGGTTTTTCACGGGGCGGGTGAGTTTTTTCACCACTGTTTGTGAGATTTTTTCCCCACTCTTCCGCCAACGCAACCTTTAAGTTTCTCAGCGATGCAGGGGCTGGATTTCTGAATATACTCGTCTCCTTCCATCATTGTCATGTAGGCACACTCGGGATTCGTACTCGTCGGAGAATAAAAAGGAGTGCCATTGCTCTAAGGTTCAGTCGACATCTTCTCCGGCAAATCTGAGTTGCGATTGTCGATGGGCTGCTGTCAATTTAGGTCAGTTAGCTGATCTCTTCGGAGTTAAATTAGCTTCTTTAAGTCTTCTTCTGACTGCCCAATGACTGACAGCCCTACCACGAACATGTTGGAGCTTCTGCTGGACATCGGTCAAGTGATTTTTCAGAGTTATGTTGATGTCTGTAGATTCTGGAGACAGCTGACAGGCTCATGTGCTGTTGCCCAGCAACTATACGTTGGCTACGCCCTTCTTGCAATAGGGCAATGACTTGTGCCTTTTCTTTCGGGGTGGTATCCATTTTCCGATGACGTAATTAGTAAGCAGGTTTAGCAAAGATATTGATGGTTCAAGTTCCGATAAAGGAATGAGAAGAAAATGGCAGTTTATAGGGATGAATAGCACGCAACGAGTACGTCGCTCAGAGAGCAAAAACAGTTCTATTGAGTAAAACCATTTTAATCAGTAAAACTTTTTGGAAATCCAAATGTTTTTTGTATTATTGGAAAGAGTAGAAAATCAGCATTCTAATAATACCAAAAATAATACTACTGTTTGATAACTAAAGTCAAGGATCGGTGTTAAATGAAGCAAAATCATTTGAGTCTATTTTTTTGCTCACCAATGTAGAACCTAAAATTTAAAAAAACGGAGTGGTAAAACTGAGGTTTATAACTACTTTACCGATTTTTCTTCTTTATTTGGCATAACACCATAAAAATGCTTCTTGCCGTGTCTAGAATTAAGAGTTCTATGAAAATCAAAAATAATGAACAGGATGTTCCATTTAAATCGCAATGTGCGATTATTACTGATTTAAATCCTTAAAAAATCTTTGAAAATCCTACAATTTCTCGATAATCGTTTTGCCTAATTATTCGAAAAAGCGAGTTGGACGAGTTATAATCAATAACCGTATACACATAAGTATTATGTTTTGCTATAATGATATCGAAACGTAGTATGGGAGTTCTATCTAACCATGGAAGTACCAGTAAATAATTTTTATAAACTTATAGCAACTAGGAACCAAAACACCTTAATAAACGTAGACACAAAACAAATTAAATTAA
>CM032453.1:119383083-119393083 GCA_019049505.1 Pachyrhynchus sulphureomaculatus
TATATATATATATATATATATATATATATATATATATATATATATATATATATATATATACACATTGTAATGCCACAGCGGCATACTCAAGCCCCGATCTCACAATTGAACAATACAACAGTGTAAATCTAGAGCAGGAAAAACCCCTACAGTATCTCGTGATGAACCCCAGATTTTTATAACCTTTCTGAACAATTGACAAAATGTGCCTATTGAATGTAAGTTTCTGGTCAAGAAGAACTCCCAGATCATTAATTTCACTAACATGCCTCAGCTTGCTGCCATTAATGTTATGCTCAAAAGTAAAGTTCCGTCTAGCTTTACCAAAACTAATGCTAACACACTTCTTAATATTCAAGTTCAACTCATTCAGGGTACTCCATCTATAGAGGCCATGAACATCTCCCTGTAGAGAGTGACAATCGTACAACGTGTTAACCGTTTTAAACATTTTTAGATCATCTGCAAACATGAGGAATTTAGAATGTTGTATAAACTTGCCGATGTCATTAACGAAAAGTAGAAACAGTAAAGGACCACAGTGAGACCCCTGAGGCACATCTGAAAGAACTTTTATTTCTTTAGAAATACAATTATTAATACGGACATACTGTGTACAACCCTCCAGAAAACTGCCAATCCACCCAAGGACTTCACTACTTAGTCCTATTTTCCGCAACTTGCCTAAAAAGAGCGTATGATTAACACTGTCGAACGCCTTCGAAAAGTCAGTGTATACACTATCAACACACTGGCGATTCCCAAAGGCGCTCAACAGACAATCATGCAAGGTTTGTGTCAGTTGACCGACCAGGTCTAAAACCATGCTGTTCGTCAATTTTATGATATGAAATATTGAACAATACCTTAAGGGATATTTATGAATGAAATCCTATACATATTTTTTGTATTAAAACTGAAAATAATGAAAAGATAACATAGCTTTGATTCTTGGATTGTAATAATCCTAAAAACCCATAATACCCCTTTTCACCCTCTATATATTTGACTGTAACTAATTTGCTTAAAATTTGTTCATTTTCGAACCAAGAACTGGAAAAAATTATTTAATCGACACTATATTTATTAACCATTTTACATCCTTTCTATAAAGCGATATGTCTGAAAAACTATAAGTTTCTTACCTTCTGCAAGTATTGCATCTGTATCTTTAAAACCGACGTCTCACTTCGTTCAAGAGTTGCTGTGCCAACATACAGACCAATAGATCGACAGATCGATGGAAATTAGAAACTATGTTTTGAGTGATCTAGAGATCCTAAAACTTGAAAAAAGCAAAGAAACTAGAAATTCGATTTTTTTACTTTTCTTAATAAGGAACATCAAGAAACTTCGGCAAAGCTCTTAAAATATTTTCGACTACAGCGTCTAGTATTTTGGTGGAAAGTAGCTTAAAACTTTTTATTTTTTACTAACTACCCGTCCCGGCTTCGCAAGGAAGTTGTTGTTATATTACTGTTTAACTCTTCGTTATAATTTAGTGTAGACAAAAAAAGTATGTCTAAAATATTTTTTAAAATAATTTAAAATATTTCTTTAAACACCACATTAAATATCTCTTCCCTGAGTGTCAGAACAAACAGTCCTCGTGAAACATTCTATCCATTAGCGAAAATCGAAATAAAATCCGTTCAGAGATTACTAACAAAAACGACAAATAGACGACAGACCCCACGCGGTGGGGGGACTTTGTTTTATACTCTGTATTAATACTTAATGCTATCCAAAGATGGGGTAAATTACCCTTATAAATTTTTTTTTGCATACTCTCATCGCCTTTTTGGTTAGCCGACCCCTTATTGACATAATAAGGACTTCTTGGTCTAGTCTAACCTACCCCTAGTCCTCATCATCATCATCTTCTCCATAATAATAAGGACTTTTTAGCTTATCCTCTTCTACCCTAAGCCAGCTCTCTTCTAACCCCATATAATTCTTTTCAACATCTTTTAAAGAAAAAAAACACATATGGACCTTTTTAAACAAAAAAACACCTCATATTATGGTAGACCTCTTTCATCAACTTCATATAAAAAAAAAAAAACAACCATACTAACTTCATTAACGCCTTTATCACATCTACACACACATAAACATCAGCCCTTTTCTAATGCCTTACTGACCAGCTTTTTATCACAAAATAACCACTAACCCTCTCTAATGCCTTTTTGACAAAATTTTCATCAAAAAATCTCCATTAAAATCTATTTCATATCTAACCTACCCCCATTACAAACGAAAAATAACCAAGGCAATTCTAACAATTAAACTCAACATCACTTTTTTGTTCTATCTTTATATATATATATATATATATATTATATATATATATATATATATATATATATATATATATATATATATATAACTAAGGCAATTCTAACAATTAAACTCAACATCACTTTTTTGTTCTATCTTTATATATATATATATATATATATATATATATATATATATATATATATATATATATATATATATATATATATATATAAAGATAGAACAAAAAATGATGTGATGATGTTGAGTTTAATTGTTAGAATTGCCTTGGTTATTTTTCGTTTGTAATGGGGGTAGGTTAGATATGAAATAGATTTTAATGGAGTTAGTAGATTTTTTAATGAAAATTTTGTCAAAAAGGCATTAGAGAGGGTTAGTGGTTATTTTGTGATAAAAAGCTGGTCAGTAAGGCATTAGAAAAGGGCTGATGTTTATGTGTGTGTAGATGTGATAAAGGCGTTAATGAAGGTAGTATGGTTGTTTTTTTTTATATAAAGTTGATGAAAGAGGTCTACCATAATATGAGGTGTTTTTTTGTTTAAAAGGTGATCAAAAAGGCCTAATATGGTTTGTTTTTTTTTGCTAAAAAGTAGTTGAGAAAGGCCGTATATGAGGATAGAAGTGGGTAACAATCGTCGGACCAAAAAGTCCATATGTGTTTTTTTCTTTAAAAGATGTTGAAAAGAATTATATGGAGAGAGCTGGCTTAGGGTAGAAGAGGGTAAGCTAAAAAGTCCTTATTATTATGGAGAAGATGATGATGATGAGGACTAGGGGTAGGTTAGACTAGACCAAGAAGTCCTTATTATGTCAATGAGGGGTCGGCTGACCAAAAAGGCGATGAGAGTATGCAAAAAATAATTTATAAGGGTAATTTACCCCCATTTTTGGATAGCATTAAGTATTAATACAGAGTATAAAACAAAGTCCCCCACCGCGTCTGTTTATCGGTCTGTCTTCTATTTGTCGTTTTTGTTAGTAATCTCTGAACGGATTTTATTTCGATTTTCGCTAATGGATAGAATGTTTCACGAGGACTGTTTGTTCTGACACTCAGGGAAGAGATATTTAATGTGGTGTTTAAAGAAATATTTTAAATTATTTTAAAAAATATTTTAGACATGCTTTTTTTGTCTACCCTAAATTATAACGAAGAGTTAAACAGTAATATAACAACAACTTCCTTGCGAAGCCGGGACGGGTAGTTAGTAAAAAATAAAAAGTTTTAAGCTATTTTCCACCAAAATACTAGACGCTGTAGTCGAAAATATTTTAAGAGCTTTGCCAAAGTTTCTTGATGTTGCTTATTAAGAAAAGTAAAAAAATCGGATTTCTAGTTTCTTTGCTTTTTTTCAAGTTTTAGGATCTCTAGATCACTCAAAACATAGTTTCTAATTTCCATCGATTTGTCGATCTATTGGTCTGTATGTTGGCACAGCAACTCTTGAACGAAGTGAGACGTCGGTTTTAAAGGTACAGATGCAATACTTGCAGAAGGTAAGAAACTTATAGTTTTTCAGACATATCGCTTTATAGAAAGGATCTAAAATGGTTAATAAATATAGTGTCGATTAAATAATTTTTTCCAGTTCTTGGTTCGAAAATGAACAAATTTTAAGCAAATTAGTTACAGTCAAATATATAGAGGGTGAAAAGGGGTATTATGGGTTTTTAGGATTATTACAATCCAAGAATCAAAGCTATGTTATCTTTTCATTATTTTCAGTTTTAATACAAAAAATATGTATAGGATTTCATTCATAAATATCCCTTAAGGTATTGTTCAATATTTCATATCATAAAATTGACGAGCAGCATGGTTTTAGACCTAGTCGGTCAACTGACACAAACCTGCTTGCATGCCATGATTGTCTGTTGAGCGCCTTTGGGAATCGCCAGTGTGTTGATAGTGTATATACTCACTTTTCGAAGGCGTTCGACAGTGTTAATCATACGCTCTTTTTAGGCAAGTTGCGGAAAATAGGACTAAGTAGTGAAGTCCTTGGGTGGATTGGCAGTTTTCTGGAGGGTTGTACACAGTATGTCCGTATTAATAATTGTATTTTTAAAGAAATAAAAGTTCTTTCAGATGTGCATCAGGGGTCTCACTGTGGTCCTTTACTGTTTCTACTTTTCGTTAATGACATCGGCAAGTTTATACCACATTCTAAATTCCTCATGTTTGCAGATGATCTAAAAATGTTTAAAACGGTTAACACGTTGCAAGATTGTCACTCTCTTCAGGAGGATGTTCATGGCCTCTATAGATGGAGTACCCTGAATGAGTTGAACTTGAATATTAAGAAGTGTGTTAGCATTAGTTTTGGTAGAGCTAGACGGAACTTTACTTTTGAGTATAACATTAACGGCAGCAAGCTGAGGCATGTTAGTGAAATTAATGATCTGGGAGTTCTTTTTGACCAGAAACTTACTCTCAATAGGCACATTTTGTCAATTGTTCAGAAAGGTTATAAAAATCTGGGGTTCATCACGAGATACTGAAGGGACTTTTCCTGCTCTATATTTAAACTGTTGTATTGTTCAATTGTGAGATCGGGGCTTGAGTATGCCGCTGTGGTATGGTCTCCTCATTACAATGTATATATAGAGGCGATTGAGGCGGTGCAGCGCCGGTTTCTGCGGACTTGTGCTTTTAAATTGACCATACCCCCAGATGGTTACCATATAGACCACCACAACCTTAGGGGCATTTTGGGTATTTCGACCCTGGAGACTAGAAGACTCCATTGTGACCTGCTTCTGGCTTTTAAGTTAATAAATGGGTTGGTTGATTGTCCCTATCTCTTGGATAGGTTAACATTTAATGTTTCTCGGCGCACTAGAGGCAGATACCTGTTTGGTATTCCCTTTCATGCGACTAATTATGGCTATTATGGATCCATGTCGAGAATAATGAGGCATTTCAATCAGTTCGATCTCAGGATTCATGGCTCCATTGATAGTTTTAAATTGATTGTTGTTGAAGTTGAAGTTGTGATATTTGCTTGCTGTGAAACTAGTTTTAATGATCTTGTGATGTTGGATTCTATGTATGTTTATGATTTTTTTTTATGTTTAGGTGTTTTAATTATGTTTATAATTGTGTAAATTGGCGCAACGCCGTTAATAAATAAATAAATAAATATTGTTTTGTGGTTAATATCTTCCCATCAAATATTTAAAATATTGAGTCGTAGTATTTGTGTTGTTATTTTTCAACATTAGAAATTCACATGACTTTGGTACTGCATGCTTGCATCGAGTATCCTTCGATTAAGCTATAAGTATAAAAAAGTTAACATTCAGTATTACTTTTATAATTTTAATATGCAAAGCTCAAATTCGACCAACTGTTCCAGTGTTTGGGGCTCCGCTCCCAAATATACATTGCATTTGTTGGATTCTATTCAGAGAAGAGATGTTCGTCTCGGAACATCGAAGAACAATTGACGACTTGAGCCTATTCTACAAGTATTTTCATGGAAAGCGTTCAAAGGGTGTGGCCCGCTTAATTCCTCCCAGAGCGGTGCATGTCAGAAACACACGTCGCGCTGATACTTCACATCTGTATGAGGTTGTTACTCCTCGTACAACGCTTTTAAAGCAGTCTTTTATATGGAGAACATCATCCCTTTGAAATAATTTGCCCAGGATTATGTTTCCCACCGAGTACAATTTACAGCGATTCAAGAACAACGTAAATCGGTTTTTCCGCACACATGTCGCTCCTGTAGCGCTTTAGGGACATCCCTGCAGTACATGTGCTAGACCCTTAAAAAAAAAAGGAAAACATTACTACTTTCCTATTAAAATATTTTCTTGCTTTTTAACGAAGATATGTTTATTGTTTTTTTTTTAATATATCAATTATAAGTTATTCTTTATTCTTTAACGTTTTAATCCGCAGTTATTATGTCGATCTACAAGACAAGTAGTCATGAATGAGCAAGCAGCAATGTAAACAGAAAATAAAAACCTTAAGAAGACGGATATCATCCTATTATACATTCCAAATTCGGTATATAAAGCTCATTTTGGACTTATCTGTAAAGCCGCTGATCTTTTGTGCTCCCATCTTCTACAGGAAATTGCAACGTCATAATCTTAATCTGACATCAAAACAGTCATAAATATACAGAGAGAGATATATATTCATTGAGAGAAAAGCATTGAATTAAATAGTAAGTTTAAATAAATTTTATAAAAATAAATATTTCTACGGGTGCAGAGGTACGTAGATTGCATAATATAGGTCAGTCAATAAGTTTTGGCAGTGGAAATGAAACAAGATGAATTAAAGTGTCGAAATACATTTATTCTTCAGTATAATCTCCCTTAAGCTCTATATATTTTCTAATTCATTTACCCCATCTCTGAAGTGGTTTTCCGGAAGACCTTCAAAATATCTATCTACGGATGCTATCACCTCCTTATTTGTTGAAAAACGCTTTCCGTACGCAAAAATCTTTTGAGGTTTGGGAAAAGATCGAAGCCAAATCTGGCGAATAGGGTGGATGTTCCAACAATTTGCAGGTGCATTGTCATGATGAGAGATGATTTTTTTTCTGCAAACCTGGCTTTTTCTCACGAATTTTCTCATCCAGCTGGTCCAAAAGGTTGCAACAGTATTCTCCTGTGATTGCCGATTTGAAGGTAATCAATTAATAAAATTCCTTTTACATCTCAGAAAATTGAGTCCATATTTTTTTTGAACCACTTTGACCATTTTGGCTGCTTTGGAGTTGAACAGCCGGCTTAGTCCACTATGCGGTTTGTTATCGTAGTTTAGGATCATACTGATAAACCCAAGTTTTATCCATAGTTACAAATCAATGCACAAAATCCGTTGTATTCTTTGTGAAACAAGCCAAATGTTGTTTAAAAAGTTTCTCTCGAGTGCTTTTTTGTTCCGATCTTCCTATTGAACTGGATTCCCCACATTAAGAATCTAAAAATCCGAACCACTCAGGACCTAAATTTATTGAAAACTTTGTGTAGCACCAAATGGTGCGCGGATTTTCCTACGCTTATTAAACTATACAAATCGTTAATATTACCCAAACTGAGATATGGAGATTTTCTATATGACTCAGCACCTCAAGGAATAAATCACTAAACCCTATTTAAAATCAGGCTTTGAGACTGGCTACAGGAGCATTCAGAGCATCGCCAATCGCAAGTCTTCAGTGTCAACTCCACCACTCTACCTAGATAGGCAATTTTCCTTGATGAATTTCTATGCATCCTCACTTCAAAAATCCCATACAAAAAGGACAATTAACTTTACAAATTCTCATAGAAACAACATGATAGCTACTAAAGATTCAGTCCATAACAGAATAAACAAATTCATGTTACTTCACAACCTCTCTCCGCCAAAATTTGAATACTCATTCTGGAAAAACTTCCCACCTTGGAAGTCACCAACCCCAAAGGTAGACTTTTATCTTCATTTCAATAATGTAAAAGACAAAAACTCATTAGAAATTAAGTAAGAATTTCTCGAAAAAATACATTTTCAATATTCTGATCACTCCATATTATTTACTGAAGGTTCTAAATCGGATCAGGGAGTGGGAGCCGCTTATGTTTATGACAGAGTCATCAAGCGTTTTAAACTTCACCCCTACAACTTTATTTTCACAGCAGAACTGCTTGCCATCAAGGAAGCACAAGTCTGCCATTGCCCCAACCCAAGGGATAAATAAATTTATGATAGCTTCCAATTCCTTGAGTTCGCTAAAACACATTATCTTCTATAAAGCCAACAGTACTTACTTAAGTCAAATCAGCGACCTCCTATATACGGCTAAACTGAGAGATATTGAAATTTCATTTCTGTGGATCCCTGGACACATGAACATTAGAGGTAATGACATAGTCGATAGAGAGGCTAAACGGGCAATAACTAGCGGAACTCTTTTCACGGGGGAACAGTTATGATTTTATAAAGATGCATTACTCAATAAAAAGAGATTTATTCCAACTGGAGTGGGACTTGGAGTATAATGAAAACAAATTTTGGCCTATTAAGCCTCAAGTATTCTCATTTCTTCATAACCCAAACGATAAAAGATCAGATAATGTATTACTGAGAAGATTGGCTATTGGCTCCCACATTCAATTAAACAGAACATTGATCAATTCTCATCAATCAAAGAAAATATTTACAAATACCTAAAAGACCTAAAAATGTCTATATAACAGTTAAACGCATCTAATGTGGGGCGCTAAGTGACCTTAGCTCTCGATGCGCTCTGACCAATTAAAAACAACATCAATCATCCATAGTTACAAATCGATGCACTAAATCCGTTTTATTCTTTGTGAAACAAGCCAAATGTTGTTTCGAAAGTTTTTCTCGAGTGCTTGTTTGTTCTGATGTTAGCAAATCTTGTGAATAGCTTTCTAATATTCAAAACATTAGTTAAGATCTCATGTACAGATCCATCTAAGATGTCTGTAGCCTCAGCTAAAACATCCACGGTTACTGTTCACAGGGAATAGTGTCTCTATATAAAACTCCTTTATTACATTTTAACTGTGGTATGCTAGAACGTTAACCTAGTTAAAATAACAATAGTCGTTATAAATTTATAAATATACCGGTAAGTAGCAGTTTATTTAGTGTAGGGAGGGGGTCATGGAAATAAATGAGATTTGCAAAAAATAGTGTCCCCTTTTTGGTGGAAAAAATTTGTATAATTTAGTATACAGGGTGACATTTTTTTTTGGTTTATTCAGCGAACGCCATTGGTAGATGAGCAAAAGTGGGGGAAAACAGTAATATAATCGCAGTCCTGTAAAATTGAGTGCGCAGAGCTTGCGATCTCTTACTATGCAAACGATCAAGAGATGTAATTTTGTTTAGCTGTTCATTACGGTGCAACTGTTCCTGTTCAAAGGGTCAAGTTCATTTATCCTGTGGTCCTTTTAACATGTTTTCAAACATTTTTTAATTTTAATCTTGAATGAGATTAACTTTACCTGAACGGCTATGAGAATAAATAGAAATGCTTTTATTGGAGTTACACAAATCGAAAGCTAAAGAATCAAAAATCGGATTGGGTGGCGGCCTGTGGCTCCGTGGCCTAGTACTTGCGTCCGGTGCAGAAGGTTTCGGGTTTAATCCCGGCAGGTCAGAATACTTTTATTTAAGTGTTTATGACCTGGCTACGTACATAGGTAAAGTGTTTTTCAAGATCTAAGAAAGTGATTTGGCAAATTGATGCAATAAAAACATTAAACGACCGTTAGGATTTTCGCACGTACCTGACCGTAACAAGGTCGTAATTGATATATATATATATATATATATATATATATATATATATATATATATATATATATATATATATATATATATATATATATATATATACCTCCCTTTCAATCTAACATTTTATTGGCTACTTCGTGTTTATAAATATAAAGAATATTCTTCATTTTATCTGCAGTATTATACTGAAATAGTGTTTATTATAAAGTTCAATAGTGTCTTAAAATGTCCGAAGCCCTTTCCATCAGAAGCCGCAAATGTTTGCCCATTGAGGCAAAAGTGATAGTTAAAAGTGTTTATTTAAAGTTCGTGGAGCGAGGCCACGAAAGGTACTTTTCATTGATGGAGACATCAGCTTTATCAAGCATTCCTGAAAGTATAGTTTGGAAAATTGTAAATAATTTGATAGCGCCTAAAAAA
>CM032453.1:119398083-119433083 GCA_019049505.1 Pachyrhynchus sulphureomaculatus
GTCTTTCTTTGGTAAACTAGTCAGGTAATCCCCATATAATAAAAGATTAAATTTGAACAAAAGGCTCTTTATGTTTGAAAATTGAGTTCCAAAATACTTTTTATCAAAAAAAATGTTAATTCCGAGACACATTATGTAAAAACCTGTAAAATTCTTAGAATACTCCCAAACTGGCTCCTACTGGTACCAGGTCACGTTTTTGGGGCTAAAGGATGTTGTAACTCGGTTTGACTTAAAATAACAACAATTATGTATAGAATATAAATTTTGAAGAACAACATTAGCTTTCTTTTGAGATATTAAGCGTGTTTCTATTATTTACCGTTCTGGAGTTATGGCTCCATATGTCAGCTTTTTGGCCAAAAATTTGGATTTTTCAAACTTTGAGCGACGAGCGGCACGGGTTAACGTCGTTTAATCGAGCTCAAATTTCGGCTATCTCAATATCTGGAAAAGTGAATCGTTTTGTGGGGTCCAGACGAACAAAATTCCGACATCGATTTTTTTGCGGTCACCCTAATGTATATATATATATATATATATATATATATATATATATATATATATATATATATATATATATTATATATATATATATATATATATATATATATATATATATATATATATATATATATATATATATATAATTTATTTTCCATTCTTTTTCTTTGGACTATAAGGTTATATTATAATAAAATAACTTATTCCTCAGACGTTTCGCTCAGGCATGGCTGGCTTTTTCAATGATTTTTCCTTTTGTTTTATTTTGGTAGTAGTTGCATGCACAATTTAAACCAGATTTCTTAACTAACCAATAATCAATATATTTAAAATTATTTTTCAACATAGTTTGCTACGTCTGTATATGACGATTAAACTATTGTTAAAACACATAAACACTTATTTAAAATCTATAGTAAATAAAATAAAATGATTATAATTATTACATTTACATACCTCGATATGCACCTTTGGCACACTATTAGAAACTATTTTTATTGTTTTGTTATCAGTACCAGATATTTTGATTTTTTAAATATGGTATGTTTAATTCGTTTTTCGGTCAAAGTTGTACTATGGTACTAATTTAATGACAGAAATACTTGATTAATTAACTAATTATTTGGTGTAAAATTCGACTTAAGTTATTTAAGTCTTGTTTGTCGTTACATGCGTGTTTTTCTTTTTTAATGTGTATCATTTCTTTGATAAGAAGTTTGCGATAGTTTCTTTCCTGGGTGATTATGTTGGAGTTTCGGAAATCAAATTTATGTTTTTCATTACTTTCATATTTATGTAGGGCAGCAGACGCGTTTTTTGTGTATTTGTGCCCATTTAGTCTATTGTCAAGGTATTATGTTTGTCATTTCTATATATTTTTTGGGGCAATTAAGACATGAGATGGAATATATTACGTTTGACATTTTGTTAGATGGTGTTTGAGCTTTTAGTGGTGTGAATAGCGATGAAAGACGGTATTGAGATTTGTGACAGACACGGATATCATGTTTTTTTTCATTATGTATTTAATTTTTTCTGAAAGTTGTGGTGTGTGTACGGCATTGCTATGTGTATTACTGTGTTTTTAGTTTTAGTTTGTTTTTTGATTGTCGTATTATAGAATTTATGTGTTCTTTGTTTAATGATTTTCTCTACAAGTTTTTTAGGATAGTTGTTGTTGTTATGAAGGATTTTACGGACTTTATTTATTACCTCGGTTCGGAGTTAACCAGAACTTAAGATAAGAGCTTTATCCGTTAGTCCAATGATAACACTTTTCTTATGGGTATTAGGGTGGTTAGAATGGAAGTTTAGGTAGTGTCCTGACCACGTGTTCCTTGTGTACCATTTGGTTTCCAGTTCTTCGTTATCGGTGTTTCTTATAATAGTTATATCTAAGAAGTTAATTTGGTGCTTACTTTCTATCGCGATGGTGAATTGGATTTTCGGGTGGAAACTATTAAATTCCTTGAGAATGCAATTTATTTTGTTAATTGGTACGGCTGTAATGCAATCATCAACATATCTTTTAAAAAGCAAGAACGGAATTTGAGTTTTTTTGAGAATTTCTTCCTCTAAATATTCCATTACGAGCTGTGCAACTGTAGACTATATGGGGATCTTATGGCACAGCCATCGAGTTGTTGGTAGAAATTATTTTTATATTGAAAATAGTTATTACTTAAGGTTAAATGTACAGATTCTATGAACGCATTTTGACTTAACGTAGTATATTCATTTAGTTTATCCCACTTTTTTTTTCAGTATGTACGTTAGTAGTTTAATGGGACTGTTTGTATATTATGCTCCTACATCAACTGACATTAGAGTAAAATTTTTGAGTATTTTTATGTTATCAATGAATTTTTTAAATCTAAAGGAGTCTTTAAGATAATAATCATTTTTGTAGGCGATTTTTGATAAACAATTACTTAGGTACTTTGATAATTTGTAAAACGGAGACTATAAACTGGAAATAATTGGTTGTAGGGGTGTTCCTGTTTTATGGCGTTTTGGTAACCCGTACATTTTTGGTGATAATGCGTTGTGAATGGTTAGTTGCTTTTTTTCTTTTTCAGTTATATACTTTTTGGATTCAATTTTATGGATGAGAGTATTATTTTTAATTTGTAAGTTTTTTGTTTGGTCATAGCGTAGTTTTTTGTACATTTGTTTGTCAGACAGTAACATTTCCATTTTAGATTCGTATTCGTTAGTGTTCATTATTATAGTTTTGTTGCTATTATCAGGTTTCAGTATGGTAATGTTAGGATTGTATTTAATAAATTGTTTTGTTCTTTTAACTTACCTTATTACATTAATATATATATATATATATATATATATATATATATATATATATATATATATATATATATATATATATATATATATATATATTATATATATATATATATATATATATATACATATTATATTTTACGTGTTCTTGGAATAAGATCATTAAAACTATTCTTGAATCTGTTACATATTTATTGACGTTTCGACCTTCGGAAGAGGTCTTCTTCAAAATTTGCTCGAAAAGATGATATTAGGAGAATTACATATAGGTAAGTAATTAATCTGTTTGTTGTGTATTTCGGGGTTAAAATATTTGTTTAGCTTTTCGTAGTATTTAATTTAAGACACTTAACTGTATACATTAATGAGGGCCTTACCTTAGAAAGTAGTTCATTGTGAGGGGTGTTAATTTTAAATCACTGTCAGAAACACATTTTTACTTTCTATAAACAAACCACTTAACTTCAAGGACTTTATATGGCTGGTAGGTAGATACGGTTTAGGTTATTTACATCTGTTTTTTTCGTTTATTGCAGTGGGCGTCATCTGAATATGTACGGATTCGAGTATTTCGCTTTTTTTGTATTCATTTCGGTGTTGATAATTTTGATGTTTTTGAAATCAAAGGTATGACTTTTATTTATTTCATGATTCGTAAGAGCTGTACTGTTTTTTTTGTCGTATTTATGGCCTTTGATTCTATTTTCTAGATATTGGCTTGTTTGTCCGACGTATATTCCTTCGCTGTTATTACATTTGATTTCCTAGACTACGTTTACTTTTTTTATTATTTGGGTTTTGGTTTTAAGCCTGGAAAAATTGGATGAGAGCAGATTATATGATTTGTGACATAACCGAATTTTGTAGTTTTCAAAAAGTTTTTTGAGTGGTTGGGATAGTCCATTTATAAACGGTAAAGCAATACATGTTTTATGGTTGTTGTTGGTTGGTTTTTTACTTATTATGATATTGTAAAAGTTATGTATTCGTTGTTTGAACACTCACCCCACACAATGAACTACTTTCTAAGGTAAGGCCCTCATTAATGTATACTGTTAAGTGCTCCGAAAAGCTACAAATATTTTAACCCTGAAATACACAACAAACGGATTAATTACTATATGTAATTCTCCTAATGTCACCTTTTAGAGCAAATTTTGAAGAAGATCTCTTCCAAAGGTCGAAATGTCAATAAATATATAACAGATTCAAGAATAGTTTTAATGATCTAATTCCAAGAACACGTAAAATATAATATATATATATATATATATATATATATATATATATATATATATACATATATATATATATATATATATATATATATATATATATATATATATATATATATATATATATATATATATAAAGATCAAAGAACCTTACACTCAACATATATATATATATATATATATATATATAATATATATATATATATATATATATATATACATATATATATATATATATATATATATATATATATATATATATATATATATATATATATATGTTTATAGTTCGTTACACGAAATTTTCTTCATGTGTCGACTTCATTACTACTTATTAATGTTTGCAATTATTAGGGCTATAAGTACTCTCCAGACGGTCGATCTAAATAGTTGGTTTGCATTAGGTACTTGGTAGTACCAGTACAATAGTCGTAAATATTTAACTAAACCTGTGAGGCGTTAAAGGAGTTAGTGACTTTTACATTCCCTGCTAAGGGAACTATTCTATTCGTGTATAAATCACTTTATCAGAGTGTTGTGTTTTTCACATTTCAGAGTGCTTAGATCACGAAAAAGATAGTTGTCCATTTTCATAGGTGCTTGTCTATCTCTCGTTATGATAATTCTCGCCTTCGACATATCGATTTCCAGTTTGGTATACACAAAATATTTGAAGTAGGACAAAACATACCTAGCGTAATATTGCATAAGAGGAAGGTGGGAGCTCGATATTATAATCGTACATATGAGATGTTAAACTCTTGAAGAAAGGAGGTTAGAGAGGTTGCTTCGTACACCGTATTACATGCCTTTTTTAGGTATCTTGTAGAGATAATTATATTATTGTTATTTGTGATTAATATCTTACTCAAAAGGACCTATTATTTAAAATATTAAGCTGCAATAGTTGGATTAACTTATTCTCTTATTGCAGATTTTTTTATTTTGAATTCAACAGTGTGTTATTTATTTTGTTAATTGGTACGGGGATTTTGGGAACATAATAATGATGAAATTAATCAAAAATAAAACGGTGAATATCTCATTGTATCAGAGTCTTGAATTAAATACCCTCTCATAATATTTATTTCTTTGCGGATATTCTAAGCTTAAATTTATTTTAATTTATTTTTCACGTGAGTTTTTTTTTTGTATTTCGTCATCATCATTTTTTCTAATTATATCTAAGATATATACCGTCATCTTATGCGTATTAGATGACCAATAATTCTACAAAACGTGAGTTGCTTATTTGCCTAAATGCCTATAATTACTAATTTCTATGCTTTGATCCGTGAAAAATTGTGCGGTAGCACAAACAGTGTTTTTTCTTCGTTATAGTGTTTATTTTAAAACATGATTTATAGTATGATACATAAAATATAAATTGCAATTATTATATTATCTGGCTATCGTTAGCTTACGTTTTAATTTCGATTGGAATCTGTAAGATTTAAGTAAATTCGTTGAAAAGATATAAATCCAAATAAGAAGACCACAGTATGTGTGTACAGTAGACTGACCACAAAAAAAGTTTTTATATTTGGCGGTGCACCTAGCTAAAAATCTTCTATTATGTATGAATAGAGATCTCTGAAATTTTGGTCCAAAAATATTAAGGTTTAGGGGGTACTAAAGTCGATTTTATTGGTAACATCAGTGTGTTGTAGATTTTACAGGTTAAAAACATACTTGTACGTTGAAAACATAACTTTTTTTTGCATAGATATGTAGAACTAACAATTACGTACAAATTTAGACCACGTGCGATCATGGGCGACCAAGTAAACCCAAGCTATAAGGAATTAAAAGACGTTTAAAATGAACAAATAAACCAAATTTCAAACTTAATGGTTACTTTACGTTGCACACATTATTTTTTTGAGGAATAAATTGCATAATTATTCAGGACTGACAATTTCAAATAATCACGTGCAACTATGGACGACCAAGTCAACTCAAATTATGATCAATTAAAAGACGTTTAAAATGCACAAATTGAATTTTATATATATTATAGATATCCTTTGCTACATGATATTGTTCCATATTTAGTGGTTTAGGCAGTGTATTGCAAGAGAACGCGCTAGCGGCAAACTTTTTTCCGATTTGATTCACTATTATCGTCACTGCTTATATGGCCTATAACCTGGCCAGAGAACATACGTATGTTTAAAAAAAAGCACGTAAATCGGATAAGTGGTTCCCCAGTGATAAGCGCACTAACGGACAGACAGACAGACAGACAGAGAGACGTTGCATTTTATATATATTATAGATATAGATTATTATTATTATATAACCTGGCCAAAGAATATATGTATGAATTTAAAAAAAGACACGTATATCGTATTTAATGGTTACTTTTGATGCGCACCTTATTTTTATTGAGGAATAAATTGCATAGATATTCAGGACTGACAATTTCAAATAATCTTAGGCCACGTGCAACTATGGACGACCAAGTCAACTCAAGTTATGAGCAATTAAAAGACGTTTAAAATGCACAAATAGGCCAATTTCGTATTTAATGGTTACTTTTTGTTGCACACATTATTTTTTTGAGGAATAAATTGCATAGTTACTCAGGACTGACAATTTCGAATAATCTTACGCCACGTTCAACTATGGACGACCAAGTCAACTCAAGTTATGAGCAATTAAAAGACGTTTAAAATGCACAAATAGGCGAATTTCGTATTTAATGGTTACTTTTTGTTGCGAACATTATTTTTTGAGGAATAAATTGCATAGATATTCAGGACTGAAAATTTCAATTAATCTTAGGCCACGTGCAACTATGAACGACCAAGTCAACTCAAGTTATGATCAATTAAAAGACGTTTAAAATGCACAAATAGGCTAATTTCGTATTTAATGATTACTTTTTGTTGCACACCTTATTTTTTTGAGGAATAAATTGCAGAGATATTCAGGACTGACAATTTCAAATAATCTTAGGCCACGTGCAACTATAGACAACCAAGTCAACTCAAGTTATGATCAATTAAAAGACGTTTAAAATTCACAAATATGCTAATTTCGTATTTAAGGATTACTTTTTGTTGCACACCTTATTTTTTTGAGGAATAAATTGCAGAGATATTCAGGACTGACAATTTCAATTAATCTTAGGCCACCTGCAACTATGGACGACCAAGTCAACTCAAGTTATGAGCAATTAAAAGACGTTTAAAATGCACAAATAGGCCAATTTCGTATTTAATGGTTACTTTTTGTTGAGCACCTTATTTTTTTGAGACATAAATTGCATATATATCCAGGACTGACAATTATGAACAAATTTAGATCACGTGCAGTCATGAGCGACCAAGTAAAGTAAGTTATTATCAAATAAAAGATGTATAAAATTCAAAAGTAGGCTACTAATTATATTTATTTGTTGTTTTATAGGCTACTAAAATAGCCGACAGAAAAACTAACTGAACTTAACCTAAGGCGTCGAGGGAAAGTATATAAAAGTAATTATATTCTCAAATCGAAAAGGAGCGTTAGGTCAGGTTAGTTTTCCTGTCTGCTATTTTAGTAGCCTATATAAATATAAATATAATATAAATAAATACATATAAATAGTAGCCTACATTTGTTCACAATTGTCAGTCATGGATATCTAGGCAATTTATACCTTAAAGAAATAAGGTGCGCAATAACAAGTAACCATTAAATATAAAATTTGGCCCATTTGTGCATTTCATACGTTTTTAAACTGCTCATAACTGAAGTTTACGTGGTCGAGCATGGTCTTATATGGTCTAAGATTGTTCAAAAATGTTAGTTCTGAATATCTATGCAATTGATCCATCAAAAAAATAAGGTGCACAATTTTATGTGTCTTTTAATTGCTCATAACTTGATTTTACTTGGTAATTCATGGTTGTACGTGATCTAAATTTGTTCATAACTATCAATCCAGAATATCTATGCAATTTATACCTGAAAAAAAAACGCGTGCAACGCAAGGCAACCAATTGCTAATAACTTGAGTTTACTTGGTCTCCCGTGGTCACACTTATAAGATCACCTCGGTGTCCGTTTGTCTGTCTGTCTGTCACACCCGATTTTCTCCGAAACTATTTGGCATAGAAAGTTGAAATTTGGTACTAATTTAGGAAATGATGGCCTCATTAGAGCAGTGTAGTTTTAAAAGTTAAGTTTGACTTAAGGGGTTAGTTTTGGGGGATGAAAACGAAAGTGAAGAAAAAAAATTTACCAGGTCATCGAGTCAAATGAAAGCTTGTAAAAAGGCGAGTTCAAAAATATATGTAATGTAATACTTGCGCACACTTTTCTTTGTATTATTTTTAAAAGAGTGCGAAAAATCGCTGTCCCCCTCCTTATCTCGAAGAGTACTGATCAAAAAATGTTGAAAAAATTCTGGAATATTCTCTATAGGGTGTCGATTGAACGAAAATTATTACGAGTGCATTACTTTTAATAATTTATCTGGTATCTAAAAGAAACAAAAATTTTAAGGTCAACAGTTTTCAGGAAAGATCGGAAAAAAAACTTTGTTGAAAACTCATTTGGAATGCTTTTTGCGAAGTCCCTGATCATTTTGTACTTCCACAACAAACATTTTTATTTTAAAATCAATCAAAGTATGGAACCCTAATTGCGCAAGTCCAACTTGCACTTGACCGGTTATTTATATTTCACAGCACCTTTTTAGACAATGCAGTAGTGCTGCCTCGGACGTTATTGCATTTCTGCGAACAACTACTACCTATGTACGTGGCTGGGCTAAATACCAGGTGTACAAGTATGAAATGCGGATTTCAGACAACAGATGGTGCACCAATGCAGTTTGTGCTATAAAGATTTGACACTGCGCCATTTTGCTGTGTCATCAACAAGTGTCAGACGCTTACGAGTGATAAATTGGAAAAGTGTGTGCATAGTGCTGTGTTGTGTTCAATATGTCGAAATTTATACCGAACAAAGAGCATTCGCGGAGAGCATTAATTTTTTGTTTTCACTTGAAGAAAACTGCTGTTGAATCATACCGATTACTTCGAGAAGCTTATGGTGAACATGCTCCATCGCAAGATACGTGTGAACGATGGTTTCGGCGTTTCAAAAGTGGTAAGTTCGATGTGGCAGAGAAGGAACGTGGAAAACCGCCAAAAAAATACGAAGATGTGAAATTGCAAGCATTGTTGGACAAAGATGATTTGCAAACACAAAAACAACTCGCCGAGCAATTGGGCGTTAGTCAACAAGCTGTTTCTAATCGGCTACGAGAGATGAGAACGATTCAGAAGACCGGTAGATAGGTACCACATGAGTTGAACGACAGGCAAATATTAAAGCGCAAAATCACGTGTGACATTTTGCTCGCTCGGTACAAAAGGAAGGCGTTTTTGCATCGTATAGTTACAGGGGATGAAAAGTGGATTTATTTTGAGTATCCCAAGCGCAAAAAACCATGGGTAGACCCAGGAGTACCATCCACATCGACCGCAAGACCGAATCGCTTTGGCAGAAAGACGATGCTCTGTGTTTTTGTGGGATTAGAGGGGCGTGGTCTATTATGAGCTGTTAAAACCTGGGGAAACCGTTAATACTAGACGTTACCAACAACAAATGACCGATTTGAACCGTGCGCTGCTTGAAAAAGGCCAGAATACCGAAAGAGGCAACACAAAGTCATTTTTTTTTCATGACAATGCTCCATCATATACGGCAAAACCAGTTCGCGATACGTTGGAAGCACTCAGCTGAGAAGTTTTACCCCATGCAGCTTACTCACCAGACTTGGCTCCTTCCGATTACCACTTGTTTGCATCGATGGATCACACACTTGGTGAGCAGCGCTTTGGTTCGTACGAAGATGTGAAGAAATGGCTCGATGAATGGTTCGCAGCAAAAGGGGAAGATTTTTACTGGCGTGGTATTCACAAATTGCCCGAAAGATGGGGGAAAAAATGTATAATAAGCGATGGAGCATACTTCGAATAAAGCACTTCTTATCATTCTTCCGAATTTAACATGTTTTTTTAGAAAAAAAATCCGCATTTCATACTTGTACACCTGGTATACTTAAATAAATTAATAAAAAAATATATCGACCAGCAGGATTGAACCCTCGATTTTCTGTCACGGAGCCACGGGCCGCTAGGTTTGTGGTCTAAGTTTGTACGTAATTGTCAGTTCAACAGCCCTATGCAACTGAAACCTCAAAAACGTCATATTTTCAACGTACAATTTTAGTTTTTATATTGTAAAATATACAATACACTGATGTTATCAATAAAATCGACTTTGGCACCCTCTAAACCATAACATTTTTGATCAAAATTTCAGAGCTTTCTATTTACACCTAATAGAAGGTTTTTAGATGGCAGCACCGCCAAATATTAAACCTTTTTTTTTGTGGTCAGTCTAATGTACAGGGACATTTTTTTAAGTGTCTCACCTAATTTACGATTTTTGTTTTCTACATACCAAGAAAATTCTTTTAGTACTAAACGTAGTTTTGTTTAAGGAAGCCAAACATAATAGCAAAAAATTTGCCACTTGCCAAATTTGGTAGATTGCAGAGCCAATTAAGATTTTCTTAAATGGCATCATCTACATACGAGCACAGCATTAAATGTCATTTTTAGTTTATTTACAAAAATATATAACACACACGATATATAGGGCATTCAAGTTATTGAATTGACTTTTACTCTTTTCCTATTTGGGGTATCAAAAAAGTCTTTTACCGATAAACTTAGTTTTTTATAAAGAAACCAAATATGATGGCACAAGATTTGTCACTCGCCAAATTTAATAGTTTATAAAACCAAAAAAGGATTTCTTTACATGGCACCCTGTACGTATGAGTACACCATTAAATAGCATTTGAGCCGTATTTTAACCATTAATAGGCTTACTCAATTTACTATCTTCCTATTTAGCATAATAAGAAATTCGTTTACTAGCAAACTTAGTCGTTTGTGAGGAAGCTAAATATTCTTGTCACTTTTCAATCACATGTGGAGGATGCCATTTTAAAAAAATCTAGTTGGCTTTGATATCTATAAAATGCGACAAGTAAATAACCTTTTGTTATAATATTTGGCTTTTCAGAAAAAACTAAGTTAGGCACTGAAAGAAATTTACTAATATGCTAACTAGGAACCTAGTAAATTGGGGAAGCTACTTAAAAGTGAAGATTCAGTTCAATAAATTAAATGTTCTGTATATCGGTAACGAATGAAAATAGTAACAAGTATTATAGTAAGTCAGTAAGTTTTGAAAGCGAAAATGAAACAAGACGAATTAATGCGTTGAAATATATTTATTCTTTAGTATAATATCCTTTAAGCTCAATACATTTTTTCCAGCAATTTTCCTATTAATTTACCCCATCTCTCAAGTGGTTTCCGGAAGACCTTCAAAATATGGATGATATCGCCTCCTTATTAGTTGAAAAACGCTTCCTACATAGAAATCTATTGAGGTTGGGAACAGATGGAAGTCATACGAAGCAAGATTTGGCGAATAGGGTGGATGTTCTAACAATTCGTGTTTTAATCCGACCAGTTTTGCCGCTGCCAAAGAACCTCTGTAAGCAGGAGCATTGTCATGATGAAAGATTTTTTCTTGTACAAACCGGGCCTTTTCTCACGAAGATTGCAGTAATACTCTCCTGAGATTGTTTTTTAGGTTTGAAGTTAATCAATTAACAAAATTCCTGTTGCATCTCAGAAGACTGATGCTATAATTTTTTTTGACGACTTTGATCACTTTTGCTGTTTTGGGGTTGAACCACCGGGCTCAGTCCACTGTGGGGTTTGTTGTCGCAGTTCAGGATCATACTGGTAAATCCAAGTCTTATCCAAGGTTACAAATCCACGCACAAAATCAGTTTTATTCTTTGTGAAACAAGCCAAACGTTGTTTAGAAGGTTTTTCTCGAGTGCGTTTTTGTTCCGATGTTAGAAAATGCGGTACCCATCTTCTGAATAGCTTTCTAATACCCAAAACATTAATTGAGATCTCATGTATTGATCCATGTGAGATGCCTATAGCCTCAGCCAAATCATCCACAGTTAATCCACGGTCTTCCATTACTATGTCTTGTACTGGCACAAAAGTTTCTTCAGTTTTGGACGTCCTGAACGTGGTTCATCCTTGATGTTTGTACGACCACGTTTAAACTCGAGTTCATCTATGAACAGTTGGAAATGAAGGAGTAGACTTCTTTAACAATTTTATCAACAATGCATGGATTTTAGTTGCCCATACACGTTCCAAAACAGAGAATTTTATCACTCCACGATATTCGATTTTTTCAACTCAACACATCTACTTTAACCAGCTGATAAACAATGAATGGCTTGACAGATCGACTTGAAATTTAGGATGTGTTCATATCACAGATGAAGCTTCAAAATGGTGTTCAATATTTAGTTCAAGTAATGCTTCCTAGGTATCGCTTTTAAAACTTATTGACTCACCCGATATATTTTTGTAAACGGATTGAAAACTGCTATTTAACTATGTGCTTATATGTAGAGAGTGCCGTTGAAAAACATCCTAGTTGGCTTTGTAATCCGTCAAATTTGACCAGGGACAAATTTTGCGTTATCATATTGAGCTTCTTCATGGAAAACTAAGTTAAGTTCTAAAAGAATTTTCTTGGTATGTTAAACAGGTGTACAGAACTAATGTAAAACACGTATAGTTCTACGCTCTTTATTAAAAATGAACCCACGCTATCACGTGGGAATATCCAACAGGATAACTGAAAAATCGAGAAGAACAGAAAACTAGAAGAGGTAAAATATTGACAACTAGATGTACCGACTTTAAAGTGGACTACACAAACGAAATATTACGCCTCATGGCGTAAGATTATTAATATAAGAAAACTCTAAAAAATACTCAAGGTAAAAAATAGTCAGTCACACTTCATGCTTTTTGTATTGTTGTACGGTTCAGGGTCCCTAGATTATGAACAACATATTCGCATATTTCAATCGGTCTGTGGGCCTGTCTATTGATCTGATAAATTTTAAATATAAGTCGAATTAAAACCTTTAAAAAATGTCCCTGTACACAGGGTGAGTCAACGATAGATTAAAGTTCATTATCTTATTTGTTTCGGGAATGACGAAAAAATATTAAATACAATAGTTTTAGGGAATGTTAAGGTTTAAAGTTTGAGTATACAGAGTACTTCAAAAAAGTGTGGCCGATATAATATATTTATTTATTAAAATAATTTTCTAATTTATTTTTAAATTCTATGTAAAATGTTATAACTTTTTTATTAATGATATTATATACCTAAACCTAGTAGTTTTCCTAATATTTCATTTTTTTTTTTAAAATGCTAGTTTTCAGTTTTGTAAAAAATTGCCAGTAGCGCCATTGTTTCTGAAGGTGAAATACTCATAATTGGTACGAGTGTTTTATAGAGATGAAAAAAAATATACGTAAAGAAATTTGAGTTAGATGCTACAGGGTATTCAAAATAAATTTTAAATTGAAAAATCTCAAATTTTTAAATGGCACACCTTGCTATTATTATTTTTTCTGATAGATTTTACAAAACCCTCCAACTTTTATTGAGTATGTCACATACTTATTTCTAATAGTTTTCGATTTATTTTGAATTTTTCAATTTTTACCCTTGTTTTTAATACACTTACGCTATTGTGAAAACATAAACAAATATTTAATAATAATTTTAATATAGTTTAACTGATTAATTATTATGATGTAATAAATGTTTAAAAATATACCCATCTACTTAAATACACATGTTTAGTCGTTTTACTATATTTTCCTTCAGTTTCCTTAGCATAAAGGGAGTTATTGTCTTACATGCATCCCGTATCCTATTTTCCATATCTACTGGTGTTGTAGGGGAATTGACATAAACACGATCTTTAATGTAGTCCCAAAAAAGAAGTCTAAAGGTGTTAAGTCATATGATCGAGGGGGCCACTGAATGAATTCATACCTACCGATCTATTTTTGTGGGTAACGATAGTTTAAAAATTCCCAAACTTCCCGGTGATAATGAGCAATAGCTCCGTCTTGTTGAATCCACATTTGTTCCCTTTCAAAGTTATCAACTTCTTCAAGAATATTATAGGTTATTCGTTTTGCAAAAAATTTAGATATCTAGGCCCGTTAAGCGGATCGCCGATAAAATATGGACTAATAATTCGAAAATTTAATATTCCACACCATACATTGGCCAATGGTTTTGGTTTTGAACTTCCCGGAACTAAAATGAATTAACTGTTGAATAATAATGCATGTTGTGGCTGTTAATTGCTCCATTACTGAGCAAAATAGCTTCATCAGAAAACATTATTATTAAATTTGGATCGGCCTCTGTTGTTCTATTCATGGTGATATAAAAGTTTACTCGTCGTTCAAAATCACGGCCTTGAAGTTCTTGGAGTAGTTCCATATGAAAGAGATGACAATGTATTTTTTTGTGGTGCGATTACCGTAGATTGGGATGTGTCAGATAAGTCAGCTAGTTGACGGCTGCTGACCTGGGGATTATCATCAACATGAAGTAAAATCTCCATTTCTTTTTCCTCATTGGTAGCATTCTGGTTTACTACTGTCCGTTTCGTATACTCAATGCTACCACTACCATCAAACCGTTCCATTAAGCACTGAAAAGATTTTCTAGATGGTATATGTCTATTAGAGTATTTCGCTCCGTAAAGCCTTAATGCCAAAAGGCAATTTTTTCCTTCCTCGCCCAGTATATAAACCATATCAATTAATTCATTTTTAGGAAAATCCATAACTAGTACCCTTATACGTCACTTACAACAATTTAAACTAATTTTACTTGCTTAATAGATATGTCAAAATTTGACAATGCCTACATTTTTTTTGTTGTTTGTCTTGACTATGATGTTATAGCGTAAGTGTATTAAAAACAAGGGTAAAAATTGAAAAATAAATCGAAAACTATTAGAAATAGGTATATGACATACTAAATAAAAATTAGAGGGTTTTGTAAAATCTATTTAAAAAATCTGAGATTTTTCAATTTAAAATAATCGAAATGCATAAGTTTATTTTGAACACCCTGAAGCATCTAACTCAAATTTCTTTACATGTATCATTTTTTTCATTTCTATAAAACACTCGTACCAATTATGAGTATTTCATCTTCAGAAACAATGGCGCTACTGGCAATTTTTTACAAAACTGAAAACTAGTATTTTTTTTTTAAATGAAATATTTGAAAAACTACTAGGTTTAGGTATATAACATTATTAATAAAAAAGTTATAAAATTTTACGCAGAATTTAAAAATAAATTAGAAAATAGGATGTTCCATTTAAAAAAAAAATACATATTATATCGGCCACACTTTTTTGAAATACCCTGTATATATATAAACATAGGAATTGATGGCCCAATCAGAGTGTAATTTTTGAAAGTTAAATCTTATCTTGGGGAGTGGAATTGGAAGTGAAAAAAAAAAAAAATTACTAGGTCATCCAGTGGGGATAAAATGAGAGCTTGTTAAAACTCGAGTTGAAAAATATGTGTAATGTAATACTTACGCTCAATTATTTTTAAAAAATTGCCAAACAATTTTGAAAAAATTCGGTAATATTCTTCATAAAGTGGAGTTCATTACGTTTTATAATTTATGTTATAAAAATCTAGGAACCTTGACAATATGGTGGAGATTACTTAAATATATTTTTTAGTACATTATTGACAATGAGTTGTCCGTTGCTCCTGTACCGAGAAAATATAATTCTATTTTATTCACTTATAACTAAATAAATATTTAGGTAGTAAATATTTGTTTATACTTTTATTACTAGATTACAGATTGAACTAGATTGATTTTTTGGTTATTAGGTACTTAAGATGCTATTGCTATTATACATTATTGACTAACAAAAAAAGTGAAAATACATATTGGATCTTAAGATAAGTAACCACACCACACATCGATCATTGTAATGGTAAAAGTGTACAAGCTGGGCTCGAAATAGTTCCTCACTCACCCTATTCTCCATATTTGGCTTCGAGTGACTTGTTTTGGATTCCTAAGCTCAAGGCTGGGAGAGAAGAAATTTATCGAATGAAAAAATTATCATTGCTTTAAACGAGTATTATATACAGTTCGAAATATTTTTTTTTCAGAGGATGTAAAAAGATTGGAATCTCGCCAGACCAAATGTATTGAGGTCAATAGAGATCATGTGGAGAATAAATTTTTGTTTTGGCCAAAAAATGTTATTTACTTTGTTTTTTACAAGCCTTTTCAATCCACCCTAGTATATATTTGATTATGTGTAAAACCAGTGAAAATGGTCAGAATATTATTGCTATTGTACAAAATTTACCGACCATACTACCTTCACTTCTCCCGTACCGATACAGCAAAAAAACTATAAATTCCATTTCTACTACTGCGTAGATATTTTGTCCGACATTTATCTTCCCAACCCACAGAGAAACAGACTAACGGAAACTGTAAACAGTGTTTTTCATGATCTAGAGAAGCTGACTAACGAATTATAATATAATTATTAAATAAATGTGTTGCTACTCAATGTTGTCAATACAAGTCCTAGAATCCATTATGGGGCATTACTAGCAAAACTATGGATTGACAATTAATAGAGCGAAAATCAAAGTAATGAATGTTAGTTGTAATCAAGATCTGTGACACATAAATGAAATTACTGGTTTCACTGTTGTAGACCATTTCAACTCTGGGATCCTTCATAACTAACAATCATGGCTGTGAACCGGAAGTAAGAAGGCGTTTGGCTATGGCTAGAAACTTGACGATCAAACTCACTAAGGTCTGGAAAGATCCAGCTGTCACAAAAAATACAAAGTTAAGATTGCTATCCAGCTTTACATTCCCCATAGCAACTTACGCATCGGAAACATGGACCATTAAACAAGCTGACAAAAGACAAATCGATGCGTTTGAGATATGGGCATATCGTAGAATCTTCAGAGTATCATATACCGAACACCGTACTAATGTATTTATTCTTGAAGAACTTAGTATAATTGACTCAGTTTTAAACCGAATTAATATACAGTATCTGAAATATTTCGGTCATATTATGAGAAAAGTGGATGTCATAGAAAAGCTTGTAGTAACGGGGAAAGTAGAAGGTAGAAAATAAAGGTGGTCCGACCAAATAAGATCTCTTCTTGGTATAACCCTGCTCGTTGAGGCGCAATTTTATATAGCGTCTCGTTGCGGCGTCATTTTATAACGTCTCTTTTGCGGCGCTATTTTATAGCCACACGTTTCTTTATTTTTAATAAATATTTTATTTATTAAATGGAAGCCGTTTTTTGCCCCTTATGTATATCTTAATTTTGAGAATGCATTGAGTGGATATTAATACTGATAGAGAATTAAGATATCAGCTAGCCCGTTTTTTTTTACTGGTAGAGTACATGGAGATCGAGGTAATTTTTGTACGCCTTTTGAAATAGTCTCTATAGTTGTTTAAAACTTAGTTGTACAGTTTTGGGCACCATTCATTTTACAATAAAAAGAATCTAAGTTCAGCGCAGTTATTTAGTTGTTGAAATAAAATTGAATATGGTACAACCGTTGTGTCCTGAAAGAAAGAACAGGTAGTTTAGTAAAAAGCTGCATTAACACAGAGAAAAGTGTTAACAAAATAAAAATTCTTGCAGTTATTACATTAACTAAATAAAAATCCCCTAGGCAATTAGAGTGTACACATTTAAAATAGAGTTCTATGAATTACTGATCCTAAGTGTAACAGAAACAAAATACTTTAAAAAAACACGACCTAAAAGTTTGTAAAATTAACTCCGCGGATTTCACTTCCGGACTTAGTCGTTGGAAACACATGTTGTCGACAGAAAGTGAGATATTTAAACTGGTGTGCTTATGACTTACTGATTGGCTTCTTCTCGTGGGTTTTCCATAAGCTACTTGACCTCTCCTCGTGAAATTCTCATTAAAATAATGTTTCAGTCACTGTTCTCCTATTCTTTTTTGGGTAGCTAATCACTTTTTGACCAGAAATGCCTGAGGATGAGCAAGATATTTTAAGAATGGAAGAAGGTCTTAAACTTGAGAGCTAGAAATGACACGCACTCGTTGATAAAAACCGTTACTCACTACTACATCACGGAGAAAGATAAAAAGCTACTACTGCATGCTGGAGAAAGTAAGTCACTACGACATACTGGCGAAAAAACCCCTACGGAATTCTGGCGGAAAAAGCCCTTAAAAATTCCATTTGCCCCTTCTTCAAAGTGAAGTCTTTAAAATGACTCACTTCCGGGACGCAAAATCAACGCAAATTAAATAAGTTAGGTAAGCAACACGTTATACACGGTTGAGTTACACTGTTCAAAAATTTAAATCACTGTTTTAAGTTATACTGCTCAAAAACTGAAATTACTGCCTAACCAAATATAAAAATGTTAAGTTACACTGCTCAAAAACTGAAATTACTGCCTAATCAAATATAAAAATGTAATAAAATATAAATTATAGAAAGAAAAACAGTGTCGTAACATAATCTTAAAATCTAAGAAAAAATGAATGTTATAGTGTCAAGTGGGGTGAAAGGATTGAGAGAGAGAGAGAGAGAAAGTGTTGCTACACTATGTGAAAAGATAAGTGCTAATTGACTAGGATGAATAGTACTGCTGGATCTACAGTTTTCCTTAAAATCGCCATTTCCTACCTTTGCCGTTGTCAATATTAACATAAAACTTTACCAGTATTGTTACGGTAGGTCTGTGTTTTTAATTGAAAAATATATGGTAAATGTTTACGATAATTTACTGTAGCCTGTAAAGCTATGTTTATTTCTTCCAATAAATGTGGCAAAATAACCATAATCTTACAATTTAGAGGACTATTACTATTTACAACAACCATATCTCACAGAATTATAGGTATTTATTAATTTCGTTACGCAAATGTAAGACAACGGTTTTAATTATTAACCACAGAATATATATTGTAGCCGTGTCTGATATAAATTAGTGATTTTTTTAATAACTCAACGGTATGCATAGAAAAAAGCAACGAGAAAATAGAACTATAAGAGGTGCCATTTGATTTTGACGCGCAAAAATTGCGCTTCTGTGATAGTAATTTAATACACGTACCCTGCATGGTATTTTTTGTTTTATTTCTAGAAGAAAATTAGGTAAATATTATTAATTACTATCATGTACTTGTGGCTTTGTTTCCTACTTTTTCTTGTACAAACATCTGAGGAAAGACCTCAACAGCCGAGAATTTTCTTCGGATGACAAATTAAAAGCCGCAGTAGCGTCGTTTTTTGAGGCACAAACGAAAGAATGAAAGATTTCAGAAAAGCTGGCCTAAGTGTATTAGTGTAGATAGTAGGTACATAAAAAATATATATTTTTAGTGTTCCGTAAGGAACACTTATGGGATCACCTCGGTGTCTGTCTGTCATATTCGATTTTCTTGAAATTATTTATTTATTTATTTATTTATTTTTTTTTTATTGGTCTAGCACACGTGCTGCAGGGAAGTCCCTAAAGCGCTCCAGGAGCGGCACGAGTGCGGTATAACTCATGCGTTGCCTTGATTTTCCCGCCTTGGTGGGTGTCGGCTTACTCGCCGGCACAACACTTTTGGCAGGTCCATTATTGGATTATATCCATATTTGACATAGAAACTTGAAATTTAGCACAAATAGAGGAATTGTTAACCTAATTAGAGCCATGTTCTATTGAAGGTTAAATCTTGACTTAAGGGGTTAGTTTTGGGGGGTGAAATCGAAAGTGAAATTTTTTTTTTACCAGTTCATCGAGGGGGGTGTTAATATGTATGATGTAATATTTGCGCCCATTTTTCTTTGCATTATTCTTAAAAAATGACCAGAAACCGCTGTCACCCCACCCAATCTCGCAAAGTATTGATCAAAAAATTTTAAAAAATAGTCGCTTTGTAGATTGAGCACAAATTATGACGAGTGCATTACGTTTGACAAATATAAAAAGAACTATGTGGCTTGGCAATATGGTGGAGGTTTTTTAAATACACTTTTCAGTTGCTCTTCGCTTCTGTACGGAGACAAATATCAGGGACTTAATTGACTTGATTTTGATTATAAAAGCAATCATCGTACGGAACACGGATTGCGTAAGTACGACTTGCACTGGCTGGTTTTTTTCAAATCTTTACGAGGTTTCCTTCATAGCTAGGTACATAACTTAAAAAAACACACTCGTTTGTATGTAGGTAGAACCCTAATAATTGGTTACTTTGCGGTAACTGTGTAATTGCAGTTGTGACAGTGTCCTTGGTAAGAACTCCATTGCCGGTTTATGGTTTAAATGGCGCGCAATAGAAAGGAGTTAGGCCTTCAATGTTAAGATTACCGCAGCCAGAGGTACAAATTGTTGTATTTTAATGAGATTTTGCGCTAGTACTGCGACAGTTTCATTCCTAGCTTAGCTGATGAGTCGTGATACGATAAAATACGTCTTGACATGGTTCAAGAAAGGAGAGTAAATAACTGCTGAAATTTAAACTTGATAGTTGATATTGATTTAACTACTGTGAGTTATGGCTAAAAATTTGCAATTATTTTTATAAAGTTAAGTTTTTGGAGTTCAGATTTTTGTGTTATATTTGTCACAGTTATGATATAAAATCAGTGCCAACCAGATCCACTAAAATTTTAAAAATTTAAGGTCGATTTTGTTGTAACCAAAGTCTTCCAGTTTAGTTTTAATCTGTAACTCCGGAATGTATTCTAGAATTCTACGTATCTTGAAGTATATGTGCTTGTCTTTCTCTAAGTGGAACTTGTAGAAATTGTGTCAGCGTGGTTTAGACTTCATTTTTGAGCCTTAGTGTGCTGTGAGATTGTTGTACCGGGATTTATCCCTCAGAACTATTGGTGCGACTTTGGTCATCTGCTGATAGCTTTGTCAAAGGTTCTGTTTTCGTTGGGTGATTTTTTGGAGGGGACTCGTCTATCCTCGTTGGTGTGTTATTTAGACTGTATACGGTCTTTTTCCGGACATAGTCAAAACTTATGATTCCCTCCATTGGGATAGCCGGCTCCTCGGCGTCTATGGCTTTTTTTAGGGCCGAAGATGGACATTTCTTTTTTTTTCAGTTTCGTACTGCAGAGTGAAGAAGCCTTCGCGTAGAACGATTTTCTCGGCGACGGCCTTCCTTAGTTGGTTTTCTATATTTGTTTGTTCGTACTTTACTTGGAAACGGATTCTTTTCTTGTCCAGTGGCTTAGCTTTTTCATCAGGTGCCTTGATTTTGGCAAAATACAGCTCCGCAAGAACTTGTGGGGTTTACTAATGTTGGGCGCTACCTAGAAAGTACGTTGCTCTATGCTAAACACACGAATTGGATTGTAAATCTTATTCTGGCTTCGCTTGAAGAACCTTTATTAGTGTTCCGTACTGAACACTTATAAGATCACTTCGGTTGTCGGTCTGTCCGTCTATCTGGCCATCTATCTGTCCATCTGTCTGTCCATCTGTCTGTTCGCCTGTCTCCTTGTCCGTTTGTCACACCCGATTTTCTCCGAAACTATTTGACATAGAAAGTTGAAATTTGGCACTAATATAGGAATTGATGGCCTTATCAAAGCCGTGTAGTTTTGAAAGGTAAATTTCGACTTAAGGAGTTAGTTTTCAGGGGTGGAATCGGAAGTGAAAATTTTTTTTACCATGTCATCGAGTGGGGTTTCAAATGAAAGCTTGTAAAAATACGAGTTCAAAAATATATATAATGTAATAAGTGAAAACTGCTGATTAAAAAAATTTTGAAAAAATTCTGGAATATACTCCACAGCGTGTGATTGAACCAAAATTATCACTAGGAATTACCTTTAATAATTTCTTTGGTATATAAAAAAAACAAAAATTTCAAGGTCATCAGTTTTCAGTAAAGATCGGAAAAAACTTTGTTGAAAACTCATTTGGGGTGTGTTTTGTGAAGTCACTGATCATTTTATACCTCCGTAACAAAAATTTTTATTGTAAAAATAATCAACGTACGGAATACTAATTGCGCTTGTCCGACTTGCACTTGGCCGGTTTATTTTTAGAAATGGCTAACGAAAGTATTGGAGGGAAAACGCCGTTAGTAGTCTTAAGAACTATTTCTTGATTATCTGGATACATCGTCAACAGATAGCGTTAGGAAATATGTTATATGTTATTTAAGGTTAAATTTTGCCGATCTGATTAAGCTATTGGGGGCTAGAGCTAACTAAATTTTAAAAGTCAATAGCTTAAAATATTAATACCTCACATTCTATAGAAGATCAAAAATTTTTTTGTTTGTAATATTTAATATTATATTTTGTATAAACGTTGTGACTCAAAAGAGTGGCTAATTAGACACAAATTTCAAAACAGTACACTCTGTATACTTATCCCATTTAAATTCTACTCAAAATAATAGACATAAAAAATAGACTTAAATTTTTAAGCTTCTGAAATAACATCGGAAAAATAGTAATTACGCTCTAGTGGACTATAGTATCTTAAGTATACAGATTAGAGAAAATTAGTTTGCAACTGAATTTTGTTGTTCTGTCTAAAGAAAGTTAACAATTAACTTTCTGCTAAAAAGGAAGCCCGAGAATGTATTATTATTAGCGATCACCAATATGGCTTTCGTAAACATAGATCAACAGGAGATCTTCTGACTTATGTAACACATGTTTGGAACAACGCAATTGAACACTTTGGAGAATCTTGAGCGGTTGCTCTTGACATATCCAAGGCATTCGACCGTGTTTGGCACGATCGGCTGTTGGTTAAGCTACGTTCTTGTGTTATGTCTCAAAAGTTCTGTTTGTGGCTCTCATGTTTTCTCAGTGAGCGTTCTTTACGAATGGCGGTCGACGGATTTTTCTTTCTAACACCTTCACTATCAACGCCGGTTTGCCCAACGCTCCATATTGTCTCTTAGTCTCTTTCTCATGTCCAGTCTCTGGAAAAGACTGGAAATCCAATCTACAGCTTTGCAGATGACAGTACGCTTATCTCTTCATTCACTTTGAACGCTCGGACATTGGCTGCTCAGGCGAGTGTCCGCAGACAGCGGGAAGTTGTTCAACTTAACAAAGACCTAGAAGAAATTCTATCTTGGGGTGACAGTAACCAAGTCGAATTTAACGCTACAAAAACCCAGGTGGCAGTTTTTTCTAAAAAAGTTAACGTTGCTGAACCCGACATAGTTATGGCGGGGCACTCCATTCGTCTAACATCGTCACTCAATTTGTTGGGCGTTAATTTAGGAGCAAATATGTCCTGGCATGAGCATGTTGCAGGCATAGCAAGAAGAGCTTCTCAAAAGTTGGGAATATTATTTCGAATCAGAAAGCTTTACACTCCACAACAACTGTTAATTCTCTACAAAGCTCAAATTTGACCAACTATGGAATACTGCTCCCATGTTTGGGGCTCCGCTCCCAAACATACACTGCATTTGTTGGATTCTATTCAGAGAAGAGCTGTTCATCTGATTGGAGACCCGGAACTGACCGGCGACCTTGATTCGCTGGAACATCGAAGAACGGTTCGCGATTTGAGCCTATTCTATTTTTATGGAAAGTGTTCGGAGGATGTGGCCAGTTTAATTCCTCCCGGAGCGGTGCATGTTAGAAATACACATCGCGCTGATACTTCACATCCGTATGAGGTTCAGCGTGTTACTTCTCGTACAACGCTTTTCAAGCAAGTCTTTTATATGGAGAACATTATCCCTTTGGAATAATTTGCCCAGGACTGTGTTTCCCACTGAGTATAATTTACAGCGATTCAAGAAAAATCGCTTTTTCCGCACACGTGTCGCTCCTGTAGAGCTTTATGGACCGCCCTGCAGCACGTATGCTAGACCCATAAAAAAACCAAACTAGAAGATAAGGTAGGAATGGGGAAGCCTTTATCTTTGAGTTGAAATGATAAAATGTGAAAAATATCATTTTTTTAACATCGGTTTCTTATAAGTTTTTAAAAAGGGAAACAAGTTTAAATTGCAGAATTACAGACCTATCAGCTTGTTATCGATACTATACAAAATCCTGACTAGAATTATTACATATAATTAACGAACAAATTAGACAGTTATCAAGCACGTGAACAAGAGGGATTTAGACGGGGATACAGCACTTTGGGTCATCTTCAAACAATTAGGTTACTAGTGGAAAAAGCAAATGAATATTGTGGATCGCAATGGTTGACTATGAAAAAACATTTGATTTGATAGAGATCTGGGCAGTCCTTAACGTCTTAAGTAGCAGCAGAGTCGACGAAAGATACACAATTCTTCTTTAATACATATATAAAAATGCTACATCACAAATAATGCTTGAAGAAAAAACAAATAAAATCAAAATTAAAAGAGAAATTAGACAAAGCGACTCAATATTCCCAAAGCTGTTCACGTTGACTCTAGAAGACAGGTTCAAATCGTTAAAGTGGGAAAATAAAGGAATACTGATGGACGGCGAACGATTAAATCACTTGAGGTTCGCAGATGATGTTATTGAAGATAACCTGACTTGGATCGAGGGTTTCGATTCGAAGAAGATCAAAAGTGACAGTTGTAAAATACCCAACGCTAAATATTGTATATTAAGGTGGAATTGACGGTTGTAATACAACGAACATATATATATATATATATATATATATATATATATATATATATATATATATATATATATATATATTAAGGTGGGGGCATATCGCAAGGATGAATGATAACAGATCGACACGCCGTATGGTTGAATGGAGGCCTAGAGAACATAAAAGATGCAGAGGTAGACTACAGATAAGATGGACGGACGACATAAAAAGATTAGCGGGACACGATTGGATGCAAAAAGCAAACAACAGAGCTCATTAGAGACAACTTGGGAGGCTTATATCCGACTATGGATGGAATAAGCTAATGATGATGATGTTATAAGCTAATAAATTTTAACAAAATACATAAACGAATTATTTTCATATGTTAAGAACTGTGAAGTTTCCACTCTTGCATAAAACCTGAAGTCAGTATCTAAATTGAGTGATTAGTCTGTTAGTAAATTTTATACCACTCAAAATATTGTCTAAAACTCCTTCCCGTTTTAAGTGAAAATATTCAGTAATCATTAATCATTTTAAAAAGAAAAATGTTAAGATAACCAAAGGAACCATCGACAATAAGAAAAAAAGGAGTAATAATAGAGGATAAATGTATTCAGACACTTGTGCACAAAATTCTTTTAAAATTATTTTCATCCACCTATTAATGGGCAGCCCTATGGTTGTTGTCTACCGTTTGGAATTCGAGAAATCGCCAAAAATTATCGTAAAAATAACTTATAGTATCGCTATAAATCAACAAATTATGAAACGAAAATGTAATCTCTGTCTCTGTTGTTTTCTCGTTGAAAAGATACATTAATCATTTTAGTTTGCGACATCAGGGCCATTACCATAAGAGAATTACATGCTTTCCAAGAAATTTATATTAAATATGTACCTTTGTTAGTAAATATAGGCAGAAATTAACTCTTAGATAGAAATATGTATGTAGGTGATGGAAAAATAGAAGTTATTAGGACGTTTATGCTGACAATTAGCGTAAATTTTCAGATCTGAAGAATTAGAAACTAATGTACTTAATCACACTACTGATGTTATGTCAGTATATTTAAGTAATAAAAATTGTTTCTTTAAGTTAATCAAAAGTAGTTTTTATATGGTCAACTAGAATCACGATTTGTGTGTTTTGAAAATTGTTAACTGACAGCTAATCTCTCATTTTCGAAAGTACTTTGTTAAAAAATCTGTTAATATTAGAGGTTATTTTTCGCATAACGTCGACTTTAATGAAACTTTATAAGGTCATTGGTAATCAGGATTGCTACTGCTTCAGATTTATCTGTCATTTGGTTTAAATTATTAAGGAGTATTATTTGTTGCGTAGCATCAACAAACTCTTTTTATAATTCATATTGTGATAATGTTTACATATGAATTTGTTTGTTGACGGGCTCCAGAACACCGAGGTTTCCAGGCTCAGGTCTACTAATGAGATTTTACTATCACAGACTTTACCGTTGATTTCGGAATTCACCCTACTCCTACCTTCTTATACCGCTGTTTCTTCGGTTATTTGACTGGCAGCCATTTCTTTTTCTGCTTTTCGAGTGCTTTTTCAGCTTTCTTAGGCTTGTTTTGGTAAACAAATCATTCTGAGTTCGCCTTATGTGATTTTCTGGTCCGTATTTGCAAATTTAGACTCTGTAGCAGTTTTTGAAATCCCATTGGAAATCTTAGTGTTCTTTATCTCTTTCAGGGTAGGCTGGCATGTAATGATTTATGCTGCTTTTTACAAGGTATCCCGTAAAAATTTCGAAAAATTTACTTTTTTAAACGAGAAGTGAAAATATTAATAACTACTCGCTACCTCCTATCCATGATATCTGCGACTTCCTGACAGATATTTTCTCTAATCAGTTCAGCAAGCGAAGGTTGTTACCGGGAACTTCAGTACTGAAATATGCCAACAAGAAAAAATTTCATTGGTGTTAAATCGGGGCTACATGACTTAGATGACCTGTTTTGGAAACTGATTTATTATGAACTTAGATCACCTGTTTTGGAAACTGACTTATTATGACTGGCAAAGATGTATCTGTCAAGTGCTTAAAAGTATTAAAACCTTATAGAGCTGATGCGTAGAAGTTTTTAATTCGAAATATCTCTCGGAATTAACAGTTGTTGTGTTACCCTTGTTACCCTTACGGCGGCAAGTATGAACTTGCCGACATTGCAGCCAGAGCCGTCGCTTTAGGTCAAGGTCAAGGTATTGTTTGGGATTTTTCGGGACTTCAATAACGGCAACTCTGTTTATTGACGTGGCAGTAAAAAAGGAAATGTGTCTAATTCGAGAATAAGGTTTTATTAGATGTTGTTAGATGTATTCAAACTTTGATTAACGAAGTGGAGCCTTTGAGCAGTATCAGTATATCTTAATTAATTATTGCCCTAACTGTATCTTTTAAGGACTCATCGTGGGTGTGTTGTGAGGTAGACTGTATCGAATTGACACTCGGACGTACTCAACGTTTGTATTGCTTCTGGATGTGTTTGGTCGTACTTCTTGAGATTTAGTTCGTCGAAACAGTGTTTTCAAACTTTCGCAGCCGTTATTTAATTAGTTCATTATTCACACCGTAAATAAGATAAATTAAGAAATTTTCTTCGCTGGATAGTATCGGAGTAATTATTTTTAAAAAACTCTTGCTCACAAAAGGCACGCTTCGCTTCAAAACGCTCTGTGCCGACACCTAATAATCTGTATGCATCTACATGTAAGTATATCTCGTCCAACATTGACTTTTAACAAAACGTCACTCGTGTTCCACTCCGTAATAGTGTTAAAAAACTTTCACGATTGGAATTTATCATTAGTTATTTTTAAGACTTATGTAGTTAAAATTTTACTTGAGACAAAAACAATGTCATTAATGTGACCTGTTGATTCCTTATTCCTTTGTAAATGATAATGTTCTGAATTTTAAAAACCAAGAATTTTTGGATGGTCTATAGGTTGCCTTTTTTTTTTATGGGTCAAGCACACGTGCTACAGGGAAGTCCCTAAAGCACTACAGGAGCGACATGTGTGCGGAGAAAGCGATTTACGTTGTTCTTGAATCGCTGCAAATTGTACTCGGTGGGAAACACAGTCCTGGGCAAATTATTCCAAAGGGATGATGTTCTCCATATAAAAGACTGCTTGAAAAGCGTTGTACGAGGAGTAACAAGCTGAACCTCATACGGATGAGAAGTATTAGCGCGACGTGTACTTCTAACATCCACCATTCTGGGAGGAATAAGCATGGATACATCCTTCGAACACTTTCCATGAAAATACATGTAGAATAGGTGTCAAGTCGCCAACCGTTCTTCGATGTTCCAAAGAATCAAGGCCGCCGGTCAGTTCCGGGTCTCCAATCAGACGAACAGCTCTTCTCTGAATAGAATCCAACAAGTGCAGTGTATGTTTGGGAGCGGAGCTCCAAAAATGGGAGCAGTATTCCATAGTTGGTCGAATTTGAGCTTTGTAAAGAATTAACAGTTGTTGTGGAGTGTAAAGCTTTCTGATTCGAAACAATGTTCCCAACTTTTGAGAAGCTCTCCTTGCTATTTCTTCAACATGTTCATGCCAGGACATATTTGCTCCCAAGTTAACGCCCAACAAATTGAGTGATGATGCTAGGGGAATGGAGTGCCCTGACATGACCATGTCAGGTTCAGCAACGTTAACTTTTTTAGAAAAAACTGCCGCCTGGGTTTTTCTAGCATTAAATTCCACTTGGTTACTGTCACCCCAAGATAGAATTTCTTCCAGGTCTTTGTTAATTTGAACGAGCTCCTGCCTGAGTAACCGATGTCCAAGCGTTCGAAGTGAAAGAAGAGACAAGCGTACTGTCATCTGTAAAGCTGTAGATTGGATTCTTGGCCCTTTACAGCAGATCGTTAATGTAAATGAGAAAGAGAGTAGGAGACAGTATGGAGCCTTGAGGCACACCGGCGTTGATAGTGAAGGTGTTAGAAAGAAATCCGTCGACCGCCACTCGTAAAGAACGCTCTCTTACGACATCCCCGTCGATATCCTCAGGATATGAAATAGAATACGATCCCTACTCAGACGGGGAAGTGAACGATAAAAAAAATCCTTTTCTAGTTATACATTTTTATTACGACTGTCTTGTTTTCAAATGGAAAAAAATATATATATATATATCACGAAAATTATTAATATTTTCCGTTTTGCGCTATTACAGCCTCTTATAAATAGATCAATTTAATAAATGGCTCACGGCTTGCTGACACAATGGACCACAAACCACACAAGTTAACAAAGTGAAATGACCATCCGAGTATAACTCATCATTACCTGATTTTACGGTGTTTTATGGAACACGAGCGGGGTTATAAAATAAAAACATAGACGTTCCATTATATATATGTAGGTACAGTTATTTAAATTAGTATTAATATTTCTCAGTAATAATGGGATTATTTCACAAAATTCTTAATTAGTAATAAATAAAGGATGAAGTAAAGTGAAGTAGATAGTATTTTAAGTCCTCCGAGATGTTCTCATTTTCCCTAGTCAGTTTCTAGATTACGAAAAACATAGTTATTTATCAATATATTGATCCTTCTATTTGTTCACATAATAAATCTCCAAAGAAATAAGATATAGATTTCAAATTTAGTACACACATAATACTTGAAATAGTTAGTTACATCGCATGGAGGTGCAATGAGAGGATGGTTTTAATAGAATTACGAGTATGATGGTTTATGGTTCGTGGTTGGAACAATACAAAAAAAATTAAGCACAATTATTTACACTCAAACAAATACGGGAGTTAGGGGAGAAATTTCCTTGGAATATATCGTGTTTTGCGTAATTTTCAGAATTTTGGGAGTTAAGGAATCAGAAAATTATATTAATAGAAATTGTATGTAGAGAGAAATGTCGGGTTTAAGTTCTTAAGCTTTTTATCTGCTCTTTTTTATGGTTAATATGCTTGCAACAACTAAAATACCCAAATAATCTCCAAATGGAATAATACACTATACGCTTATAGCAGCCGTCATGTAGACTGGAAACTGAAGAAATGGGTTCCAATCTCAAATCAAGCAGAAAAGAAAACCTCAATAACCCAATTGGAAAATTAAAATTCAAAAACAAATAGAGAAAATAAGAAAGGATCTAGCTAGTGGAGTTGAAACAAAGAACCGGTGAAACTAGTGAGGGTATGCTAGTCATTAAAGCCTTAGAACGGAAATATAACAAATGATTAGAGAAGAACCGAATTTTATAGAAACACTGAAACAGAAACTACAGGCTAAAGCACAAAGACTAAGAAGATATACAAAAAGGACCGAGATGTTTCACCAAAATAAGCTGTTCAAAGAAAACTCAAAAATTTTCTAAAACGAAATAAAAATACCAACATCACGAAAAAAAAAAAATACAAGTTTACCTTCAAATCAACAAGTACAACAATTCTGGAGTGCAATGTGGGAGACTGATAGGCAGCACAAAAAAAACATGTGGATAGAGAGACAAGCAGCGGAAACTGAAAGAATTGAAGAAATGCCATTGATTAACATATCCATAAGGGAACTCGAACAAGCTTTTAAGAGAGAAGCAGATTGGAAAACACCAGATAGAGATAGGTTGCCTAACTTTTGGCTCAAGTGATTCACAGCTGTCAGCTGTCATGAACACTGGAGTGGTTTACGAAGAGGCAAACATACCTTATTCCAAAGAATGAAAAGACGCACCCACCTCACAATTATCGTCGCATTACGTGTCTGACGACAATATACAAACATCTAACAAGTATATTTAGTGATAGACTTTATAATCATCTAGACAGAAACAGTGTGTTACCTCTGGAGCAAAAAAGATGTCTCAGAAATACCTAAGGCTGTGAAGAACACCTTGTAACTAGTAACATGATCATGGCAGATAGTATGAAGAAGAAGGAAAACGTCAGTATAGGCTGGATAGACTATCAGAAGGCATTGGCAGCATGCAGACTGCATTCCTGGATTCGGCGTTGCCTTCAAATATTCAGAGCTAATGTCAACATAATATCATTCTTGAGAAAAATAATGCAAATATAGCACACACAACTAAAAACAAGTGGCCAAGAAACAACAGCAGGAACTATACGAGTACAAAGTGGCATATTTCAAGGTGACTCGTTATCGCCCAACCTCTTTTGAATGGCCTTATGCCCATTGCCAAACGAATTAAGAAGATACAAAATGACAAAAGACGAAGCACCTATTAATCACCTTCTATACGTCGACGACTTGAAATTGACACCGAAGAACTTACTGTAGTAAAGCAATTCTAGGATAACAACAGAGAGAGAAAAATTGAAAAACACAAGATATAAAAACGAATACAGTCACAGAAATTAGAGAGTTAGAACATGACAAATTCTACAAATATCCGGGAGTAGACGAGAAGGATGCAGCGGAGCATGAGGTAAAGTGCGTAGAGAGTACTGTAGAAGAGTGAGAGCTATCCTACGTAGTGAATTAACAGGCAAATATAAATTTTTAGTCATAAGTTCCCTAGCTGAACTGTACTAACTTATAGTTTCGGGATATTAAATTGGAAATTTAGTAAAATCCAATAACTCGATCGGAAAACAAGGAAGCTATTAACAATATACAAACAACGTCATCTGAAAACAGACGCAGAGAGAATATATTTATCTAGGATTGGATGTTGTGGGGATTGGGTGCATCGACTACTAAGGTCATTTAGCTTATCTAGGGAAGAAGGAGGTCGAGAATTAAATCAAATAGATAAAACGAATAAGGTAAGCATAACAAGATTAGGAAAGTACATAAAATTAAAAGAGGACAGGTACGTAAAAATAAAAGAAAAATATCACGACGACTTAACGAGTCGAGAGTCACTCACCAGAAGAGCAACAGAAATTATCAGACAAACTCACACTCACGAAGAAGTTTCAAAAATAATGACCACTGAACAAAAAATAACAGAGAAAATAAAAAATATGAAGAAGATTTGGATGGAAAAGAGAATATACGGGCAGTACCTCAGAGGGACGAGTAGACAACATGTATACCGTATAAAATCATTCTATTCGCTGAAAAAAAAGGAGGAATCAAAGAAGAAACAGAAGCTCTAATAGTATTAGCACGAGATCAGGCAATCGCAACTAATTATATAAAAATAAAATAATGGGAAGCGACGTCAGTCCAAAATATAGAAACTGTAAGATTTTTGATGAAACAGTACAACACATCATCAGTGCTTGTCCAGTCTTAGCAAAATCAGAGTATATAACACGCCACAACAAAGTATGCCCGCTCCTACATTATAACATACTAAAACACTATGGATGGTACGAACATAAACCAGACAGCATAATGCAAGCAACAATAATGTAGGACAAACAAATTCAGACAGATAGACCAGTACCAAACAACAAACCAGATGTAGTGTTACAAGATAAATAAACCAGAACGTGTCTATTAATAGATGAAAACATTATATTAAAAGAATCAGAAAAAAGTTTAAAGCATAATCTAGAAATAGACAAACAGCGACTATGGAAATATGGAACTGAAATAATCCCTATTATAATAGGCTCCACGGGTACAATAGCAGCGGGACAGAAGGAGAAATTGAAGAAGATCCCGGAAAACCACTAAGACATTCTAATATATGAGTTACAAAAACGGCAATTTTAGGCAGTGCCCACATCCTCAGGAAGGCCCTGTAATACGACTGCATCTAAGGTGTATGGTATATACCCGACACAGACTCGTAAATACCTGCATAATTGTGCAATACAGAGGTAACAATAATAAAAATATGTCGTAGTGAAACGCCTCTGTTCATCGATAATGTTACTTTTCATTAAATGGGTCCCAATATGGTACCGCTACAAAATCGCTTGTAGTTAAAGGGGAAGGCAGAAATTTAAATCTTCTTCAGGTGTTTTTATGGGCAGTTTGTGTATATTCTTTGATGAGATAAATACGTGAAAGCTGAGAAATGCTTTTAGTTTAAGAGATAATTGGTAATTAAATTTTAATACTGATATGTCAAAACACTAAAGGAGTAGGTTTTTATAGCTAATAATACGGTAAAGATCTAAAAGGCCAATTGGCTTGAAATTGTTGATGTTTCATTTTCTTAAAGGTAAAGGGAACCTGAAAATATATATATATATATATATATATATATATATATATATATATATATATATATGTATACATACATATACACATATATACATATATACCAGGTGTACAAGTATGAAATGCGGATTTTTTTTCTAAAAAAACATGTTAAATTAGGAAAAATGATAAAAAGTGCTTTATTCAAAGTGTACTCTATCGCTTGTTATACATTTTTCCCATCTTTCGGACAATTTGTGAATACCACGCCAGTAAAAATCTTTCGTAATCTTCGTACGAACCAAAGTACTGCTCAGCAAGTGTGTGACCCATCGATGCAAACAAGTGGTAATCGGAAGGAGCCAAGTTTGGTGAGTAAGCCGCATGGGGTAGAACTTCCCAGCTGAGTGCTCCCAACGTGTCGCGAACTGGTTTTGCCGTATGTGATGGAGCATTGTCATGAAGAAAAATGACTTTGTGTTGCCTCTTTCGGTATTCTGGCCCTTTTTCAAGCAGCGAACGGTTCAAATCGGTCAATCGGTCATTTGTTGTTGGTAACGTCTAGTATTAATGGTTTCCCCAGGTTTTAATAGCTCATAATAGACCACGCCCCTCTGGTCCCACCAAACACAGAGCATCGTCTTTCTGCCAAAGTGATTCGGCTTTGCGGTCGATGTGGATGGTGCGCCTAGGTTAACCGATGATTTTTTGGCTTGGGATTCCCAAACTAAATCCACTTTTCATCCCCTGTAACTATACGATGCAAAAACAACTTCCTTTTGTACCAAGCGGGCAAAATGTCACACGTGCTTTTGCGCTTTTCCATTTACCTGTCGTTCAACTCATGTGGTACCCATATACCGGTCTTCTGAATCTTTCCCATCTTTCGTAGCCTATTGGAAACAATTTGTTGACTAACGCCCAATTGCTCGGCGAGTTGTTTTTGTGTTTGCGAATCATCTTCGTCCAACAATGCTTGCAATTCCACATCTTCGTATTTTTTTGGCGGTTTTCCACGTTCCTTGTCTGCAACATCGCATGTTTGAAACGCCAAAACCATCGTTCACACTTATTTTGCGATGGAGCATGTTCACCATAAGCTTCTCGAAGTAATCGGTATGATTCAACAGCACTTTTCTTCAAATGAAAACAAAAAATTAATGCTGTTCGCGAATGCTCTTTGTAAATTTCGACATATTGAATACAACAACACAACACTAGGCACACACTTTTCCAATTTACCACTCGTGCGCGTCTGACACTTGTTGATGACACAACAAAATGGCGCAGTGTCAAATCTTTATAGCACAAACTGCATTGGTGCACCATCTATTGTCTGAAATCCGCATTTCATACTTGTACACCTGGTATATATATATATATATATATATATATATATATATATATATATATATATATATATATATATATATATATATACATATATATATATATATATATATATATATATATATATATAATATATATATAAAATACATTAAAATTCCGGGTTTCGATCCGTTCGTCTAACAATAAATTTGCACGACGTTTCGCCAAAATTTTCAAGTGCTCTTGCTGCTGCTACTAGATACTGTGATCTTGCTGCTGCTGCCGCTCAAAGCTAAGTGAAAAACCGAAGTGCGGTCGCCGTTTTTTAGAGGTCGGCGTCTACGCAGATTGTAGGTGAGAAGTCGGAAGTGTTCGTCCGGGATTCGGTGTTTGCCGGCTAGGTGCCCGATGCCCGGGTACAGAACACTAATTGCGCAAGTCTAACTTGCACTTGACCGATTTTTTTTATTAACGGTTTTCTTTTGTGAAAAATGTTCAGTATAAGGTTTTTTAGTTCCACTGTAGGTAGGGATTTCACTTTTTGAAAAAAGAGGGGTTTTGCTCCCCGATTGCCGTTTAATGCTCTCCCGTTTGTGGATCGACGCCCCATCTCTATAAGTAATTCAGCCTTTAGTGTTCCTTTTTTGCTTAAAGAAACACCCCCGTATGCCCCCAGCTCCTCTTGAAATATTATATTTTAATTAATAAAAGTGAAAACTGAAAGTAATTTTTAACTTTATTTATGTCAAGATATAATTGAATGAAAATTATATATTATTCATTCGTAAAAAACTACTAAAACTGTCAAAATAATTAAACAATTCCAAATAAATTATTCAACTGGTCATGCAAACCTCCCCACGCACCTCTGCAGCAAAAACATGGC